>JARQSV010000043.1:188447-396115 GCA_030142285.1 Calameuta idolon | reverse complement strand
AATTTACGTCACAGTAGTAAATTCTCATTAAATCGCCACTAATTATTCTACGTAGCTATAAAATAAACTATTCAAGAAATCATCACTTTGAAATGCATTAAAAAGTATAAAATGTGTATCGAGTTATCTAGAAATTCATTTTTACTTCCATAACACATTGAACAAATATATCTCTCAACAATGTAAAAGTAATTACGAAATATTTGTAAAAAGTTGTATAATTTTCAACCTTTTGACTCGTTACTCTCGACGCATTCAATAAAATCGACCTGTCTACGTCCTTGCGCAGGAGGGATATAATTAATATGCGCAAGATGGCAGACCACCCTATTCAGTATGCGGGACATCATAGCCTCTATGATTGTATGATTTTCGGGCCACTCGTGTCCTAATCCACTTGTAGTATGTTGGTATCAATGTATATACGTATAATACCATCTTACAGCAACAGACTGTTGATTGCTGCATTAATCATCTGTTTCAGTCCTTTATCGATATTCAGTTTCTCGGTAACGGTGCTTCTCGATTAACGGTACCAGTCTAATTATAATAATCGCATACTCGAGCTTTAACGGATATCTAAAAAAAAAAAGTTAAAATGCAAGTATTACAAATCTCCAAACGGTACCCGAAATTAATTTGCTACATGAACCTGCTAATAACAAGTTAACAATTACGTACAAAGTTTCTTATGCATATGCATAGTATTGAAAAAATACTATGTTATTTTACACTAAAGATTTCGTTACGCTTTCGCAAGAATACACGTTAGTATTTTATGCCGTGGTAGGGTTGTTTATTTGATTTATTTATCTTTTGCGCATTCCACCCCTATTTTGCGTTTGAAGAATTCACGTTTGCCTATGAAGAATGATAAAGGGGTAGAAAAAAAAAAATATTATGTTGTCACGCTCATGAAAATAAATATAAGATAGATTCAAAGCAAGGATTTGCATGGTATCTTACGAAAAAAATCTTTGTATCGAAAGGATCCTTGAATCAACGATCTATAAAGCTAGGATTGATCTTCCCTCGAGCTTTCAGCAACGCGAATCGAAAGGGTAAGCTAAATTCGTATATCATGTTGGTGCTTAATTCATTTATGTGCTCTATTGAGCCGAGTAGATGCAGTAGCCAGGGTGTGGATATCAGCTGGACCATATATCCGGTAAAGCAATGTGGAATGTGAACCACCTTCCTAGAATCCCCATTGGAGCAACCTCATGAACAATTCTTGAGGCGATTCGCGCTGGTACCATGAAATATTTGTTACTAGAAAGTTTCTAGTATTTCAACGAAAATATAAATAAAGGTACGTTACTTATTTTATGACGTGCTATAGTCCAATAACGTAATGTCGTAATAAAATGATCGAAATTGACTCATGTCTACTGTAGGACTATACAAGTATTTTATATGAGGTTTGATTATACAATTCTAAGGCAATATTTATTACAGTACATTATTCTTTTGAGTAAAAGCTAGGTTAGGACTTTTTTATCACATCTCCTATACGAAATTCACCCCACTCTTGACAGTCCACAGGCAACTTGGAATTAGTTCACTAGTGGATGATCATGGTCTGATATCAGTATGTTATTTTGCAGTTGCACTTCAGTATTAGGGCGAGTTTAGAACTACTAAAAGCCAGGAATGGAATTTGGCTGGATCAGAGATGTAAGCTACTTCGGTCCATACATTTGTAACCGAGAATGGTTAAGTACGTAAAAGTGAACTGCTAATTCTATAGATGTGTGTATATATATATATATATGTTGCCTGATAAAATGTCAATAATTCTATTACATTCCCAGAAAATCGTCTCGATATCTTGATCAGATAGGTGAGTGAAATAATATTTTAATTTATTACGGTGAAAATTCAGGATTATAAACTTATAATGAGCAATAAACAAGGTTGCTGTGAACACACGTATATCAGAATTCATTGTTACTTCGCTTTATTCATAATAATAGACGCACTTGGATTTCAATAAACACGAGCAATGAGATTCTCTGGCATTGTTCGGCCATCACGAGTGTAAATTTAATCCTATTGTAAAATTCGTGTAATGAAGCTCAAAGAAAGGGAATAAAAAAAAGAAAGAGTACAATATATTTTACACATATAATGTGAAAGAGAAATTTCAGCAGGTGTCTATTTTTTAATGAGATTCAACTTCCGGCTGAGAATAATATGATCGTGTTATATGAAATCCGTCCGACGCTTGCACACACACACACGTACACACACACACGTGAGTGTGTGTATACAATATGTATATATGTATATCTGAAAAATTGAATGAGTTTTTTCCTCCCTCTCGAGCCCTGCTTAAATTTCAAACTATCATCTACGTATTTACACAGAATAAAAATATTTATCAAGCACCGGCTGAATCCCACGAAACGTAGAATTTCCAATGGAAGAAAAAAAAAAACAAGGAACGTAACCCGTGACGATTTTCCACATGAACCACAAAAATTTGTGGTTGCCACCGCAAAACTTTTACTGGCAAACGAAAATGAGGAAAACCCACGAAGCGTGGTTATCGCGGTAGCAATGTAATTATTGCGTTCCCTTGCTTCCCGGAAAATTGTTTCCGGATCGTAATTACGTATTTCATCAAATTTCGTCGTCCAATTATGTAACAGATGCCAACGCACGCGTCAGCTCATTAACAAAATTTACGTCTCTCCTCGTTTTCGAATTTACCAATAGAATTTAAGCTACTTTGACTTTCACTCAAAATAGAATCGATAATCAGCAATTATTCACGATTTAGCAACATTACAAAACATCAGTATCCAACCAGATAAAAAAAAATTATTTTTATCCATTTTTCCAACCGGATATATCGCAATGTCTGTCATCCGGTACACAATTCAATAGCTATAAAATGATCACTAAACTATTACCAAAATACTAGGATCATAATGAGAAAAGCTAAACTGCTAATGCTCTGAGGTAGTCTCTCTGAAAAAAACTCAACTCCTTTGGTTGATCTCCTTTTAGGTTCGATCTTCAGGAACTTGTATACGAGGATTAACAATCTTCTGAAAGTGGACAATACCCACCCCGAATACAGGGTTGGAGCTTTGTCGCTAAGAGGGTGCGTGTAGTATCTACCACCTAGCTGACAGAGGTGCAGAGGAATAGGCAAGGTACGAGTGAAAGAAACTGAAAGGGCGCTCGGTATACGAAGGTGCTTTGTAACATTTTTCTATTGTCGGCCAAGGGATTACAAATGCCGAGTACGGATTTCCCTTCAGACTCATCCCTTGGTTTCGGCCATTCACAGCCACGTCTTTCTACCGTCTGCTACTATCGCTTCCCCATTTCGTTCGTTCCCGGTTCATAGCTTCAGCCACATAAGTTTCATCTTATTGTATTTCATTATGGCAGTATAGTATAGCCTCTACATGACAGGAAGATACAAGGAGTTACTATATCTATATACTTCTATCGTCACCGGCACCCTATTAAACAGGGGTTGTGATGGACCATGCTTAGAGGTGCACGAAATACACTAATGCCTAAAGAATCCAGTATGTGAGTCAATATATTAACTATGAAGCACAAGTATGTATTACTTAGCTAACTGGTTCATTACTCGTACGCTTCGTAAAAGTTAGGTACATGTATGAATGAACATTGTTGATGATATTATTGAAATTCAAATATTGAAGAGCATCTGCATTTCCTCATAAAGAATCATTCATATTTGCCAGCTTTTTTTATACGTCTACTGCAGTTGGTAACAATGGCAAATTGCAATTCCATCCACGTTTTGGTCCACTGCAGCTTCTACGTATGTCAACGAGAGGGAGGTTTCCAGCCGTATTTTTTGTTCATCTTACACAAAACGCGAAACAAACCAGTACCTTTTGCGAGCACGTACAGGGAGAGTTGTTTGCTAGCCTATATTGCTGAACTACAACTTGGCATTTTGGGTAGATGAAAGAAAAGAAGACGAGTGTCTTTACTTCCTTTTTTCGTTTATTTTCTTTCTCATTCTAAAACTAGTTATTTATCCATTTCGGTTCGCCGAGTGAAAAGGAACGAGTTGAAGAACCCTTTTAGAAATTGATTCTTTAGATACGGTTTATTGGTAGACGGGATAAGTGTTTTTATACTACAATATTGTTACAGGAAATTCTGTACCCAGGGGTTCAATGAACATCGACAGTGATTCCCACCGATTTTCATGAAAATTTTGAACTAGGCAAAAAATTCTATATGTTTATCGTGTATCATTGTCCCCGCTAAAGCTAATGTAAATTAAAGGAAAAGTATCAGCGATAGAAGAGATAATAAATGTAGCCAACAGAAATTTAACGGGGTGAAGATAACTGCGTTGCAGAAATAATTCATTAGATTCCGTTGTGCCTGGATAGCATTTATCTCACTCGTGAGACAGCTCTACCGAAGGAGGTACAGAGAGGACCAATCGGCAACGAGTACTGTGGAGCATTAAGGGTTCCCAGATTTGCATGATGAATATTTTAACTGTATAGAGCAAGTATTCGCTCTCTCATTCACCCCTTATACCGAAATCAGGACTGTTTCCTAGCGATAAAGAGACGAACTGATTAAAGTATCATCTGACTGATCATCATCCCACCTTTTACTTTTATACCAGGTAGTCACCTTATCACGGAACGAGAATAACCTTCAGTCGAGATTAACGTTTAATCGATTTCATTTTATATGACGGTGAGATTAAACGATAATATCGTGGGAATCCAGCTCCCGGAATAAAGGCACAGTCAGTCGTCTTGTGCAGCGGTGAACCTTTCATCGAAACGATCAATCGAGATAATTAACTTTCTTCCATTTTTTTTCCCCCTTTACCTTTTCGTCCATCTCACTATACTTCTATATAAATGGATGGAATACTTCTATATATCTTCGAGTTCTTGGAGGAACGTCGAAAGGACCAGGATGAAGGGGTTGTGTACGTGGCTACGCAGGAAACTGCTCTGATAAAAACCAGTCGAGACAGTGGCTCAGAGAATCTCGCTCCCCGAAAGCTTTTCCCGAGCGGAAAAAAAAGAGCGCTGGATTGGTGCTCGCCAATCCCTGAAATCTTCCAACGCTCTTACCCCTGGCGCTTTTCCGGTAAGCTTTGTGAAATCGGGAGGACCGCGTTGCGTGGCGAGATTGAAAAGTTGTAATAAAAAAAGGATTGGCCTATGACAATAAGGGGAAAAAGCGGTGTATAGCGTTGAATGAATTTACTTTACGACAGAGTTGCGTTAAGGGCGTGGGTGAAAAAAAAAAGTATCTTCGTAGTGCGCAAGATCACACGTCCTACCCTTGTTTACTTTTGAAAATGTTGAAATTTCGAAGGAAGGCTTCTTACGAAATCGCGTCAGATCATCCTCTTTCATCTTTCTCGAAGCCTAAGAATAAAGTATTCTGGGAAAAGAAAGGTTTAAGTTTCTCTTTGCCTCTGAAGTCTGTCTCTCTTGAGACGAGGTGAAAGAGGAACGATTTTTAGCTGCGGGGTAAAAAGTCGAGAATGTCGAAAAATTCATTGTCACTCAGACGAGACGTATACGGTGCGGGATTCTCATGAGACTTTCTCAAACCCGAATTTCGATTCGCTCGACTTGGAACATCTGCATATAAATGTCTGGACCTACGGCAGAGCCATTGGCTCAGGGAGATGAAATGAACAGGGCCGATTTCCAGTCTGGCTGCAAGCTCCTTTAAATCCTGGAGGTTTCCCGTTGGCTTTGGACTTCTAAACGGATCTCATGGTGATATTCACCACAGTTTATATCGCCTTATGGTTTCAATTGTCGGAAAACTACACGACTTAAGTACTCGTTATTGAGATTATTGGAGGATATAGTCTGACATATATTTGATTAGGGTTGTCAATTCTGCCAAGAATTTTGATTTTAAACACCCTGTACACCTTAGATATACTGTTCTGATATAACAATTCTTAAACGAAATAACAAAGGTGGAATGCGTTGAGAAATTTCATGAGACAAAATATATAGATGAAGAAATGAGACTGAATGCCATTGGATATTAGTGACGTATTTCAAATAATCAATATCTCAACATTCCGTATTTAAAGGCATCTCGCGTATTATAAAGAGAACTCATCTCTCTGTCTCTCTTTCTCTCCCTTACATTTCTCCTATTTCCCTCCTCGTTCATCGCCCTGGCTTTATTCCATCCTCCATCTATAAGCCGCGCATACAACGGAGCATCCTAATCGCTCTCCCGCATCTCCAGAATACGAGGCGTGTTCCTGGCATCCCGGTAAGGGTGAGTTACCCTTCGTGACCTTCGGTATCCAAGGATCAACGGAAGGACTTGTCTGTCTCGCGATCCACCCTTTTCGCGAATATATGATGGGAATTCTGGGAATTCTCGGTATCCCATTCTCAGAAGCTGCATATCCTTGTGGGTTCATATCAGCTGGTAGCCTTCACACTTTTCCCTTACAATTTCATATACCCATATAAAATTTGATATCTATGAAAACGATGCATTGGATATCCCTTAAGGATAAACGGATTTTGAATCTATGGATACTCGAGGTATGTGTGCATATGAATGGATATTTTCAGGTTGCTGGATTTGCATTGAATAGCTTGTATATACCGGTGTATTAGGTGGCTATGGAAATTTCATTAATTGTAGAATTTCTGGATTCGTATATACTTTGCTCGTGGAAAGTCATGCTACCGGTATCAATATTCTATAGATATTCAACGTGATATTTGACATCGTATTATATATTTCATATGATTTGGTTTATGGTCAACCAAAATATTTTTCATCCTTGTCGAGTGTATCAATATTGTGAGAGAACCGTGCACAGATTTACTAGAATTCTCGTAATTCTCGAGTGGTACATTCTCGCCTCTAATATATGACGGTTACCTATCAATTTTGCGAAACGCATAACGGGAACGGTCTGACCCCATCGCATTGGATTTATGGAGACTCCAAGTATGTCAATTATAGAAATGTCAAGTTGAAATACATCGGTCATAACAATAACTTTACCATAGCTGCGTATAGTGCTTTCAAAGGATCCTATTCCTCCGTCGATCATCAAGACGAATGAAAGTACAAAATCAGTTTTGAAGCGAATAAAATATATACCAAATAAAAGTAAATTCTTGTTTGTCGCAAAATATATAAAAACAAATTAGTATCGTTAAATTTTCATTGATAAGACTGTATTTTGTTGTCAAATAAAATGGATTATCGTGGAAGAAAAAAGGATAGATATTGCAATTTTTTTTGTGCAAAACTCGACGCCTAAATTGGTACAGGTATAATTTTTTAAATGTTCTTAAGAGATCACGTGTCAGACATATGAAAATCAATATCCACTTGCAGACCGAGTGCAATCGAAGATCCAGAAGGTTTGTTAAATGGAAGACGGTTTAGGGGTTGAAGGACGATCGGAAGTGCCCAACCAGTCTTAGGGCAGAAAAGGTGGTCTCCACTCTGCTTCAAGAGCGGATTGATGGTTTTCATTGTTCACTTGGATAGGCGGACTTTGCTCAACCGCACCGAAGTATGGTGAAACCCGCAATCAACCCTGGTAAATGTGCCCCGAAGGGGCGCCCTTAACGTCACAACCATCCCTAGCTGCAATTCGTTCAAGATTGTTCCAAAGACAATAACAAAACTAAGTATAAATGATATTTCAGCCTGATAGTATACTCGTAAAATTTCAACAATTTTTCCAGAAATATATTCAATATTCATAAATCAATAGAAAAACACTTTTTCGCATCTTCATGAAATAAGCACCGTCTTGAGAATAGGCTGTCGTACGATCTACTGGCGGTTTTTCATATTTCAAAAAAAAATCCCTATCCCTATCTCGCGATACGGCAATTTCCAACGGAATAAGGGCCCTTTAGAGGTGAATGATGAAAGAAGAAAAAAGGAGCAAAGAAAATGTCAGGCAACTCTAGTCGATGCAGGGCCATATATTATACATTTATCTGATTGTGGCTCTATAAAGTGGGATTATAACTTATCTAAACAGGGAGAAACAACGAGTCCGCTAACGTAGTTCGGTTTTCTTTCATCCCCTCCCCTCCCCCCTCTCCCTCTTTCTCCGGCAACGAAAACTGTAAGTATATATCGAATATTTGTAGAGGTCTCGAGCCATCCTCGAGAAAACAGGAACATTTATCAGGATCGTGCCGATAAAATAAATAGACGCGTGGTAGAGTGACATTTTAATTATAAGAACGGTGATGTATGTCTATGAAACGCAGTCAGTGAGGCTGCCCTTCTCCGACCAAGGGTGAAAGGGATACCGACCTAATGTCCCTATACACGTCTGGTACTCATATGTGGATAGCAATGTCTACCGAACCGAAAAGCCCTGGGCTTTACCAAACCTTATTAGATTTGTCGTTGCGATCGTCATTTCAGATAAATCATTCGACTTAAACCGATAATTCAAAGTATCCGATCCGATACTTATATCGCGGTGCCAGGACCAGACGGTAAAGAAACTTCCATCTTTTACCGTCCGACTTCCTTTTTATATTTGGACAATGCAATTTTGACTTCGACATCAATTCGATAAGATTCTCAAGACGAATCCCATACGGTTCGGTCTACGGTTGCTGATGTGATTCTTTGGCCGGTCGACGACAATGATAACAACGACTAGTAACAATTTGCTCTGGTATTTATTGCGAGCTATAAAGACGGCTGGAAGCCTGTTATACTTGTATTCAGAAGAGAGATAAATGCCCGTCACATATCACGGGGGTTAGCAAAAAAAGGAGGAGCACGTGGATTACGCTTTGGAGATCGATAGAGCTATGCCAACACATGCCTATGAGGGCACAGCTACGAACAGGGTAAATATATATATATACGTACCATGCGTTTATAGGGTTAGTACGCATTTTGGCTGGTGAGGGCCCTCCGGACGAGAAGGAGAAAAAGGTACAGGAAGCTGTGAAGGGATTAGTGGATTAGCAGACTCGCGGACAGCTTCAGGTCATCCGTGCTTCTAATTAATTAATCATAGGAATCTGAACGTGGGGTTGGACGAGAACCCTCCGTATAAACGGCCTTTCTGTTACAGAGCCGAAGGCGAAATTTTGAAATGTGAAATAACTCACAAAAAATAATATTATACTTTGGTATATAGGTACAATACGCACAATACGAATTTCCGCATTGAGGGTAAACACTGGATAGCAGATAATTGAAAAAATGAAAAAGTCATCTCAAGGTGCGAAAAGTCTCTTGGATTTTTTTTTTCTGTTCCTGCATTCTTTCACGGAAAAGACTGTCTCCAGGAAATCAATATGAAGACGGTTCTATCCTCGATGGCAGGTAAATGCTTTCCCTACACCCCCTCGCCTATTTCAAAACCAACCTCGAATCCTTTCCGTCTGTAGCTGGAAAGGGGTTGGAAAGCTTTCAAATGCAAATCTGTCATTCCCTCGAAATACGCAAAGTCCACCGAGATGGCTTTATTTGGCAAGCGTAGAAAATCGCGCGATAGAAACGACAGGAAAGCCTATTGACGTTGGCCGGTGACGTCGATAGAGCCGGAAAACCAGCGTTGCTGACATTTCGTGGGATACTATGGGATTTCAAGGAATACGCAAAGATGCGGATATATGAATTTTTTCAAAATGGAAAAAAAACAATCATTTTTATGATCGAGTGGAATAACTCGATATTTCATTAGGACTTTCGATTATCCAGCATCGGCGAAATAAATATGCAATGCCAGATGTCATCGTTATCGCAACGATTATTTCTCGTTAACCGGTTTAAACTCTGTACTATTGCAAAAGACAAACGTCGGATTAAACTCATTCTGTCATTCAGAGATTTAGGAATCTGAATTTCATAGTATGGCAGGCTTCATTATCAATGCCATATATGACACTGGAATCTCAATCGATTTTGGTCTCGAATAACACACAGGCAGTAATAAAATGGAAGCTGGAGTGGAATTGCAAACTAGAATTCGACGAATCGCTTTTTACACACATTTTATACAGATACTTCAGATTTTTTCCGATTCGATGACATTTGTTATGTGGAATTACGATTATGACAGGAACGAGGGTTGACAAAAAAAATGGACCTTCCCTATTGTCAGTTGAATTCGATTCTACTACGTTTGCCCTTTTTCCCGTCCAGGATTCTCCTACTCGAGTATGGGATTACCACAATTTGCGAAAAATGACGTTCCACTCGTTCTCGGAAGGTTACGCGATTCGTAAGGAATTTTTTTTGAAATTCTTTTTACGTTTTGTAACAACTTTTTAAAATATTTTCTACCTCACTATTGACGTTGATATCTATACTCCGATATCTATAGGCGATACGCCATGAGATTTTTGAATGCACGAAGGGCCAGGAAGATTTTTCCAAAATGACATATGACCAACAGAATACTTGCCTTGACTGAAGTGATTTTCAAGGAAAGGAACGTACGTCATTCAAAAGACTGGCCCTACCCTCGGAATGGCCCAGGAACCCCGGATCTGATGGTACATCGTATCGTACAGCCTTAGGTATAAGGGTGGAAACCAAAGCAGCCAGCTTTTAACTTATAAATCACCCTTCGCTTAACCCCATGTCCCGTAATATTTCATATTTTTATTTACGTCATCTTTTTAGCTCTGATTCGTTTCAATATGTCGGAAGTTATGCACGTGGGGTGAGAGCCTTCGCCATTCACTTTTTATGCTGGCACTTTCCGCCGCATATTTACCTACGGCAGCCATGTTAACTAAAGTCTGAAGTACTTATCCATACTTATGACGTACGTACATATCTACATGCAGATATATATACATATACGTATATGAATCAAAGGAGTGCTGACTCCTAAGCAGACTTTTAAGTCCACCAAATACATACAGCCAATCCGTATGCTGCTTATGGAACTGGGATCTAATAATTTTTCATTTTCCTCTTCAAGCCCGCAAAAGGTCAACGACTTTTGAACTGTCCTTGAATGCATCTCGATATAAGAAAAATTCGAAGTAGTGACGTCATGTATTCTTGTTAGCTGCATATAACCGCAAGCGACTTAAAATATATAGAAAAAAGAAAAACATAACCTTCGAGCTTTTTTCTAGTGTCTGAACACTTCAACCCTCATATGCATGCACCTTCGTGAAAGAAGAACATAGATAAAGTACAGTGCTGCGCTGGCACATAGTAAAGTATAAGCGAAAAAATGGAGACAAAATAATAACGTAGAGGGCACAACTATCCATACATATTTATTTCTAAACAATAAATCTCCAAAGACTCGAGCTCTTCGTCATGCCATTATCAAGTCTCAAAGGTTTCACAAGAAATCCGTCACGGACTATTCCTTCACAAAATTTCCAAATGACACAGAGCGTGGACATATTTTTTTTTACCTGACCCGTCACTCTCGGCATCCCATCGCATCCAATAGAATTATAGAACGACCAGGGTTAAAAGTGAAAATATCAATAGAATCCTTCCATCCATCATCCCCCGTTCGACTGCATATAGGCTGATCCATAATACCAAAGGCGAAAATCATCGAACAAGGGTATGACGACGATCAAGCGTTATACCAAGCGGGTATAATAGGCAAAATATCTCGAGGGTGAAGGATCAGGTGCCTATGGAGATAATGTCAATTTCCAAGCAGAGTCCACCAACTGGAAAACAATTGAGAGGGTAGAAAGACACCCTCTAAAGTTTCATTTCCAAGAGCTCGTTGAACTGAGTCGAACCTCGCGTGACGGGGGTTCGATACGATAAGCACGTAACGTATCCAAAATTATATTCAAGATGAAAAGACTACTTGTAAATATTACTAGGGTTTGGTTAAGGTGGAGGGGCGGGATCGAAGATTTTCACACAAAATAAAGTACTCCAGAGACTTCTGGTATATTTTAAACGGAACGATACTCCTTTGCAAGAGATCACCGCCGACTGGTGTCCACCACTTCGGTACCGTCGACACTCTACGAAATACGACTTGGGTCTGCGTTGCAAGAAACGTTTCAGGACTGTGGGAAGGATTGGCGTAAAGGGGATCAGGGTGAAGAGCATCCTCGTAGCTAAGTGTTAAGGACGGGTCGTGTCGACTCTTTTTTGTTAGCATAGGCTGTTCTTCATAGGGCTGCTAAGCGCACTCCATTGTCAGAGTCAGGCTGAAGAGGCAATTTTTTTTTTAACTTTTTTACACTCTGCCGTTGCACGAGACGTACGCACTTGTTTTTGCTTTGTCTATATAGATAGAATTGTATATAATATACGCAGTCAAATATATTGCTAGTCTGGATACAGCAACTTCAGCGGGTATGGCGTAGATCCTATTGAGGTTGGAGATTTATTTCATGCACAAGGATTCGACTGTGGTCATGACCACTTGCAGTTATTGCTCTTGGAGAAAGTATTTCTCAGCGAGAGGCTTTTATTACGTCTATATAAATGGTATGGATATTATACAATTTCGTAGGAGTGAAAGTTTATTATCTCAAGGAGACACGAGAAAGACCCAGGTCTACGAGGTTTGAAATAACGCGTCTAAGTGTTTTTCGAGATTACGTGGAAGAAGACCACTTTACGCCAGGATCCGACAGAGCTGAGCTGCAATCTGTCTTCATTTGAATACTTCGTGTCTCCGTGGCCTAGACAGCGGGGCAAGACGATGAGAAAGCGTGAATGAAGAGGAATGAAATTTTCTCAAGTTATAATAAAAGCGTCGGGGGACCCCCTGTTCACCTACACTGATTTGCACGATGGTTCTCCATCATTCAGGACGTCGCGATGCACGGCTAGGTACATATGTTAACCTAATTTACTTTCACGTCGACGTTAAGAGTGACGATGCTGGAAGGACGTCCTCGCCATCTGGACTCTAAACTGGTCTAATTTGAGTTTCGCTCAGCGGAATGGAATTTTGATGATTTAGCTGCACGAGCGTTAGAGGAGTTTCGTTGAGGACGTCGTCGACGTCGTTGCCCTATAGCTACGTGGAAGAGCACGTGCTTCGGAAACGAGATTACTCAAAGGCTGGAGCGCCTGTGTTGTCGGTTTTAGTTACACGGGGTGGGAGTGGGTGGGGAGGACGTCGTCGAGGAAGACGCCGGGAATAGAAACCCCTTGGAATCGGTGGGAAAATTGCAGGCGGCATGCAATAAGAAACATAGTGCCGCCATAGTGTACATGGAAGATGGGCGAGAGGAGGTGAAATGGGATATATAAGAAATAGGATAAACCGTTTGAATTGTCAAGGATACGTCGCGACGCGTCATCTCCTATTCGTGTATCTTTAGAAAAAGAAGCTGGCGTCGAGATGAGCAGCTACTTGCCAAGGAATAGGATTGACTCGAGGCTGAAGTTTCGCAATGGGCATAATGTGAAACCGAGCATAAAGCTTGATCTCACTGCTTTCAATAAGGCGGTCCTGCCTCCTTCCCTGGTATACAGGGAGAAATACTATAGGACGCGAGCGCCGTCGCCCATAGAAACCGTTACATTACCGAAAAATCTAAATCTCTCAGAATCTTGCACTCCTGCTGAAAATTCAATTGTTTTTTCATTGTTTCATTTTTCTTATTCTCGAATCGGTAGTCCTCGAGGCGGCTTCCCTTTAGACTGAAGGATTTACTTGTCTTTGGGAATAGGAAGTACCATCTCGCGCCCCTTACTTGAACTGCTATCATTGAGCCACCCCTGTAAGGAAAACGAGGAGTGGGGGCTGGGAGAGGAAGAGAGAGAGAGGGGGGGGGGATAGAGTGACTGGAAAGTGCATGCAGCACCCCTCGTCACCTTTTTCCTTCGGCATTGCCGTTCATTTTTCTTCTTCTCATTTATCGCAAGGATCGCGCGTCAGCGATGATCCACTCGTCCCCTGAACTTCCGTTAAACATCGTATCCGAAAGGTTACGCACTCTGGATCTCTCACCCTCTATCCACGAGGGTGAACCTCCCCGTTGAAGGAGGGTAAAGTCGATAAGTTCTCGAAAGGATTCGTCGCTGAATCCTTGAGCGAAGAAAAGTTAGATGGAAGTGAAGTGGATGGTCCTCGGGATGAACTCGTTTCAATTAACATTTTAATCGAAGAGACTGCGAGAGAATGGTTTAGAGGGGGTCGGAATCAATCGGTTCTATACTATAGGGGATGCAGACACGGACATTGGGATAATGCATGGTGTCGGGAGGCAGTTACAATAGATCTAGACTTACAGCCCCTCTCGATGCCAATCGCTTTAATGCTGGTACCACACGCATTGCAATAGGGGTTGTTTTACTGCTCTACCCCCCACCCCACCCCACCCCCCGTCAACCTCGTTTCTTTCACTCCTTCTCATTCTGGTTTCTCACTGTCTTTTACTTTCTTCGTATCTATAGTCAACTGAGAAATTTACCATCAGACATTCCATACTCTCGGGCTGAGCCGTTTAATGAAAACTTCCCTTGGCAGAAGGAATAGACAGTACGAACACGTTTCCGGTCGCCACACTTCTCTTGTGCCATGAAACGGAAGTGGACGATGTTTTCCGTATGTCTGCCGATCGTATCTTCACCTGCCAGTGGCACGAATGTCAGAAACCAGCCAGACGCAGTCATACAATTTCGATATTACTGTACATTTAGCGTCCGTACATGATGATGAATTTTCATAAAACAGGTAATATTAAAATGCACGATAAAAATAAATATAAATTTTCTGTTAAGCTTCGTAAAATATTACTCCAATACGCTAATTATTAATTATTAAGTTTAGAGTACGGTCTCTAATATGGCGAGCTCTATCGTATACGCGCGTGACTCGCTAGATACGCCAATTATAACATGTAATTAATTATCACGTTAATTAACGTGTTTGCTTTCTAATTCTATACGGAGGAACAAAGAGGATTCACATTTTTTAGTTTATTCAAGCATGACATTGGCGATACGTTATTATTACTCAATATAAATAGCAATTTCCTCAAAATTCATATAAAATATATATAGCCATGATTTGTCAAAGTCTAAATTTCTCGGCTATCCGACAATTCCATAAATGACCATCATTAACAGTCACCTTCAGCAAAGAGGGTTAGCATTCTGATACACAATACATTTCGTAGAATGCGTAGTTTGATCGAAGCACCGGAAAAACTCTAACAACGGCATTGTAAACTCGTTCACGTTCCGCCCTATAGATTCAACTCCCTATAATTGAACTGGTATAGGTGCACACCTAGCAGCAGGGTGTACGTGTTTTTCACTCCGTTCTCTTTGCTAGTGGAAAAAGCCCGTTGCGCTTCAGGTGTCAGCCGATCGGTGAAATTTTATGTCGGGCGAAATTACGACGGTACCGGGGGTCTTCGACGTACCCGACCTTTACGGTTGTTTTTTTCATCCCTACCTTTTTTTTTTACAGACAACGAGTAGCCGCTCACCGTGAACAGCACCCTCGCAAAAAGCGATTAGTGTGTGAAAGGCGCGAGTGGAAAAGGTTTCGGATAAAATAGAAAAAGTTTTGAGAGAGCATGAAGTCACCCCCTGTGAAGGGTGTGTATAGGGGTAGGTACATGGCTGTATCGTATATTGCGTGTGTTGTTACAGGCACGGTTTCAATACCCAGGTGAGTCCTTCGTCCCCATAATATCGTTTGATGCTTCCGTTGTCTCGATACATCTAGGCGGCTTCGAGATATATTTGTTCATGTCCTATGACATCAGGTCCTGTAGGACTTGACTCACGCAACCCCCATAAACACCCATACCGAATTACAACCTTCGTTCACGGCAGGAAATATTTTATTAGAAAGGTCCTCACCATAAATTTCAAACTTTCTTTCTGCGTGGGTTTCAACCTTTTCCGTGCTTCAGGTAACAAACTTTCTGTTCAGGTTATACAATTCACGAGTCTTCATTAATTCTTCCAAGCGCGCCAACTACTCGATTTAATAACGCATATATAATTATGTATAAAAATATCAAACGGCGAATATAATTTTGTTAGTAATTAAACTAGCCTTATTAAATATTTCAATCTTCTTTGTTAATTTTTTTTTCATGGTAGTGAACACATAACGGGGCTATATTTTCCCTTAAGTTCGTCAAGGCCCTATGGTGGCAAGGGATAAATGTGCTTCCAACACCGCAACAGTGCAGACCCGATTTTCGAGGTGAGATAAACGGACGTGGTAGCTGAAACAGGAGGGTTAAAAACCCAGAATGAAAAGCAAGGGGGAGCTTTTAAAACCCACTGATCTCAAACTCTCTTGCATAAATGACAGAAGAACCTGCTGAGGTTGTCGCACGACTATACGTATAGACGGACCACCGTAGACTTCAGTCTGCCCGCCATCTTGAACCACTGGCTAAAACCGTTGCGACATAAACATTTTACGAGAAGCCCAATTTAAAGGAGCTTACGAGAGCTCATAACGGCATAAAGAATATTTATGTTAAGAAATTTAAGGATATTTATGCTCCAAAATTTGTGTTGGAGGGGTAGTCAGGCATGGGAATTAATGGGCATGGGGGTAGTCCTTAAGTATTATTCGTTTGATCTTACAAAGATCTTTTTTTTTTTCATTTCTACAATTTTTTGTTTTTAACCTCCATCATGTACTTATTCCTTTCTTCTACTTCCAGCCCTTTTAATTCGCTGCGAAATAACTCCTTCTGACGACTCGACCGTTATTAAATTATTATATGTATACAGAGCTCATATGGAGAATTGCACAATGGAATATTCAGCGCATTCGTAATGGCTTCGTATAGGTATCCTTGGGGACTATGGGCTTTGGGCTATGGAAATGATAACTATGGGAATAATCTTAAATCTTATAAAAGATGCATCAAAGCGTCAAGAACTCAGAATACCCTATAGCTCATCCTTCAAGACCTTC
Organism: Calameuta idolon; assembly: GCA_030142285.1. Classification (NCBI taxonomy): domain Eukaryota; kingdom Metazoa; phylum Arthropoda; class Insecta; order Hymenoptera; family Cephidae; genus Calameuta; species Calameuta idolon. Next base: position 379,230 of record JARQSV010000043.1, on the reverse strand, counting down.
ACTATTTCCAGGACGCCATAGTACTCATTTACCATATGACTTAATACCGTCTACTCACGATGCACTATTTACACACGTTAAACTTTCCAAATTGTAATTCGTTGAGATACACCATTTCCAGGCAATTTTATATTCACATAAAACGATGCAATTCCCTAATGAAGAATGCGTAATATTTATGTGCACACGAAACACTATTTTGAGGCCGGTCTAAATCATTGTAATATCGTTTCCATGAAATTTCCGTGTCACTGGATCGATCTGACTTACAAAACGGAGATGAAACACACATTGCATAACGAATTTCCAGATCAGTAGAATCGGCGAAAATATTCAACATAGACAAAAACTCGTATTTATTGCCAAGTTTAATAGTATTTTGCCGAGAGCAACGCACGTTTACCGATCAAACCAATTGTCGTAACGTGTCGAATAAGTTCAGATATGCGTCCATACGTTTCAGCTCATACGCTTGAAACGTTTTTTGGTGTTCCAGGTAAAGAGGAAAGCTCACCACTGGTAGATGATAGTTATACCACATACCACCGTGCATACAAAGATCCCAAACGTTACAACGGACAGATATAAAAAAATAAAAAAACACCCTATAACCATATCATTTGATAGCTATAGAATTTATGCGTTAAAATCACTATAACCATGAGCAATCAAATAGCACCCTTAAGAACATACATAGAACAGTCCCTTGAATCGACTTACCCTACATTTAATATCCATTACATACCAGGTCTAATATATCATCTGCTACAAAGTAAACTACTAAGAACAAATAGGGGCGCAGTAGCAATGATGCAACAGTAAAGACGTAAAACCATCCCCTTCGTTTGCTAAGATTGAATGCACAGGCGAGTGTATGCAGTTTCGTGTTGCTGCCCTGTTTTCACAATGCCAGGAAATAAGAGGGAGAGCATATGTGAATGGGGGTATAGCTAGAGGTTCACAATAGAAGTGCCACGCCCGATATCATCGATACCACCCTCGACGTACCCATCCCTTTGATTCCCCTTTTATCTACGCGAACAATTCCCATTTTTCCATTCTCAAGCAATAGCAATGGCAGAAGCCAGTACCCGCGTTGCAAAAGTACGTTCAATGCGCATACGTATACATATGTATTTATGGTTGTACCTACATCGTACATTTCCTTCATGCCTCGGGCCATAGTTATTCTCGTATATTTCGCGCATTTACGCTAACAATGAAACGTTTAACGAACTCGTGCGCGATTCCGTTGCGATCCTTAAAAACTGGCATTGTACAGGGAAAACCGCAAGCGTTGCTATTCAATGGGCTAGAAATTTCGAGATTCTTTTTTAAACCTCTGAACTAGACAGATACGTAGCTATGCATAAGTACGTACTGTCATTTTCTTTCGGAGCATATGTAATATCACACAGCTACCAGTTTAGAGTAATATCGTGAAACAGTAATGCTAGTGCATTAAAACAGGGAAAAGTATGATTTGCTTCAATTTTCTTGTACTTGTTATTTGAACAAATTCACATAAATTTTACGAAAATGGAACAAGGACTTTGTTTTCTTTATACGCGTATAATAAATAAATGAATTATTATATGTGAAGATAAAACTTGGATATGATGATAGTGAGTCTGCGATTTTACGATGAAAAAAGGAAAAAGAAACTTATCCTTTCTCGTGCACGACTGTAAATTGAAGGGAAATACGTCAAGAGTGAAGAAAATGCTCGGCTCGTTGGGGAAGGAGCTTGCAATAATTTTGATTTCACGTAAGCTCCTTGGCGTCTCCCTTCGAGGAAATTGGTTACGCGAGAGCGAAGGATTTCTCAACGAGGATCAGGAAGCCCGAGGGTTTAAATTAAATTTTCCAAAGAAGACAAGCGAGCAGCTCTGGTTACAGGACACGCCCGGAAAATCGTGACTGTGGGAAAACCACATTTTCTTTTCAGTGTCTTCGTCATTGATATATATGTACTACGGGATACTCCGAAAGGATAAATTGCGAGACAGAGAAGTATCACAATATGCATGGGTCTGAAGCTAGGAGCCAGATCTAGCAGCCGAACCCGGTATACCCAGAGCCGAAGGGCGCGGGTGCTTCACTCATTATTTAGAACCGCGCATGGCGTTAACAATAGCAACCGACCGATCAGGCCATCGCCAAAAATTCGAAATTAAGCAGAGTTATTCAGTTTTTCGAACTCTATTAATTAATAAATTAATCAAACGAACGCTAGACCTACAATTACTGTTTTTCAAGCATCGGAGACGCAAAACCATTCGCGGCACAATGTTTATGTCAGCAGCCGAGCACTTAGGCCGTTCCTAGAAATTCCAAACCGAGCTGAACGAGCTGGACGCAAATTGGACGCGTGACCCAATTTCTCTTAAATTAATTAAAGCATTTACTTTGCGTAAGGATATAGCTAAGAACATCAGGAAATTCAAGGTAGATACACGGAAATTCCTGGTTGGTCGACTAGTTGTCTCTGGGTGCTTTAAAGAGCAATATATGTTCCTGAGAGCAGACTGCGGTGGTAAGAGACGATAGCGAATGGAATGAATATGGATGGCCAGCAAACGAGTACGGCTGGTAACTACTGCAACTAGGACACAAAATGAATTAATTTCAACTTTTCATACGATGCTCGAAAAAAGGACCTATCGGGCTACTTGAGAACATTATTTATATAAAGTGCAGTTTAATAAAATTTTTAACATACTGTGGCATCCGCTTTAGGCGCGAAGTACAAAAAATATACACAACAACGTACGTCTGTCTGATGGAATTTTATTTACGAGTAACCCATATACGTATGTCTGTGTAATAACTGTATAATGTTTACTATATATTCTACCATATGAGATATGTAACAACAGGGTGGGTCACAAGCTGTTCGTTTCACATATCCTTTTTTGTGCTCCTATAAAAAAAATATTCACACTTCGCGAGTCACACGTTACCGCACATTACTTTTACGATCGGTATTGAAATATTAAAGGGCTTGTTGTAACCTTAGCAGCTTTTTGGAAATGGAGGTAAGATCCGGTGCCATTACTTGACAAATTTTTGAGTTCCCGCGGGTGATGGGTCGAGCTACGATGTTGGCAACGTAAACGACTCTATAGAATCTGCCCTTGTTCTCACGTCTATGAGAGTACTCGAGGGATGTTCGTGTATTGCGTGCGGGAGAAATTTCGCATAATTTTTGGAAACGACGTATAAATTTGTACGACAGTAGGCATTCTTTTGAATTTTCCTTTACGGACAAGATATATGTAGTTACTTTGAAAATGTAGTAAAATGAGTATACTATACCTGGAAAGTTAAAGTGACAAGGAATATAAGGGCTGTTTACTGACTGCAACGCATGAGAGATTATTCAAATATACGTTGAAGTAATAACTTCCATGTTAAACGTCCACATATGAGATACGCGGTAGAATTAATTATTACGTAATATGTTTAATAGGTGGTTAAAATTGAAAAAAGTATACATATGTATATGCTTCAATTTGCAAAAGCATAAGGGAACTTTTAATCGCTCCGGAAAATTTGCAAGCGGTCGTGTTCGCAACGCGTGAATTAGCGACGATTAGTACTTTGTACAGGGGGCTATAGCGCGCCTGTGCGAATTAGTATCGTAAAAGCTATAGGAGTTATTGCAAATTGCGGAAATTAGTTTACGCGATCCGTACGCAGGTGGACGTTACGTAAACACTAATCCCACAGTGCCCGGTTGTTATACCGACTATAAAATCACGAAAATGTATAGATCGATTAATGAGCGTTATTATATCTCTCCATAATAACGACCCTTAAAATATGTAAAAATTGACCTATCTTTCGGCAATAACGAAATCAAATCACTCAGAGCATATCCAATCATTATAAAGCAGCAATTTAAATTCCCTAACGATCAGACAGACTCAAGATGCGGAGCGAAACTAATCATCATTATATCCCCATCATCATCATTATCATCATCATCGACATCGGTACAGTAGCAGCAGCAGCAGCAGCAGCAATAGGAATTAGCTTCGTGAGCGCGTGACTATCGCAGCAACGGTAACGAGATTTCATTACAGTTTTAAAGTTATCGAATCCCGTTACATCTTTTAAGAAGTTTTAACACGCTTCGCAGCGAGGAAGAAAATTTTACGAAGAAAAAAAGATAATATGAAAATTCGTTTTTATCTCTGGCGTATGTACGGCTGACTAGCTTTCAAGGATATTTTCCATTTGCAGCACAGCTTACGTACGTTGTATAACAGTTGGTACACTGTAGGACGCTGTTTCAGGGAAAATAGAATTTTTTGTTCATGTTCTGATAGCTACTCCGCAGTTACGTAGTTGAGTCTAGTAATCATGCTACTATTTTGCCTAGCGAGCTATATACAATATACATATATATAATATCATCTCAAACCGCAATTCGGCGGTTTTACGTGCACAAAGTTCAACTTGTCGTATTTACAATTGCGAGTAGTAAATACGTGTTCGATATTTGCCGCAGAACGAATTTTTAATTCACAGTCTGGAAACATGACGGCCGTCACACGCGGCTGTAATATATGTACGCACGTAACTCTAATATTGCTGCAGTCAGAGTAGCTATCTATTTATGCGTATCTGATAATTAGATTTAATTATTGAAGCACGAAAAGACATTCGTGCAATTTCAAATTGCCATAGCGAAAAATCTTTATACCAATGTGTTCCGCAGGATTTGGTGTTAATAAAAATAACGTCAAGTTATATATATACATATATACACATTCTACGCATAGAGAGGAGAAATAGAATGGTTTTTTCTTTATTGTATTCTATAAAAATTACGCGATTGAAAAAGATCCTAATGTCGAGTTCACACCTCTCTTTCGATCTTGCCGCAAAAGAGGTGAATTCACTCACGAATTTAAGTCGCGTGCGGGGAAACGTTCGTTCCGAGAAAGGGAAAGATTTGTGTTGCTTCCGATGAACGGTACAGATTTGTTGATTGGCAGAGAAAGAAGGTGTCCCTAGGGATACGAAGGACCATACTAGGCACCCTTGCTTTCGGCTACCATTCGATTGACCGGTAAACTTTTGGGCTCTTTTACGATTCTGAGCTAGCCACTCATACGTATAGGTATAGAATACGCCTGGGAATTTTATGTGCCTTCAAGGAGCATCCAATATACGGTACATGTCGAATAACAACGATTCTCGAATAGTACGAGCAAAAATATTTAGCAGAAAAATATATGAAAAAATTATTCTTTAAAAATCTATATCTGTAATACAGTATAGGTATATCTATATGTACTCACTAGGGTGTAGAACGTCCCGATTTGATTTATAAACGAGTGTCGGCACTCGTCGCACCTTGAAAAACTCCTCTGGGATTTCCGTGGATTATTTGTGAAAAATCCACGACGCGACGTTTTTGCAGTTAGAAATGAAAAAGAACGTCATAAATGCTCATGCGCTGATTTAACTTCCATCGCTCGTCCAGCCTTCGCTGCCTACGGTCGTCTGCAATTTTGTCAGAGATTTTCTGTCTATGCACATGTATAGGGTATATATGTACACACTGAAGCTATGTACTATCTTTACTTTACTTTCGTAAATGGCATTGAAAACGCGACCGTAGGTGCACCCAGTAAATACAGGATTCGTAATGAAAAATGGCAATGACGTCAACTCCGAGCCTCAACTTCAGCACCACGTGCAAGATAAATCTTCATATGAAGGAATACAGTCAACCTGTACGAAGTATTTATCTACGCAAATAAACGTCAAACTACAATCTAGCCACATATTTACATGCTTCGTACAGTCCCTCTGGTTACTCATATCTAATAAACCACTATTTGATGTAAAGATTGAAACTTTCTGAAAATTAACGACATAACTGAGTTTCTAGAAATCCACTTTCGTAAAAATTTAATCAAGAGATTTTTAGGCTTTTCAAACAAAGAAAAAAAAAGAATTCTCATATAGAGCATTTCAAGCATAGTACTCGATTCCCGGAATAATACAATCAGTACTTTGGTGGTATTAATGTATATGACACACAGGGCGTACGTGTACAGAATTGATGTACTGTTTATTTTCTGTAATACAAGTACAAGGAGATGAGGGTAAATTATGTCTGCTAATGAATGGATATTGTCTACTGTGATATTGCTCGTTATGTACGTATTGAGAGAATATGTCGAAATTAATCACCAAGTTCAATATTTCATCTAACTATACATATACCTGTAACATGAGTATGTATACATTGATGATTATCAAATCTATGTACCTGCAAATCCATATATTGGAATCTGACACCATAGGATTCTGCTGGTCTTAATGAAACCCGGAAGCCATTTTGTAATGAAAGATGAACCCCCCGTATTGAAATTGACTATTTGAAATCCCTTTGAACTGATTTAGCACAATGGGAAACCTAATTACAATTTTGGGGTTAGACAATTTCATAGTAAAGTAATAAATTATTTTCAACCTCACAGAAAGTAAAAAGAAAAACGTAGATAAATTTAAAAAAATCTTATTTCGAATGATACTTTCTAGGATATTACATTGAAAATAGAAAACAAAAACAAGTCCACGAATACTCATGTACATGTATAAATATGCTGTGTAAACCTTTAGAAGTTTCCCTTTAAGTAATCAAACTTAAGTAGATGACTGGATCTAAGTAAATTCGTAAGATTCTGTAAGCCCCCCAAAAGAAACGGTTGAGTGAGCGAACAAACTGAGCTGACAAGGATACGGCAACCAGTTTCTTCCATCTGCCGTGTTTTTTCCCCAAAATACTACTTAACCGAAGATTGAGATCTTTTATTTCCTGCTTTATTAAAATTCACCACTCCCCGTAACGAGATAGTCCTCCATCGCGTCGAGGGAAAAGGAGTTATCGGATTTATGTCAGTTCCTCGCCCTTCCAAGGTATAGGCGTACGAAACAGTCAGAGGAAAACGCGAAAAGCATCTGGCAGCAGTGGGACAATGGTAATAAATGAGAGTACGGGGACTCGTTTACTGGACAATAAACAAGGGTTAACGAGTGTATTGGGAATCGCTCGTGGTAACGGGATATAGAGAATCCTGTTAGTAGGTAGACACTGCCAAGGCAAAATACTATTCGTCGTACGGGTATAGTAGAGCGCCATTGCTATCATTGCAGACCTGGCGCAGCATTCCTGTGTATCAATAACGAGCACCCCACGAATTATATTCGACAGTAACGAAAACTCTATCTGTATATCTATATCCATTGGAATATATATAGATATCCATATCTATATCCATAGATATAGATATACCGACAAACAGAACACGTTTAAGTACCAGTAAGCGTGACGTTTATTCGGTAATTTCCGGTGCACATGGGCCAGGATCATGAGGTAGCGTGTCTCATTTTCTTGAAATTACTAGATCGTTTGCGTCATCCTGCCTCAATCTCCAGGTTCTCACACAATGGCGCGCGCGAGCGGGTAGCCCTGGTGGGTTTTAGGTGGACATAAAGCTTCTTGTCGCAATCCCCACACGGGCCATCTCCCCCTCTATCGACAGGTATTGAAACTGTAATTACTCTCCAGTTTAGAACTGTGATAGTAGTGAACCGGTACACCGATCAGCCCGTTCGAGTTCCATCGTGTTACCGTGACTAGTTGACTGTGTACTACTTCAGCTACTGTTCTGACATAGTGTGTCAGAAGGAAGTCAACCTAAAGTGTGTGTGTGTGTGTGTGTGTGTGTGTGAGCGTGTGTGTGCTCCCGTGACCGAGTTAGGGAGATTCAGAGGATGCTGCTTCAAAGAGAGGGTTCCTAGAGTGGTTGGCACCTACGTTATCTAGACTAATACATGGACGCCTCGACACTAGAAGGCATAGATAACGGATACTGCTAGTTAGCCAGGAGTATAGTCTGATACGGGGCTATTGCACACGTACCCCTGGTAGTATCAACCCCTTGATACAGGCACATTCGTATTATGTGTAATAGTTGCAAGGATCTCTAGAGGTAAGGGTGTGGTATATGCCACGCCATGCCACGCCATTGCGCGCCATTAACCTCCTAGTGCCAAGGGTCTACTTTATGCGAGACTAATGGTTTCCCATTACTGTCATATACACTGAATATCATTGAATCTCGGACCGATTGTCACCTGGTGCCTGAATCCCTACTTCGGAATGCTTTAGTTAAGACGCTTTAACGTAATGAAATCTAATTGAGCTAATTGCTCTGGGTTTGTACATAGTTCACTATTCTCTTAGCTAATGCGATTTTTACTGATATCAGCAGCATAGAATTGCAAGTGCAGAAGGTGGCGAGAGCCGGATGAAGACGGGTGGAGGAAAAAGAATGAAAGAAAGAGAATAGGAGTAAAAGCTCACAAGGAAGATAGACAGTTTTAGGACATCGTTGTTTGTTTCCCAAAGGACATAAACGTATTGGCTACCCTAAGACTTCCATCCCCTTTGCCATACCCTCCTGGCATAAAGGATTGAGCACTCGAGAAGCAAGAGTAGCTCAGGCGCAAACAGGATGTTTAATCGATCCTGGTACAGCTACGCCGAAGGGGATGATCGGGAGTACACAGAACTGGAGTGGAGGAGCGAAGCAACGTCAAATGTCGATTCGACGTAAGATCCCAAGGCGTCGATTTGCAAGGCAAGGATAAAGAGAAGCCGGTACGTGTGGGAGAGGAAAGACGGAGCGGACCTAGAGGGTAGACGACTAAGGGTGGGTTTGCACACCTACTTGAATCCTCGTTGAAAACGTGCGACGAAACAAAAGTCGAAAGTGCTCTTGGATCAAAGTGAAGTGTCGTCACGTGAGATTCGGGGGATGAAATATTCTCAAGGGACCATACCTATATATACATAGAGTATACGGACTGGGTTTCCTGGAAGAATGCGTCTTCGCGGAGGAGTCTCTCGAAGATAGAGTCGTCGAATGGCAACATTCGAAGGCAATTGGCGCGTCCGAATCCTCTCTGGCGCGCGATATGGAAACGATAAATCTTCAGGAGCGTCTTTCACAGAGGGTTAGGTACGGTCAACCAAGAAGGAAGCCAAAGAAAGGAGCCAGAAGGGAGAGGGGGAGAAGAGAAACGATGAGAAAGAACCGGGAAGGCCAAGGAATCTCCTATACGCGGTGGGAATCGAACGCTGAGGTAGGTAGGGGTTGTCGATGGGACATGGATAGGCTAGAAAAGCTGAGAACAACGAGGAACCTGGAGCTTCCAGGTCTTTTTTATCCTCATTCTTGGTTCTAGCCAAATACCTAAGGTACCGGTCGCGCGCCAGACGTCTCGGAACTCACCACTTGCCAAAGGAATAAGAATGTGCGCTCACCTAAAAAATAATCGCCATTCTCAAGGGAATCGGTATTATACCAGACTATGGCGAATCGATCGACTTTTGTCCACCCATTAAACGCGCTTATGGCCCATCCTATAGCAAGGTTACAGAGAGAAGATCGAATAACCATAAAACCGTGGGTCCCATATGGCGGCGACTATATGCAACCATTGAGAGACAAAGATAGAGAACAATTCTAATTCCTATTGGAATAAAAATTGTGGAACACAAACCCCCCGTGAGATATTGCTCGAAAAAGTCTGCAGTCTTAACATGATGAATTGCAGCGTGAAACGATAAGCCTTAGCAAGGGTGTACGGGAGATATGAAAGAGAGCAAAAGAAAGGGAGAGGGCAGTAAAACTCAGGAGGGATGAAAAGCTCGGGCCAACCCGAGTAAAAATGTTTTAGTGTCAGAAATGTCTCGGAAAGGTCTCGCGAACATGCTCTTGTTCTAAATAAAATACTTGTAATCTCAATCGAGTGTTACTCCAGTCTACGTTTATTTTCGTCTCACTGATGTCTTGTTACAGTCCTGACGAAACTGCTCTACGTGGACCGTCCTATACCTTTCCGAGATTCAAATCTCTGAAAAAATTCAACTACCCAGAGTATCAGACTGCCCACATAGAGCGATTTGATCAGAACTATAAGAAGATTTCAGTAAGACGAAAATCAACGCAGACTTGAGTTTCACTCAAACGAAATTAAAAAGTGCTCGATGGAGACCAAAGGGACGTACGCGATACTGTTCCAAGCTATTTCCGATACTAAACTTCTTTTCCAAGTGAAGTTTATCACGACCATTAGAACTTGTAAGAGAATCGTCAATGCATCTAGAGTGATATTTACACAGCGCTGTTATACTTCCGGCTCCGGAGGCAATGCCTACGACAATGATGAAAGGGTTGGGACGCGTTTGAAGGCAGCGCACACTATCGGGGTATCCTGGAGAGTTTCGCGGTTTCTAGGAAGGGGTGACGTAAATCTTAGGGACGTCCATTAGTATGACACTGTGTTCTCGGCTCGACGACGCCAGGGCTTTACTTGGTTAGTGTGCGATCGTCTCTTCCCGTGGATGCAGGGTAGACTACGTCAATGTAGTACGTATACACATCGGGTGTAAAAAAGCAGGAAGAAGGAAGGGTGGGTTGTCGGCAGGAAGGTAGAAGAAACGAGGATAGGGTTAGGGCCAGGGGGTGGCACGGGCATCAAGGGGTGGATGTATCGTATCGAGTGCGAGAACTCACCCCGTGACACACATCTTACCCTTCATCCATGTCGTTTTCCGCCTCTCGGCCTCTTCTCTTACCCCAACCCTCCCTTCTTTGCCGGAACCAGTCCTATTTTATCCAGAGATATCAAACGACTCCCAGGGCACCTCTGTTCCCTCTTACTCATCGCGAGCTACATTTGTATCTGTCCTCCTCCCCCTCCCCTCCACCCAACCCCATACTACTCCCCGATTCACCCTAAGCGGACTCGCTGGGGAATACCTACAGACGCACTTTACTTTATTCATCGGATATGTCGCCATTCGCTCAACGAACAACTCTCCTTTCCTACAAATTACAAGTATCTGGTACAGTCGTGATAGAATCTTCTGGGAGGGAACAAGTAGGTCATTTATGCATCGTCAATACGAAGATACACGTGGTCGATTTTAATTGCAGTCTTACTGTAGGTACATTTGGATCTCAAAAATTCGATACGTTCTCTGTTGCACTACTTTAGGCTAGTGTATGGGTTTTGTCCAACACTGCACGCGAATCTCCTTTATATTTGACGTGTCGAAAGGCAGTGTGTTCCATGAAAATATATCGCATCAATCACCGTGAGGTTTTAGTATAATGAAATTCGCGTCTCGCGCTTGCTCGATCTGCTGTGATATTTGGGTCGAAGTTTTCGTAAAACCGATTGATCTCTTTCGTTCTGCTGTACGATTTCTTATGGGGATGTATGGCTCTACGAATAAAGTGATTTTCGACTTGTGCGTGAGGATGTTCATCTCCATGGATACGCGGGCGAGAGAAATTGAATGATATCGATAGCAGTTTGAATGAAGTAACGAATTTACGTAACACTAAGTTATTAAATGTGAAAAAATGCTATTAGAACCTGTACACGTTTTCTGAGATGAATGTACATACATAATGTAAATAGATTAGACGTACCCCATGTTCCTAAAATATTACAGGTGATGTACAGGTAGACGTCAATAATTCATAGTTCTAATCTGTAGGGTTGAATAAGCTACACGAGTTGTTACGTCGTACATTATCAATAATTAAGTTCAGAGCTAACATAGTTTTTGGAAATTACAGGCTTCACGGCTCCTAATATGGATTATGAATATTATACGTCAAAACAGAGAACGGACGCCAAGTGCACGCAAGAAAGAATAACCGACATTAGCGTCAAGACGCTCGGGAAAGAGGAGCCAAGTAGTATCCTTTATCAAAAGGAACTACGCCTGGATATCCTTGCCAGCGAGACGACGATACGGTCTATCTGATAATTTTCTGTACTTTTTTTTAGATGCCACTGAAGTCGTGTATCTGTATTAGTTTCAGGTAAAAACTATCTAGTCTCTCTCAAAGTGATGACGTAATATATCACGAAAATCTAGTACAGGTAAAATCTAGATCTATGGACAGGGAAGAATATACCTCAGATGAGAGATGAGAACAAGATGAAGAAGTGATGATGATGACGAATCACAACAGTGAGAGGCAGAAATAGGGGAGATGAAAGACGTGGCATCCAAGAGTTCAATATAGAAGATCGACCCTTGAAAAAAGTTCACGCCGATACATTTTTTTTCGTATACCAGTCAATACTTTTTTCCACTAGAGTAGTGATCAGCAAGCGCTACCCTGGAACGAGGATGCAGACCAATCGGTTCTTGGCAATGATCTTCACTCCCGAATCACGACGACGCTCCCTGTACTACTCCTAAACATTTCGTGGTACAGTTTCCTTTAAGTACGTTCATACTGGAAGACGGTCTCATTATCTAACCTTCCAATTGTAATAATCTTTTATTTATTGTATTTCGTTATTTTTATTAGAGACAGACATCTTGCAAAATTACGAACACGACGGATTGATTACCGCAAAATAAAAGAATAGCAACCTTTCAATATTTTTTACAAAAATATTACTAGTCCTAAATCGTTAATCTTCGCTATGATTTAAATTAATAAAATTACACACGCATAACCCATGCTCGCGCACATTACCCATACTTTACGCTATATGTATATATTGATGCAGATGACTCCAGTACGATGATCCAAAGAAATCGGCACAGTTCTCGACAATACTTTTATTCCTCCGTCCCTCCACGTAGATATTGACATTAGGCTCCAAAATAGGGTTAAAATAGCCGCCTATATAGAAAAAGTTAAAAAGAAATCCAAAATGTATTAAAATGTGTTTCTAACGAAATGATCCTCAATACTGGATTGAAGTATACCTGTCGTATGACTATAACTTGAATTCTGCTTTTGTCTGACTTGCTAGTTTGATGTGCGACAGGCGACTGACATTCCGGGAAGAAGAGTAACTGATATTGACCAAATGTATTAACTATACTAATAACTTAGGGTTTCTTACACAATTATACTTCTTCTGAGCGATCAACGACGGATCCATCGCATACTAAATAATTGTTATTAATACTTGAAAAGTAACAAGGATCCTGTAGCGAAGCTGGTAGTATGATATTTTCTTAGACGTCCTTATAAATATATATATTTATATATCTATTCTGCACTAACTACTAGAATCTAAATGTCTGCTATTAAAGCGTAAACGTCAGTCATTAAGGACACGTTACGAGCCATTGCACGTGCAAATATCTGGATGAATAAGAGAACGGCTGAGACGGCAGCGAGACTGTTCTTGCGAATTGAGTCAAGTTAATTCGTTTAGTAGAAGCAGAGAGAACGACCTAAACGACTTCGTATCTCTCCACGTCTTCCTTTGTTGTCCAATAAGCTGTTAACGTAACAGAAGTAAAGTCGAAAACAACCCTTAAAGAGGATACATTATTTACGACATCAAGAAAGATTCAATCCAGTCAATGTAGCTCCATTCGACGCACAATGATAAACGTTAAAAATATCGAATTCTTATCAGATTAGAATTTCGATTTGCAAAGAAGTTTTGCACTCGCAATTTCACACGAGACTCTAATTCGCACAGCATACAATTTTGACAGCATCCAAGTCCAACGAGAGCAGCAGCCGATTTAAATATTTACATAGGGAACATGCGAGGAGTGTTCGGTTGTTGAGTGTTCAATGGTTGAGACTCTGATTGGGTAGATATACATATATGTATACACATGATATATAGATACACATATAAGTCGTGATAAAAAGAGAGCGAAAACGTAGTCCGGTAGTAGCAACGACGGATAGACATACGCGCAAGAGACAACTGTGTAGAAAGAATGGAAAGAAGTAAAGTAAGGTGCACGAGAGGAAACTGGAAAGAGGAATGGATGCTGGATGGAAGCCGTGAGCGAAAGGGAGTAAAGCAAGTTCGTGGAAGGAGTAAGTTCTACTTCCGTCTCTCTCCCCCCCCTCTCTCTCTATCTCTCTCTCTCTCTCTCTCTCTCTCCCTCCCCCCTCTTTCACTCTCACTCTCTAGAAGCATCTCCTCAGGACCCTGCTCTTCTACAAGAAGAGACATTCAGTGCAGGCCATTACCCCAGTCCCGGGTGCCATCGGCCATCACCGACGCGTTACGCCCGCTGCAATTACAAACTCCTGGTAGAGCCAAGACTCTCTCTCTCTTCCTTTCTCGCACAGAATCTCCTTCGTTGTATCTCTTACCCACTCCCGCAGCTATATACGGTCGAACGGTGCTCACGGTACACCATTTACATTTGTCTGTTCCTTCATCGTAAGCGTAACTTTACATCCAGAAGGACTTGTAAGTGTACAACGAAATGTCATAGGCTTTTTTCGGTTTCTGGGTATGCGAATATGTACGTAATTTAAGTGAATTTAATAAGTCATTTCTTGAAAGAGAAATTTCAGATTTGTTAATGAAGGCGTAATAATGTCTCTCTCGTCCACCCTCCAGGGAAGCCCAACGCAATTACTCGTTAGTCAGTCTCACGTCGTCTACTATACTATACTTACGTATATATGTATAATATCGTACCTGTATCCTGTGTATGTATATATGTACATACATCTGGTCGACTATATCCATAAGAGAAGACTTACCTGAAAATCCCTGTGCAATGAGCTCCAGAAATCACCTTATAAAATAGACAGTTAACAGTCCTCGCGATACGAGCCGCGTGGGATTCGTATGGTTAACGAGGAAACTCACTTCCGCAATGGATATTGTATAGGTATATATATATATATATATGAAGGGTGACACAACTGGTTCACAGTATCGATGCATCGTTATCAGGGTGATTTCGAATGAAGTAATGGTAAAGCTATTTTCTTTGGTGACCAACGCCGTATAAATCCCAAAGCAAGGATTCAGGTCTCGTTTTATGATAGGCGCGACTGATGCTTTTGTGACTTTGATCCTTTTTATCTTGTTTCTTGTTTTTCTTCTTTCGCTCTCCGTTAGGGGAGAGGATATCGAAGAGACCACAAAGTTACCTCGACGTGCCACGAGCGTGTGCATCCTTCAAGATCTTCCAGACACTATAAGCCCCAAAATTCGATTGTCGTTTCGTAACTGAAGAAATGCTCTTATGTGGGAGGTAGGTGCGTGTGGGTGTACGCGGATTATAGAGCGCTAATGGAATTTGATTTAAAAAAAGACACGAAATGTCCATAATGTAACTATACCATGCATAATGTAAACTTTATGAGCTTATTCTTGACACGTGGCGTTGCACAATGGTACAAGATAGATAAAGTGCAACTGCAGATAAATGCTAGAGGGGAGGGTAAATTCAGTAACGATAGATAAATCGCGATTGGTATGGGTCGTATCGGGATAACAGTGAATTCGGTGACGAAACGTGTCAGAAATAAAAATTTTATCGTGGGATTTAGAGTTATTTTTTTGTTTCCAAAGGGTGCGAATATAGAGCTTTGTAATTTCACCAAAAACGTCGATAAGTATTAAGTCTACAGCGCTTACGCGTAGAAATTTCACAACACAGCGAATTCGTCGAATGGCATGAGTCGTGACGTGGGAAAATCCTATTGCCACGTTGAAAGTGCCTGGATATGTCTTACTAAAATATTTATCAAGATTCGAATAGATAAAGGCATGCTGGGAGGATAAGGGGAAAAGGAATTAAAGAAAAAAAAATAAATAAAACATTGATTTTATCGATGCCAGAACTTGCGGGAGCAAAGTGTCTCAGAACAATTTGATTCTTTCTCTGGCCTTTCTATTCACTTTCTTCAGACGCGCGACGTCGAGGACGCAGACGTCGCGCTCACCGTCTCTCTTCTCCCTCTCTCACTCCCTCTTCCTCTCTATCTTTTTCCCTGTCCTCCAATAGACAATATTCCACAGACACGTTTTAAGGACACTGCAAAACTGCGTTATTACATTTCCCCGTCAGATCCGTGGAATACAATTTACCCAGTGGACGGTAACATCCCCGCAGAGAGAAATAATAAAAGCGAGCGAAGTAGCTCGGCAAAGTGTGTGTTTGTCGATAACAATGGAGGAAATTGATCACTTCCTGTATTTCGTAGAACCTGACTGAGAGGTAGTACCGTACCGTCGAAAAAAAAAAGGGGTGGTTAGCGGATGAAAGAAGCCCGTGCAGTTGTCCCAAGGAGTTAACGACGACGATTGGTAGGACTGGTTTGGATGGAAGAAGATAAAAAGAGATCAAGAAAGAAATAAGTAATAGAAGTAAAACGAGAAAAAAATAGAACGAAAGAAACTGAATTGGAAAAGGAGAATGAACGAGAGTATACGATAGGGGAAACGATGAATGCGAACTTCTCGGAGCCAGAAACGGGTTGATATAGTTCTCCGATATTATTGCAATGAAAGTTGAGCAAAAGGAGTAAAAAAAAAGGAAACAAGAATAGGCAACAGTGCGAGATATATTGCGTAGATACTAGAGAAATATGCTCTTTCACGAAATCTTGTACGGTTCAGGAAATACGGCGCGATTTTACGAGTACCTTGACTCAGTACTCAGCTTCTTCCCAGATGAGATATTCCGCATCAAGTATCTTCAAAGTAAGCAGTTTGGAGTAGTATGTATTCGTAATAAAATAATATACTATAGTATAATAATTACTGTTTTCCGCAGAGTAGTTCAGTAGGCTGTGATATACGTACGTCTAATTAATGAATAAATAATAGTAATACCGCGAGTACCTCTTGTAAGTAAACATCAAATAATACATAGATTCTGTATATATGTACATACCTATTAAAATCTCTATCGTAGGTTTAATCTATATCCAACGTAATCGTATTTCACCCAAGGCAAATCTCCAAGGGAATTTTAATCAGCTATTATGATTATAGATCAGTCATAAACCTAATCCTATTGGAATAGTCGTAAGTTCTGAACGAAATTACGCTCGCGTCATAAAGAGTACGAATTGTATGCTATCAAATAACTTCCTATTTCGATATCTTCCGATAAATGGCATTGTCTTATTCAATTATCCCATGGAGGGTAACTAAGTTCATCAAGACATTATAAATGACTTAAATCAGACGATTTCCGCGTTACTAGGTCGCAATCCCAACAATAAAACCATCCAAATAATGAACCTTCAAGCGCGCAGAATTCATTAACAATAAAGAGAAGGATGTCCGTTAAGGAATCTCGTGGCCGATAACATCTTACGGCCGATGCATCCATAATGATCAGATAAAGGAAAACGAAGAAGAAGAAAGATTAATATGATCTCATCCAGAAGTAATAGGTGGTAGTCATAGACTAATTGTAAGTATCGGTGCTGGCTGGTATTCCAAGCTGATAGATCCAACTAGGATGGCGATGGAACTCAGCGGTGTCGGTGAATTCGACTCCCGGAATCAGAGGTTCGTTCGCAAGAGGACGTGGCAGAGGACGCAAGCGCGCCCCCTTATCGAGTTCGAGAGCAAACGCGGTGGCTGCTGCTGGTGACGGTGGTGGTAGTAGTAGGTTGTAGGTATAGTATGGGGAGGATCGAAGGGCGAGCGAGAGAGAGAGAGAGAGAGAGAGAGAGTAGGTTGTAGGTGGCGGTAGACAAGCAGGCAAAGTCGAGGCGGGTGCAGAGTCGAGTCGGGCGCCGCAGTATGTGCCAGTCCTTCGTATGGATATCACGTCCGGTCGGGTGATACTCGGCGAGCCTTCCGCTCGTAATCGCGCGTGAAGCGTGAAGTTTCTTTTACCCGGTTGGACCGGGCTGCTTAGGCCGTCTTGCGTAACTGTGTTCGATCTCGATGACTTTAGCCAGGTTGATGAGACCGTGAGACTTTTGAACGCGAAAGACATGTGAGAGACGAGAGTGCCAAGTAATGTGGCTCCTGATACTGCTACTCGCCTTTATGGCGAGCGGTTCTGCGTGTCCTGAAGAGTGCTCTTGTCATACGGAAAGTGCCGAGTTAAGCTATGGTCCTGTTGAGCTATCGTGTCTCGGTAAGACGCCCCAGGTCCAGGAATTGCCAGGCGATACTCGCGCGCTCAAGATAGATAGCGTGGACGAGTACGAGGTGATGAGCTTGCTGGATGAATTCGAAAATGCCAGCCACGCTCTTCCGCTCCTGGATGAGCTCATCCTTACGAATTCCTCCTTGGAGTATCTTAATGTATCGTGGACAGGACTGGGAGGGCTACGCGCTCTTAATTTGTCCAATAATAATTTCGTGGACTTGAACGATGTACAAATAGTTAATATGGTGAAGTTAGGTAGATTAACGGCATTCGATGTGTCAAGTAATCTTCTAAGGAACGTCAGTGCTAACGCGTTTAGGACACTTGCGACGTTAGTGTACTTGAGTTTGAGAAAAAATGTCATAACGAATGTAAATGAGGCAGCATTTCGTGGTCTCGCGCTTCTTGAGAATCTCAATCTGGCGGATAACAGGCTCTCGTGGATACCGGATGGCGCCCTCACACCTCTTGATTCTCTACAGAAGTTGGATCTGAGTGGGAACCAGCTGCAGGTGCTAGGAGCCAGATGGTTTGAGAGTCTTGGACGATTGCGCGAATTGGACGTGTCACGTAATGGTTTGGCCAGAGCAGCGTCGGGGGCTCTTCAACCGTTACCAGGACTGTCCGTGCTACGATTGGCTGAGAATCCATTGCGGGAACGAGACGTCTCTTTGCTTTTGGGAACAGGAAGACGATTGGAAACTGTGGATGCTTCGCGTACCGGTTTGGCACGAGTCCCCGCAGCTCTAACAAGATCCGTAAGAGCACTTAGGCTTGCTGGGAACCGACTAACATCAATCAGAAGTGGTGATTTGGATAGTTACCCATTGCTAAGGATGTTGGACATATCTGACAACCGGTTGAGCGACGTCGAGGAAGATGCTCTCGGTCGGCTGGAAGTCCTAGAGGATCTAAACATGTCCGGAAATGTATTGACTGAGGTGCCACGTAGTCTGCCGAGCAGCCTGACGATTCTCAATCTCGAAGGTAATAGAATAGCCACCCTGAGGTCAAATGATCTTCAAGGTCTCTACAATCTACGATCCCTGATGCTGAATCACAATGCCATCACCCTCATCCAAGAAGGTTCACTAGGTCAACTACCTGCTCTAGTAGAGCTGGATATCTCGGAAAATCCCATCAAGACGCTGCCTGCTAATACTCTAAACGGACCGAGCAATCTCGCTGCGCTTCGTATGTCTGGCTTAACTTCCCTTGAATGGGACCAGCAGGAACGAGCGGACATGGCATTTCCGGTACCAACCCCCGAGAGACTGGTCACTCTTGACGTGTCCCACAGTCCAGTACTAGCCGCTCAATTATTGGCTGATAACGCGGCTTTATCGGCATGCAAGAGTCTCCTGGTCCTGAATCTGATTGGTACCAATGTTACCACTGTCAGATCGGATCTCCTTTATTTTCTACCTCAATTGCGCACCCTTGGATTATCTGGTAACGAATGGAATTGCACAGAGGATCTCTACTGGTTAGGCGAATGGATAAGACAGCACGCAGAGTATCATCCACCTGCGGATTGCGCCGAACCTGCTAACCTTACCGGATATCGACTCTACGAGATGCCTGCGCCACCGACTCCATTGTCTACCGTGAAAACATCTACTACGACCATTGCACCTATCACGGATCCGTATTCGAAAGCTCAGGTCGACGTTACTTCAAGTATTTCATTGGACGCGATCGAGTACAACGGAGAAAAGAACTTCTCGACATATTCATATATCGATGCCTCCTCTTCTTCCACGATTGCTCCGGATTTGACAAACGATACTGGGGAGCTTCTACTAGGTATGTCTACCACGGAATACTTAATCAAGTCTTCGGAATCCAAAATGCCAAATCAGAACAAGGAATCCAAAGTAAACACTATGGTAAGTGACAACCGTACGACGGAGTCTTCTATTATGCTCTATACTTCATACGCCAACGTATCCAAGATCTTCCGAGCGTCTCTGCACGTCAAGAACACTAGCACGGGAAGTACTGCTTCAATCAAGAGGAACACTACCGGAAGTAAAGAGGATAACTTCACTACCGATGCGACTGATGAAAGTATTTCAAGTGGAGAATATCCATTGCAAGCTAATCAAACTGTCGCGACTACCATTTCCACTCATAAAGCTGAACAAATGAACACACCGTTTAAAAAGACGCTGAATAAAAAGATAAAAAATAGACGATATACAAACAAAAGAGTGTCTGTCGCAAAGCACAATTCAAACAATTCCAGTAAAACCTTCAGCAGGAATATTCAATCAAATGCAACTAGGACGCTGACGGCGGAAAGAACCAAAGAGACAAGTGACCAAGCAGTCACTAGGAACCTGACGAAGGAGTCCTTGGTCTTGGCGGATGCGTCCTCGAATACGCTTGCGGAGGAGCTGAATGGACAGGCAACGGATTCTGGGGCCAGGGTGTCGGAGCCACCTGCTTCCGGAGCACATCCTGGAATGTTGGTCCTAGCAGGAGCGGCTCTGGGTGCCGCTGCAGCTTTGACAGTCGTATTGTCACGTCGCGCTACGATACGTCGAAGGGATCGGTATCATCGCCACGAGAATATCGAAGTTCACACATTGACCCCGGCCGTTGAACTTTGGTGACCGGATAGAAAAGGATACTAAGCTAACAGAGCGTGTGGCTCTTGTCAACGCTAGAGTTACGGAACATCTTTTAAACTGTTTTCTCGCCGGAAGTCAGGTTCAAGGATATAGAACGGTGGACGCTGAGAGCGTCGGTCCTGCGTATAACGCGTCGCAATAAAAGAAAAATAATTTCGGAGTCACGCACCTCCGTTTGGACTACATTGAACAACAGTGACAATAATAGTGTTGGGTGTGGTGATTTTAACATGCTCATTTTGCGGTCTGGTAGAGAAAGGTGTGATTGCAAGGATGGAATGTTGACGAAGGTAGAGCAGAATGTGATGAACATGAGAAGGGATGAAAATGACCGTGAACCTGCGATTTAACGACACCGTCAGAGACTCAAGGAGCAGTGCCCAAGATTCATCGTGTGTATCGCGTTAACGAACTGGCACGATATTCGTATTAGTGAGATACCTATATTTATGTAACGAACGAGAGACAAAAAAGGGAACTGGGACACGAGAGATAAGGGTGGGTCGTTTCACGATGGTAAACGCCGAGGGAACCCGAGAAGAAGAAGACTGTATTGCGCGTCGAGACGACTCGACGACGGCAGTCCAGTGACCATTTGTACAGAATTGTTGCTTCTGGCGTAATTCTGCCGTACTGGCGAGACGCCAAAATCTCCTTACAGATAACAATGAAGAGGCTAGATATTATCTTTCTTAAAAGTAACCAGTGTCAAAATACCATTACGATAATAAACCAATGTACAAAGATTTACGGAATCATATACTTAACCCCCCGTACTCGTACTACAAAATTAATGGTTCCCCAACTCGTTAAGCTTATATATATACACACACACACACACACATATACATCCAAAGAGAATAAACTCTTGCTACTTGAAACTCTCGCTGTTCCCAATGTCAGAGATCATACGTATAGTGCCTGACATTGCGTGTTTCAAGTATAGCATCCCAACACCCACCTAGTAGGTCAACTCATATTTCATTTGCAGGCTTCCTAAATGGTCGTCCAACATTCATGTGCATCCACGTAGTTGATGATGTCGATTTACAGATTATTAATTAAGGACGCAGCTGGATGCTAAGAGACGAAGAGAGAAAGAGAGAGACGAGAGAGAAAAAAATAATAACCAAGCCCGTCCATCCGAGAATAAGTTTCGCCGCATTAATTAATTTCGTAGCCCAGGACGCCGCGCGTAATGCCGTAGTTGCACGTAGAAAAGCGTCTCTTCGATTTCGAGAAATTACCAGAAATTCTCGCGTGCTCGTTCCCTTTATACATATCTATATACGTACCCTGCTATCTACGTACGATTGCAGTTTCGCGCGAACGCCACTTCGTAAAACTTTTGTCAGTTTCACGGGGATGCAGGTTAGATTTGAAACAGGATGTATACATATACGTATTTCAAGGGGTAGTAAAGCGTTCAAGGAGCAAGGTAAGTCCGGTATTATACGGTGGTTCCAAGAAAATTAATGACATTTCCATAGAATTCACTGTGCGCGACAAATTATTGAAAAGTCAGGTAATAAGGGGGAAGTAAGGAAGGGTGGGGAGAATTGGAGGGTGAATTATGGGGCTGTGTCGAGGTGGCAGGGATAGAAATGACAGCGGAAGCTGAGGTACAGCTCAGCTCGAGAAAGAGAAAGAGAGAGAGAGAGACAAGAAGAATGTGCAGAGGAATGAAGAAAGATCCAAAGCTCCAAGGAAATCTTGAGTCTTCGTGTGGTTGTTCTAAGGGTTAAATAAGGGATGCTACTTTCTGCCTTATGGTATACCGCTTACCTCGTGATGCTCGACTATAAGCCGGCGCTCAGCCATGGTGCAAGAACTTAGGCGAAAGTCTTGGCTATAGATCTGAACTTAGTTCCGACTAAGCTAATAAAATTAATGTAATCACAGAAGCGAGACTGGAAAACTTTCCATTCTGCGGATGCAATGTCTTGAGAGCCGTCGGAGCTTTTCTTTCTTTCGAGGTGGCAGTTTTCGCTCGCACGAAAATTACTAAGTTTTCCAGTAAGGCTCTCCGTCTACCCGCCGCCCCTTGCGTCTGGCTTCGAACTTATTAACCGTCTGCTTTCCGAGTCACTTAGCGTGTCGCTGCACGCGAGATGGAAATTCCACGAGTAATAGAAATAAGCGCAACTTGGCCTTTCCACGAAATTAACTTGTATTTGCGCTTGCACATTTTTTACGTACATTTTTTGGTCTGTGTACCAGATGTCAGCCCGACCAGTTACGTAATTGATGCAGCGAATTAATTTTTCTATATTCATGAGCGCGCGGCGACGGAGGCCTTTGCGTAACTCACAACCAGCGACGGACGGTAGATATTAATCTGGAATTTTTTTTTTACCGTTGGCAGACAACTGACAAACTTCGAGAACCTACAAACCATCATAGGGCGAAAGGATTTACCAAACTTCTATAAAACGCAGAAGAAGTGGCTAGGTAGGTAGGTACCTATAGGTAGGTATGGGTACTACCGTTACAATTAGTTAGATTACTAAACGGAGTAGACATGTTACTTGAGTAAAGATAAGCCTGAATAGTTACAACGAAGAAGGTCAAGTTATATGTTTTTTTTTCCCTAGTTAAATCTATTCTTCTTACAACTGATACGATTTGTCTGAACGTCGACTCCTAGGGAAATACCTTCAGGTACCAATATAATTCACCGGAATTAATTGCCCCATTGCAACTGCTAGTACGGCATAGTTCAGCTCCATCCGTCTGGCAAGTTCTCTAATTTCTAATCGAACTTCCCACTCACTGATGCTATATACACACAGCTTGACTAGCGCCATATCTAGTAATTTCCTAGTCGATTTTATCCTAGAGTAAAATTCAGCACGTACCGAAACTGACTTCTCGCACGACAGCAAGTCAACTATAGAATCGACTTCTCATTGATACCGATTGATTTTTCGAACACAATTAGTTCGCATTGTTACGATGAGAGACACATTCTGCAAATGGTATTCTCGATAATTACTAAACGCGTGGTAAACCGACTCCAGCGGTTTGCAATATATCTTCGTAGCGAAGCTTCGATTTCTATCGCACTGTCGTATCTCCATTAATCTCGGCACGTAATTTCAGAGGAAACAATTCTTTCCCAACAACGGATTACATTAAGGGGTGACACTGTCGTTTACTTATGGAAGTATATGAGAGGACGCTTGTATAAGTTCACGAGAGTCATAGTTTTCAACTACTTCTAGGTTAACTGGTGATAATGCATGTATATACATATACATACATGTATAGCTACAAGGCTATTTGAATATCAAAGTAAATTCTTTAGGCTTTCACTCAAAGTCACTCACGTGTTGCACGTTTGGCACGTGTACGGGGTGGCAAAAAGCGACAAGGTGTAACGAATGAGAAAGTCAGAGAGGGTGTCGTATGAGCGATCAGCTGACGGAAACGCGGAAGCATAACAAGTACAGAAAAGGGGATGGTGGACGTTGCCGTCAGTGGTAGCAGCGTTTGCCCATCTAGAAATAAGGGATGGAACAGGAGACCGAAGGCTACGAAGTTGCCGTGAGACAGGGCTGACCGAGGGGGATTGTTGGGAGTTTTGTTGCCGTGGGTGGTAAGTCGGCTGGTAGAGCCACGATGGCATTGATCGCCGCGCCCTCTGTACCACCCTCTACACAAGTATAACATAGGGATCTCTACATAGCGCTCGACACTGACTCACGGATACCAACATAGGCGAACGTTTCCACAGTCTGGCGGCAGAGATCCAATTCATCCCTCTTAGAACATCTTTCCACCTTTTGCCCTCTTACATTGGACTGTCCCTTTCTTCTTATTTGCTTTCAGTTTCGTAACGTCAGTCCTGAGAGAAAGGTATAGACGCCGGATAACCGTGTACGTAGGAGACAGAGCGAAAGGGTGAGAGTGAGATAAGCCAAAAAAAACTATACAGAGACGCCAGTGCGCCATTCGCTTACTTGAACTTTCGCCAGAGTTGTATCGAGGGAGAAAAGTATGCAATAGAAAAATCCTTCGACGAGGCGGATCCTGGAGTGAATTTCTACCAATAGAATGGCAGCATCCATCGATGAGGAAGACTTGGCCGCAGCCCTACCAAAGTCTGATGATCTTTGCCAACTGCATTTTTAGTCGAACGTTAGCTTCGTGTCTTACGGTAATGCTACTGTGGGTGCACGTGCGCTACAGGAATAGAGCTTTTGATTGCTAGGGGTGGTATGCCTCTGTGAATGGTCGTGCGGCAGGTATACCAATACTTGATACTCGGAATGGTCAATTGCAAATAAACTCCTTAAAGTACCTGCTATAGGCAGCTGTTCGAAATTAATTAGACGGATTTTCTTTTGTTAAGAAATTTTAATACTCAAACTGTATAATTTCTATGGCGTGTACGACATGTATGATTATATCATATAAAGTGATAATGTAGTAAAAATTTGGAAAATAATTTGACGATACTTTTTATGTGGATGCCTACAATCCCAGTGTAATTCCAACGTCATCCTTAGTCGGGGAGGTCGGGAGGAAATCGATCAGACTATTTTATGCCGACTTCTCATCCGTCGTCGTTCAACGAACCCGGAAAGTTTAGAATTACGAAAGGAAAGGTTTTTCAACTTCCATCTTGTTAATATATATCGCAAAACTTTAAGTTTAGGTTGGATGTCAGGATGTTGGTGCAGTATCATTATAAATTATAAGGTTTAGATGAATTGGCATTGACGAATTTTTATAACCCGTGGATTTGTACGTCAAAGCTTGTGAGATATCTGTACGTAAATATGGTCGTAAAATTTAAGATCCGTGAACAACTTTTGTGCGGTATCTGTAAATTTAAGATCCGTGAACGCGTAATTCTGCGGTTAATAGAGCGAAAATTTTTATTATGCTAATTCTGCGTGGAACTTTTACATTGCGACTGTAACGGGAATGATACTTTTTCATTCATTTTTTGCGAGTATTCCGTTATTTTTAACTACTTATTAATATCTGTAAATATCTTTCTTTTTTTTTTACTTTTTAAATGCCAACAAACCAAAATTTCAAAACTCCACCGTCAACTAATTATTTACAAGCTTCGCCCACAAGCGCAGACGCCCGTGATATAGGTGCTTGTACGCTCGCGTACGATACACCGTAAAATTAATACTTCAAAACAAATGGCCGTTTTAATGAAGTTATAAATTATATTTGCACGCGAAAATGATTCCAGCAACCAGTTACAATTCCATGTGCCACGCATACATATAATTATTTGCTTTTAATTCTAGAATCGTACAATTGCAATAAAACTTCCTGACAAAGAGACGTAACTATTTCAATTGTAGGCAAAAAAGGTATAAATTAATTTGCTCCAGTAGACAGTATTTCAAAAGATCTGCAATTAATGAAAAGTAAAAAGGCGTATTTATACAAAGTAACTCTGTACTGTATCGTTTGATGAAAATTCCGAGCAAAATATTTAATATATTTAACGGAACGAGACACGGATACCCCCCACCCTCGAGAAATATTTTTGTTTAATTCTAAAAAAATGCACGGTCCATAATTCATGAAACCGCGAATACCCACCCCCAAATTCTTTTCCATTTTCAATCACGTCCCTCAAAAACAAATACCGAAAATGCAGCTTGAGATAGGATACAAAAATTTAGAATACTCCGCGATTTTTACGCGAATACATTATTACGCTGGAATGGCACTTTCGGTAATTCCGCAAATGCGCGGTTAAAACAACAGCATCGTTCACGACAGTATAGCGGAAACCACCGATTTATCGCTGGTCGTGCATTCGCGGTTCTAAATAGCAGTGTACTTGCTACCAGAATGGGCTCTCCAGCAATGCTATATATACTATACTATTGACAAGGGTTAACCAAAATGTGACTGATTTTTGAACGCAGAGTTTACCTAACGGGGACAGCACTCGCAATGAAGTCAAAGCCTCCAGTCTATATCTATAAACCAGACTACATATATAAACGTGTCGTTCTCATACACATATATAATACATATAAGATTTTTCCAGTATTTTAGTCAGCGCTCATTACGCATGTCCATAGTCTCACGAGAATAGGGAAGAGATTATGACCTTTCAGCAAATTGAATATCACAGGAAGAGATAGATTCGAAACTCGACGAATTTCTAGTCCACTTCTTAAATATGTCAGCCATACCCATAGGTAGGAACGATACCTATACGGATAATCGATTTACACTCCCGTATATTCCAGGATTACTGGGTGAACTCCATGCCCGGAAGTCCCTGGAATTGTTTACGAGACCCACGTCGAATTCATCAGCGATACCGAGTAAAGGTCGCTCGAATGGATAAGGATCGTGACTCGTATCCATGATATAAACTGAATAAACTTTAGGAAGAGATCCGAGGGTTAGGAAATGATTAGAGAGACAGAGAGAATAAATAAAAAATATCACATTTTTTTGAATCCTCATCTTATCATAAGAAGCTTATTAGATCAATGTAACGCATGCGTTACTATTATTTGTAAGGTTGGGATAGCAGCTATCATTTTTCACTTCAACAGACCCTCAGCTATGCTACCCCTGTTGCTAGCTACTCTCTGAAGGCCAATTAACAGTTACTATCAGTGTTTAAATTTCAAATGCTCAGGTTTCGTGCTTTTCGTGCCTGAAACTAAATCCACACTTTTCTCCATATACTCTATGTATATACTTAACCTATGCCACATGCTGCGCAGCTGCTTTTAGCACCTTCCTTGCGTAAGGTTTGCACAGTAAACGAAGTGCAGTCCGCAACGCGTATCGGGGAACACGGAGCGTCGTAGCGTGCAGGATAAAAAAAAGGAGGGGCAAACCGACCCGCAAATAATGGCACTTCGTTTAACGTCTATTATCATCAGCTGAGTAAATTCACTTTGATATTATTAGCTCACACGAGTCTCCCGACTGTCGTTCGTGCGGCCTCCTCGCCCGAAGTTCCTGAATAAGATGAGCAACACCTGTATGTATTTTAAGCAGTCCTATCGACACGAGCTTACTGTATAATACCGAAGATTAAAACAGCGACATTTTACAATTCTGCTATTGCCTGTGCTGTGCTTCTTCCTTCCAGACCGTACACGTAGCTATACAGTGTAAAGGTAGATAAAAACTGTACATTGAAAATACGAAAGGAATTTTCCTAGCATATTTTCCAAGAATTTATCCGACGTATTCTAAAGTTCTTTGTATGTTTTTAAGATTATTTTTCTTTCAATTCCGAAGTTAAAATCTCGATTTCTATTCATTTTACTCGTTACATTTTGTACTTTCTCGCTTCCTTTCATCCTTACCTATCCTGGCTTAGGTTCACTTGGGCTATCGCGTTGCACCCCCATTGTATACGGATCCGTTCAAGTGCGATAAGAGGAACTTTGAATTTTCATGAAATCCTCTTACGCGCTCCCACCTCGCACCTATAGAACTTCCGATAAAACAACAGCGCCATCTCGTTTACAAGCTCGTAACGCATCCTTCGTTTCTTTAGAGCCAGAGAGGTGGGATGATGGGTATTTTCAAATTTTCCACTGTTGCAGACAAAGCACCTACGCTTTACGGCCTAGAATGTTATACGAGAAGCATCGCAAGGGTAGTTTTCCAGGCATATTTGTATTTATGGAGAATTTATTGATTAGCAGAGCTTCAAGAATTCAAATATAAATTTCACTGCTGCTCTGACACGGAATTATTATGTAATTTAAGGTTGCTAGCCAATCTTTGCATTACTTCCACTACGTATTTCTTTCGCATAATTCTAGTAAAACCTACGCCATTTTATGGGAGAGCTTTCGCGAAGTAATCGACCCGTGCTGTAAAAGGCATTGCCATAATGTCTCTGATAAAAAGCCACACTATATTGTCCCGGTACACCTTTCGCTATTGGATAATTAGAGACACAACGCGAAGTCGCCATTATTGCCGTAATAGTCAGCTCGAGGCAACTTTTTCTCGAAATCGCCGGAATTCACAATATTTCGCAGCATTACACACTACGTCCACGTTGCAGTCTCTTTTTAGCACCATTACTAAATCTTATCGAGCTACATGACTACGACGAAAACAAGTGCAACAAAATTTTCAAAGACTTAAGTCCTTACGCTTACGTCTTACGTCGTTTCGTTATTTTGACCCGGTTTTTCTGTGTATAAAAGAATTTTTTTATCCAGTCAGTCAAAAGCATTATTCCTTGCGAATATCGTGTAAATGAGTACGCGCCTTTGTGGGAAAAAATTATAGGTATTGCTATAATAAATCATGCGATTTGGGAATTCGTAATACTGCACTCGACTTTGCAGAATGACGTCGCGGCGCCACGGAAGTCGTTACGACGATCCAGCATCGACCTATTATCATTCACAATCTCAACTCCCGCTAAGAGTCTGAATGGGCCGCAATGTTAAACTCTTGAGGGTAAATTTAGTATTCAGAAGATCCTGCTACGGTATGGTGGGCACATTTTCGAACCTGAGCGAAAAGACTGGTATAACTTTGCAGGGCACATGCGGAACCTCCCATCTGGATACGAGAGAGTGCTTTTGCAGAAAAACTTCGACAAGCACGGGGGAGTCATGGGTCGTGCGAGACAATGAAGAAGCTGAGGGTCAGAGGGATTTCTGGAACCGCGTAGCTTATCGTTTGAGAACTGAGCAAATATTAATACCGTTTATTATTCCAAGCAAAGAAATTGCCACCCTTCCAAAGGTATATAAGCTAGGAGATAAAAGCTGCAAGAAAAGCAGGGAATCAAGAAAGAAGCAAGTAAGTATACAGATAGAGAGCATGCTCTGTGCCAGGAATAAAAGTATATACGCATGAAGAGGGTGCTTCCGGATATCCAACTATATGGCTGAAAGGAAGGTATATTTGTGTGTGTGTGGATGTGTGTGTGAGTGTATACATATATAGAAAATGCGTGAGTACGAGTGAGAGTCTTCCTGACAGTTTATTTTTCTCTTTATGTCAAAACGACACTGATTAAGTTGTCAGACCGAATTACATGTCTGCCATTTTGCAACACTTACCTCATCCCGGAAAACATTAATTTTTCCTCTCCGAAATACCCCTTAATCAAACAGCGCTCTTTCACTCGAAAGCTACCCTTTGCTGACATGAGCTTTGAGCATGTATCGTACATTCCGTAAAAAGGTTATGCTGATAAACCTTGGGAAAAAAAGAGAATAAATCGAAAATCTAACATTTTCAAACTTTTGAGGGGGTTTGGATGTTCTATTATAAATACATTGAAAATATGAGAATGTGGGATAGTAGGCGTATTTCGTCCGATAAAACAACGCAACTTAATTAAAAAAAAAGACGAGCTTTGTGTACGCGTGAAAAATGACAAATAAAAAATAAGAGAATAAAAAATGAATTGAGGAGATTCTATGATTTTCATGGTGAATTCATAGTCAAAAGAAAATTAAATTTAATTATTCGACTATTTGATTTATACACTGTAGATACGTTTACGTTTAGTACAGTAGCTCATCCTGGCTCTACATTCATAAATGATCTTTTTCCTTTTTATTTATGAAGGTATTACTATCTGTATATCTATAATAATACGTATTAGCCAAAAAAATCTAGAATTAAATCTAATAAACTGAGCTAATCCTAGAATTTATACATATATATATATATATATATATATATATATATATATATATAGATATATAATACATGCATATACAAAAAACGAATGAATAAAAAATGCTCCCGCACGAATCGAGAAAATTGAGCATCCATAATTGAGCGCAACCGAAACAATGAGCGAAATGCGATAAAATGGCGATAAAATGAAATAAAGCTCACGGAAGCGGACGTTGGTCGGGAATTTGTAAGGGTAAGTGTTTCAGCGTCACGAAAGAGGGTGCGACGGACGCATTCTACGAGTTTAATCGACAGCGCCACTCCCTCGTACTCCACTGCCAAATTAATAACTCCCCGACACTATAGTCATGGAGAAACCGTTTCGACGTTTTGCACGGAGTTCGAGGACTCAGAAAGAGACTTTAAAAAAATATATATTTTTGCAGAATAATCGTAAAATCATCAAAATACATTTCGTTCACAAATAATGTTAAAAACTGCAAAACCGATTATAACACAACGTATACATATACCTTTATATCCTTATAACGAGAACAACTAATCATCTTACAGAACTTTATATACATTGTGCTACAGAGCTAGCTATAGCGTAATTCGAGGTGAAATTTGATTAAAGGATCTAAATAAACGAGGGTAGTAGGATGAGTATTTGATGGATCGAAAAAGACAAGAAAACCGGCAAGAGACCTTCGTCCCATCTAAAGGAGTATTAACAAGGATGATGGAAAAGGGAAGAAGCATTGTAGGGAAAAAAATAAAAAGGAAAAAAAAATTCAAATCAGCCCCTAAAGTAACTGAGCAAGTCTCTTTTCCACAAGGAATCTAATGAGAGTGCTTTTTCAGAAAATTATATATATTCTTGGCCTTAGTCCTCCTTTTCGCGTAATTATTTACATGGGTAAGTAAAGTATAATATACAGCTATACCTCTATTTCCTTCTCGACTCCCTAAATATTCACTTCATCCATCATTTAGCCGGGAAAAATAGCAATTTCAAACTTTCTTTCTCTCTGGAAACAATCACGCAGACGGCAAATCCTGCTGAATCAAACATTTCCTAGGAGCGTGTGTGACAACGGCTTCTTCTTTCATATAGGAGAGTACGGTATTTACCCTGGACCCAAGCCGGATACTACTGGAACATTTTATTTCACGACTCCTTCCGGTACAAGCGCCATGAAAGTTTATGGGTAGCGCTATATAAAGATGGAAGATAGCCACGATAATTGAGAAATACGACCCAGAATGCCGTTCAGTTGTGAACGCTAACAGATATCACGAAGGGTATCCTTCGACGAGCGAATCTCTTTCGAGCTCTCAACACCTCAGCCGGACCCGCCCGATCAAGTCCATCAGAGACACACGATCTAGCTGCTTTTCCGTGATCTTACCACGTACCCTATTTACTAGAATTTACTCAGTTAGACAGGACAACGTCCAAACTAAGCTAGTTAAGTTTCTATCGATCTAGCCATGAACTATCCCAGCCACGAACAACAACAGTCTCCAACAGTGTAACAGCGATAACGTCAGTTAACATCCTATACTCGATCCATGTGTTTGATATCGCTTTGCGACAGATCGAAAACAATAAATTCTCTAACGATGCACACTGCATACAAAGTATGCATATACATGGTTTTGCACTAAATATATTTTATTTCTCTACTTAAGCACATATTTAAATTATTTTACGTAAAACCACGCGCGAGCTAAGTATTGCATTACGTGTCACTGATATGGATAAAACGAAATGCTAGGAAAAACTATATCCCACGAAGGAGTTCCTGGGGTCAATTAATGTCTTTCCAAAGTGACTCGTGCCGGAAGAAGGTATAACACCCTAAACGAGAAGAAATCGTATAATAAGCGAACGAGCCGTCGGTGTAGGAAGAACGCTGGCAAGATGGTATGTAAATTAAAAAAGAGAGAAGAGCCTGGAAAACGTCACGGGCTGCCACGAAAGAAATGGGTGGTTGACTGGGAGTTGGGAATTGGAGCCGGAAGCAGGTCCGTCAGAAGTCAGAAGATTTTAAAGAAAAGCAGAATATTCCCTCGGGTGACGTTGGGTTAGGTTAGAATGGGTAACTCCGTAGAACGCCTAGGGGTGTGTAACTGAGCTGATGATGGTACGCTACGAAGGAACGTGGTCTAGTGGATATACGAAGATGCTCGTCGAGCAATGATTTATGTGATATTGCCTTGGCGAGGTAACGCGATATCGTAATCTTAGAGGTTTCTCTATGATAAACGATAAAAAGAACGTGATTGTATAATCACGCCAGAAATTTCATTTCGATAAATAGCTAAAGCGCCTGTATAACTGCCACCTTGATAACTGGCTGAAAATCACTCTTGGGGCATAATACGAATTGTGTAAGAGAATGCATTTCTTTGGAGATGAAAGTTTTCGCCGGCAGACTTGAACGAGCTTATCATCGTTCCGCGTCACCGAGGGTACTCATAGTGCTCGTACTCCTAGTCGTTACCTTGGGGTCACTCGTGTTAAGTATCGCTCGGGGAAACTTTCAGGATTTTATGAAGTGTATACCCAACAGTGACACGAGAGTGCACGGAGATATGTGGGTCAAATGTCTATACGACGGTTTTGATTAAAGGAAAAGAAGAAACTGTTTAAGTAACAAAGTATAGATTGACGGGATGATAATGTTACGAGTTCTTACCCTTAAACCATGGATGAGACATAAAATATTATGTAAAGGAATGCAATGTATTTTAATTTGAAAAAAAGAAAATCGTCTTTCGTACACATTAAACCAAAAGGATATTTTGTAAAATCCAGGTTAAGGATGGATTCCTTGAGACTACCATAAGTACAACCAACGCGACATCCCTTTTCTCTATCAGATTGACGCATGAGCGTTCACGTGGAACTAGGGCGGAAATACCCTTTGATGTGAGGGGAAATGGAGGCATAAGCCTTGACGGAAGGCGGGATGATCGTATTGGGGTGTTATGATTTGTCTGGCTTGATAGGAAATCAATGCCAATCTGTCAGAAACAATCCCTATAGCTTCTACAGGGTTGGGTATGGGGAATAGTTCACCCGACGTCAAGAGCTGGATGTTCTCTGCGTTGGCAAATCCAAATCCGGGGCAGCCAGAAGGGACGGGTGTTGGGACTTCTGATGCCGACCGACTTAAATCCCGTTAAATGCACGGTACCGCAGAAGAAAGCCAAGAATGTCCTTTCGAAGGAGATATCGGCACTGGAGCCGCTGACAGGAGGAGACCTTTAAAACGCAAGATAAAATAAAAAAGGGACGAAGGCAATAAAAAAATAATCAGAAGGTAAAATGTCAAATGGATAAATCAACTGAAACTTACGGCAATAACTTATCGAAACATCCTGCCACCATCTTCAGTTAAGTAGCAATTGGTAGGAGAATACGATCGATAAAATGATCTCGAACCGTTCAAAAGTAATGGAGGTTCAAAATTGCACACATGATCTATAGCAAAGTTGAACAAAAGGATTTAAAATCGATGTCCTGGTAAGACAACCTCAGCCAGTCATATATCGACAGATATATCTATACATCCGTGGAGCTGAGAGAACCTCGTAAAACGTTCCACGTTGCAATCT
This sequence comes from Calameuta idolon, assembly GCA_030142285.1. Lineage (NCBI taxonomy): Eukaryota > Metazoa > Arthropoda > Insecta > Hymenoptera > Cephidae > Calameuta > Calameuta idolon. The sequence continues at coordinate 345,381 of JARQSV010000043.1, read as the reverse complement.
TGTCTGCAACCTGTATGGGTACGGAACTGTAAGGCTGGGAACAGATACTGTGGGGTAGTTTCAAAAGGCAGTAGATCCTTACTAGCCTAGTTCTATGGTCAGAAGGCATTCGTCCTGAAAATTTATTCGCCGCAATAATACCGGCAACTACCTGCACGGTAGCGATAGGTAGAGGAACGTGAAGTGGTAGGTATAGGCACCCGTAAGGATACGTATAAGCGTAGGCCATCGAAGATCCATTATTTCTCGTGGTGCACCGACGAAACCGCTCGTAATTTATGTGCAGCGTATTTCATTTTTCCGAGGGACGCCATTTCTCGCAAGAAGAGTGCGCAAGACAGGCTCTAACGCAGGGAAGGACGCTCGTGCGTTTTCTATTCGATGGAATTTCAAGTCACTCGTCTGACATGAACTTGCCTGCCGTGTTAGTTTTGCAAGGGAGGAAACGCGGCACTCTAAATTCCGAATGTCTTGGACTTGAGAAAATTCTCTGTCACGTATTAGAAAACCGTGCCGCTGACGTGACGTACTTGAGAAATTTAAATAATCCCGCTGGAAGGTAATTTTATTCCGATATACGTAGGTCGACGAGGAAGTCCCCTCAGCCTCTGAACTCCATTGGCGGATTTAACCACCTTGAACCCTTACTTTTATTACGCGGAGCACGGTTCACCTGGCGAAATGCAAAGTGAGATTTAGTTCTCGAATCAGAACTTAACCACCTAGGAGAATATTGGGCTTGAGTATCGAGAAATTTGCGTAATACTATTCTCAAATGAAAAGCCGGGAGCAAGAGGGACGGTTTTACGCGAAGACGGGAAAGGGAGAAAAAGAAAAGCCAGAATAATTGAAGCTTTTGACAAAAAGAGAAAGGGAGACTATCTCGAGTAAAATGGTCCAAGTGTCTTGGAATGGTCCGTTGAAAATGCTTAAAGGAGAAAAGTGCCTAGAGCGCAATGGGAGTATCTTACAAAATTTCAGCGACTCAACAAATATATATAGATATACAGGACAACGTTATGCTATATCTATATAGCTCCAATTTCAATTTGCATAAAAAGTAGCGTTAAGGGTACAGTAAAGCCGCCAGCAACAGCCCTCATGATCGTAAAAACGGTAATTGGCTAGTGAGTCATTGATTCCGAGTTGTGGAAGCCCCGAAACTCACCCTCATCCGTCCCTCAGATAACTCGAAAGAATTTCCCTTAAGCCCGCGTTCGCACCGTTCAATCTATATTCAATTTGCTATTCCGAACGCGTCAAAACCTTCGGCGAAACGAAAGCCATTGAAATATCACGATGATCGAAGGAGGAAAAAAATATATCTAATGAAACCTTCAAGAAATTTTTATTCTCATTTCCAGAAAAAAAAAAATAACGAACAATTTCTCACGTTATCCACCCACGTACTAAATCTAATGATCGCTTATATCAGTTAATCCCATCACGGATCAGGATGGTTAATCGTTCCGATTGCACGTGCCGAACAATAACAGCAATTATCACCAGGAAATAATTTCTTAATAACATTCCAGAGCGCCGAACCAGAACGATAGAGGGTAAGGGTAAACGTGGATGCCAGAGTGGTTAGGCGAAGGGATGTAGTGAAAGGTGATGTGAAACGGGTAGGAACGCCGATCCTTGTATAGAGATAGGAGCAAACGGTGCTGCCAGGATACAATATGAATGAACCCGTCTGCGCCTCAGCCACCTCCTGATCCACAGTTGTGACTGTCATTTGCATACCTGTATTATTCAAAGCGCAACTGTTATTCAATTTCTATACAAGTTGCATTATTGCTTTAAGGTCTCCCGCGAAGCGTGGATGTAAGATTGGCGAGATTAAGGGACGAAACTGTAGATCATTCCCCTGCTAATTCGACCTTTAGACTTCCGACCCAAATTCCCTGTAAACTACCATGACGTTACATGAACCATAAACACTGATCAGTATCGCGCCAAAGTAGCCATAAAAATGTCCGAATAAAGATGATAGAATGTAGGATTAGTTCGTATGATAGGACTGAGCGATTACATCCAAGTTTTCGTACTGATTACAGAATTCAAAAGATAGTTGAGTAATTTGAAATTTAAAAAATATATATATAACAGGTATCATCAACATATTTTTCGCCGTCTGCAATCCGTATTCGCATAAAAATATTTTCCTTGGTAATATTTCAGTATCACCTTGCCGGTTCGTTAATTATCACTTTGGCCTCGAGAAAATTCCATGAAAGATAGGAATTCCTTAAGGGTTCAAGAGTGTCGAGAAGGGCGCCCTTGTACGAATATAAATTCGCAGAATGCGGAACAGAGAAACTGGATGTGAATTGAATTGGGCGGAAGTGACGAAATTTCAAAATTACACGGACTGATCGATCAAAGTAAAAGGATCGTTAAGCTCGCAACTTCGTTCATATACCGACGCGCCAGTATTCATCGAACAGTGAGTTAAAGGGCCAATTTGACAACCATTATCTACCGTGTTCGCTGTAAAATTCCAAAGGTTTTTAAGACCGAGTTTAGACTTCGAGAACGCTCCTGTTAATTGACGCAATTTCAGAGAATTTAACCTTCAATCATAACATTATTAACGAGCGGTAAAGTAAAAGGGAAGCTTACGGGAAGGCGGTGAAAAGCACTAAGCACCCTTACACCCATTTGAATGGTTGATAACTGTTCAGATACCGAAGAGGAGTAACGTGCTCGTCTGTGAACGCAGCTTTTTAGATATCGATTAGGAAGCATCTCGCTTCAATACACAACGGCTTGAATAAGGAGGACCCTGCATTACGTAATACATCCCTCAGGTAGGATTTCTCAAGAAAAATAGGCTTTAAGGAATAACTGCTTAAATAAGGAAAAATAAGCTTGATATATGTTTACAAGCTAAAATTCAGCATTTTCGAAATTGTCAAAGGGTATTTATCTCTGTTCTGAGAAAAATTGAAATCCTCCTGGAACTTTCGTTCCCTCCGGAAGACTCAGATCGAGAACTCAGTGTCAGTCTCGAAATTGGTTCGTTCCATTCAGCACTGAGAATAAGGGTACCGGAATAGCAATTCTTATAGGAGGAAAATGAACGTGCTGCCGATTCCGAGTTAAATTGGAGCAAAGTATAGTAAGGGATGGCAATGTAGAAGGTGAGATATCGAATGACGTCGGATGCTGGGATGCTGAGATGCAGACGTATGGTGGCGATCGGTCGGGCGAGTGGAGGATGTAAATTTCGCTATTGCTCCACTTTCGGAATCTCGACCTCTCGAACCGATCTACATTTCCAAAACCTTACGGAATCCTCTAACCATACCGAAGCAGGACGCATAGCTGTATATGGTATATACATATAGTATATTCCAAGTCAAATCAGCCGCCAAGTACAAATACTCACCGTAAAGTGGAATCGAATAATCTAAACCAAATATGATTTTGTCTGGAACGCAGACGTCAGTCTCTACTGTACTAGAAACCGTGCATATTCAGGTGCGTTCCAGCAAATTCCATCCTATGAGAAACAAGCCCATCTACCTTCTCTTAGAAGGTCTAAGCGTGGATATCTCTATTTCTGTACGTAAACATATATATATTATACATATATCCATATCTTGCATATACAGCTAGATATGAAATCAGATCTCGGTTCGAGAAAAGAAGAGTAAGTAAGGAAATATATGTGTACGACGCTCACAGAATCGAGCAATGGCAATCCAAGTCACGAATGTCTATATGTATACATATATATGTATATATCGCAAATTGACGTACATCCAGCACCGTCGTTTACCCCACGTGTGCGGAAGCAACTTGAATGCAAGGTATTCGCTCGTACACTTTTGTAGATACCTTGCAAAACATCCCACTGAGAATCCTCAAAGCCATTACGCAAGCAAGCTCGTTCTACGTTTTCTTGACGAGTGACGGCAGCAATTTCCATAGAAAATTGTTTGTCACTTGACGCGTCCAGACACAGCCCGATAATGGTTCCGGTAGTTCCAATATTTATGTCATAAAAATAATAACTTAACACTACAATAAATCAAAATTACAGCATATAAAATATCGGTGCTTAACTCGAAATCGAAATAAACGTTAACCGATATTGATTTCAAATAAATAAAATATTTTCAGTCGATTACGTCAGACTTCTGATACCGATAAATATCATATACGAATGATCTACCGAGCTCGCGTTTATACGATTTCCCAAATTTCTTATATTCTCTCTTTAACTGCAGCTCCTCTTGAATCAAATCCAGATAAATTTTATCGATAGAGTCCATAGCAATTTTTAGAGCTTAAACAGATCGATGCTGCTCTTTCGATTCAAGGAGAAGAGTTTCACGTGTTAACCTGCAGGCGGCCACATTTTCCGATCCCACGAGCCTGAAACTGACTCCCCATCGGCACCATCATTGGGATTGCACACCTGTAGGACCTAATGGAAAGCAGAAACCACTCTCTTCTGCAATACGTCGACAGTTTATTCGATGAATGTAACGATGATTCGAAGATGTACATGTCGTTATGACGTATGGTACCAGACTTTCTATGCCCATTTCTTTGTACGTTCGTACTAACGCGCTGCGAAATAACCAAACTGAAGATAGATTTAGGTCGATTTTGATATTAGTTATGTATACAGATTGCGACAACAACATTAATGCTAATAAATCATGTTTCGTAGGGGTATCGGTGAATCGTACGTGGCCATAGAAAATTCAAATATACATAAAAAGATAATTCGTAGCAATGCGTTGTGGCGCAATACAAGAAGGGGGGGGGGGGGGGTAATTTTCCTTCCGAATATTCCAGAAACCACAAATCGTATATCGCGAAGGAATAAATTATTCAATCATAGCTGATAATCGATTTACCCAGACAACTTTCCAGGGGACTCGTCGAGCCGTGAATACGTTCTGATATATCGTACGACCATGCTTGATAAAACATCAATTTTAGGAAATTACGTAACACTGCTAGCTACATAATAATACTGTTGTACGTCTACGTGTAATAAATACAATAACACGATATTTCAATAGAATTAAATGCCATCTCGAATATTAATGTCGTTAGCTACTAACTATAATCGACATGTAATTGGGAAGCATATTAAATGGCAGGTTTAATTCTATTACGTCATTGTAGTGAACAATATCAAATATAACTGTAGCCTGTTGTACAGTATCAACAAGAGAACAATAATGATTAGTCCTCAGGAAATATTATGCAAAGCAAAATACAGTAACAAAAAAAATAATCCCAAGTAATAGTGATGCAGTGGGAATGCATTTCATATCCAGTTATTAGAACGAACCTCGGTGCAATGCAAAGATAATGAAGAGGGGATGCAACCGGGTAGGAAAAGAGTTGGCCAAGGGAGAAGCAATGTCATAAAGTAAAACTCCGTGTTACCTGAGAGAGACGAAAGGTTGATAGTATAGGGTCTTTCACATCCGTGGAACCATCTATGGATACTTCTACTATACGGATGTCTCTGAAGTATGTATGAAAGGGGAATGACAATTTAGCGACAGTTACACTCCTCAATAACCATCGACAACCACGAAGTTACCCTTTGACGATCTCATGTCACAATGTAAAAGGAAGCCAAGATTCTAATTCTAGTAATCTTTTGCACTTTGAATACAGCAAAGAGCTTTTTTAAGACTCGTGTGGAAATTGTAAAAAGATATTCTTGAGCAGCCATGACAGTAGGTGACTGCAGCGCCACCATGGTCGTGCGTCTCCCCAATGAAAATAGGAGCGGGCACTGTACGATCATTGACATGGAAATAAGTAATGGTTATGACAGATGAAGAATGTCAATGTATTGTAAATTAGTCCGAAAGCTTTTGATGACACCTGTAGAATTTGAAGGCCATACGCAGTGGACACGGCCATTTGCTATTTCATGTATAAAGGTAAAACTAATGAACCGTATAATTAGCATCAATCGATAAACCACCGGGTATTCATCACAAGTTGACAATATTTACCTGGCGGGTGGTTACAACAAAAATAATGTGCAATCTTGTATTCCAACCCAACGAACCACCGACAGCGATAGGGTAGTTATTAACGAAACGAAGGGCGACGGGAGGGTTCTGCATTTTTTTTAATTAATAAACGGAAACTCCTGTTGCTCTTTTATTCGCTTGATGCCTAGCGAGAAATTTGGATCGATGTATGTGATACACATGGAAGTGGTGAATAAGGGTGGAAAAAATATGAAACGCTAAATTTCTATTGGTCATGGGGACTCAGTGACAAAACCTCGACAGTAAACAAGGCAGTTATTCATACATAAATTAGAAGCACGAAATGAATACTGGCGGCGCGTTTAATTAAATTTGTGTCATGATATACGCCCTAGTTATTGCAAACCATCCACCCACAAGAACACCTCCCTTCCTCCCTTGATTAACTCACGTGTTTATAAGTTTTTCTCCTTTAATATCTATAAATAAGGAAAAAATAATATCTGAGCGCGCGCCAGCCCTTGATAATGCTTCGCACTGTTGTAGTTCTTGCACATGGACTCGATCTTCACTTCTTATCCAGTTCTTCTCTCTTTTTTCCAATGTACCATATTTAAGGTACTCATAGAACGCTTACCTTCGATCATCAATCTAGGACCACCATTTTATTGGAACACGATTAAATTGGAACTTGCGTTAATAATCCATTGGGAATGTATACGTATATAGATATATATATGCACATAGACAATTTTTCATCACAACAAATCGTGAAACTACTGAAATCATCATTGATGATAGATGCGCAAATTCACAGGTATTTGGAAGGAATTCATTCGAGTGATTTCATATTATATAATAATCTTTTTGGTACATCTATCATATTCCACTGTTACGATTATTTTTCAGCGAAGCAGACTGACGTAAGGGAAGATTTTATACGTTCAATAACTAGTCGAAAGAGAGCTCGAGCTCGTCGGCTTGAAGACATTTAAATGTAAATGCAAAAGTAAAATCGAATACTATCGGAAACTATACAAAGAGACGATGACTTTAAGAAAGCTACTCACCGCCGAGATCTGCAGTGAAGATTTCGCGAAGAGCCAAGAACTCCTCCTGGACTGGCATGTCTGCTCGTCCGAAGTAGTCGTTATCGGGCCAGACTGTTCTGAAAAACAAAAGAATTCACCCCGTTAAACTTGATCTGTATGTTATCGTCCATCCTGAAATTCTTTTGGTCATAATTGTTCACATCGAATTGAACAATATAAAAAGTAAGTTTCAAAACAATTTATTTTCAATAACAATAAAGAATGTTGTACAGTCAATAAAAGTCCTTAAAAGAACATAATACTTTTTAACGATAATACTACCACTGTATCGTACTTTATCACTGTGACAATATCAGTCTGTAAGAGGATCAAATCATGTTGAGGGTGGTGACCAATACTGTTATATCTGAGAGGCCTACAAGGTCCTTCAACCTGGACTTTATTCTTTCTGCAATTTCATCTTCTCTTAAAGGATATAGGTTGCATCAAATAAAATAATCTCCACGAAAATCAATCCGTTTACCAACTGCAAGTTTTTATGTTGCAAATGATAAATCCACTATAAAACGTATCTTCTCGCGCTTCGAACAATAAAAGTAGGAACATTTATCTACAAGGAGGACGATGAAAGCTGAATGAATCAATAAAAATATAATTCACTTAGAAACGAAAGTTCAGTTCCAAGAGTGACATAAATCATAATTCACTGTACGTACGCATGAAATCATAAATCATGAAAAAGCCTCGAATTTTCAATGAAATTCATGCCCTTATAAAATTTCAATGGATTATTTATGAAATTATAAATGCGATTCAAGCTAAGTGACTTTCTAAAGCAAAGAGGTTAGACACACCATCTACGGCAGTTTTCACGATAACGAGACGAAGTGAATTAAATAACCTGAACTAGTTAACGGCAAGTGTTTTTATTCTCTTCCATAAAGGGGAAAGGTTCCTCGGTGCAATGCGGGTTAAAATATAGATATACGATGTAAAAGAAAGGCGAAGAGAATCAAGTGGCAAAGTCAATGGATCTCGGAGGGACTCCGGTGAGCGTGAGTGCTCCACCATGACCTATGCCAACATCCGGTTCCTTGCGTCAAGTGCTTCACTCCTTTCCCTCAGCCTGCACCACTGTGTTCTTCCAAAGGGTTGCGCCCGTTGCTCGCCACAGGAAGCAGGGATCGCCTTAACAGGGTATTGTGCTTTCGAGGAAGTATTGTGTGTCGTGTATTTTCTTCTTAGAATTTGCGGAATTGTGAGAAAACTAGAGCAAAAAACACTCAAAGCACTATGGATGAGACTGTAGTTCTGCGAAGAGTGAAAAGGATCAAAGAAAATGCGAGTGAAATCGAGAAACGTGACTAGAAGGCAAAGCTAACCCGGGAACATATTTTCTTTTGAAAAAAAAATAATAATAATAATAATAAAATGGTATATTTGAAAAGCAACGTTTTTTTAACTCTATCAAATCCAAGCAATGCGAACTAAGCAAAGGACTGTAAATGTATATAATATATGTATATGTCACTAAGGGTTGATATTCAGTTTGTTTATGCGTGATAGAGGAAACTTAATTTCAAGGTATCATAAGTCCTAGCAGAAAGCACTTCAAAAGATCCTCTAAAGTGCAAGGCCCCTTTTTAGAGTCAATCCAATAAGCTCATGATGTCGGGGCTGCTATCCCCTAGTAGAAGAAGTGGCTCGAGCTGGATAGCAGCAGGGGTGGCTGAATAGAAATCTAGCACCATACAATTCCCATTATACCTCAATTCAAAGTCACACGACAATGAGATCTCTCAGACACCCTGGCCCTTTTCGTCCCTTTTCGTACCGTCTAAACACACATTTTCACACTCATATTACAAATGCGGCACCGTTTACAATGAAAAAATAACTTTGTATAGAATTAATTTTACGTAAACTCACGAAAGCGCTCGTACTCCAAACAGATAAAGATAACGTTACTTCCAAGATCTATTAACAACTATAATCACACGAGTGATCCTAACTCAGAGCAAGCTCAGCAAGCCAGTTCCACATTGAAAATCCTCACATTGTGCCACGACGGAAAAGACCAATATTTGCCGAATAAATATGATCACTGGATATTTACCGTAGCAGATTTGTCTTCAGTATGGAAAGAATAAAGAATGCTAGAATGACTATAAGATGACCTACGAGAATAGCCTCGAGATGGCAAGCATGATTGGCAGTACCAATTTTCAGCAGCTGCGCAAGATGTATTTACAATATAAATATAAAGCGATCACTTAGCTATTGTAATCAGAAATACAAAAAACCTAGAGTATTACATTATTTAGCATAATATTCAGATATTATGATAACTGTGTTATTAACAATTTCCCAACCATAATAAGAGAGTGAGATTCGCAACAGGACCTATACTCCTTGACGGTTCACAGTCTTTCATTTCATGATATGCATAAACCACAATATAGCCATCATAGTTAAACTTCATTACGTGCACAATGAAAGCTCCTGCAACTGCAGTATAAACATCAAAGGGAGATATTGAAATCTATAATATAATAAAATTGCAGCAAGTGAAATAAGAGGAGATGAAAAATGCCCAAAATTTGGAAGAAGGAAAGAGGGACAGATAAGCTGCTGTAAGATTGATCAGAGTGACGAAAAAAAATGATGTAGCCAAGGAGCTTTCGATTTTACCGAAACGGGCCAAAGTGGGATTTACAAAGTGGTAAATTTTCAAGGATGAGAAGTATTGAACAGGCATCTGTCAATAGGATGACCGATGAACGGACTAGGATCGAGCGTGAAAATTCTGACGTTTACGAGCTGAACGTCGCTCTAGGTTGTTACGCTGGCAGACGAGAGTTTTGAAAAAGGGTTGCCGAGGTAACAGTCAGCCAGGCTGTAATCCAGTAATATAGTATAAGGGGTTGCATCACGGCGCGAGGTCCACCCATAAATAGATGAGTCTCTGGCAACGAGACGACGGAGACTTCAAAGTAAAATCTAGGTGCCAGTTCACTTCAATGAACTCGGTTCCCTTGGCCGGCGGTGGGAGCCTTTCGGATTTAATGTAATGTAAATATCTGCGGTTGCATTTACTACGCGCAGTTTTCTCCCAGGTTAATTGGGCGGGAAACAGAACATGCCAAAGGGAACGTGAGAGTAGCGATCGAACGAGTGGAAAATGGAAAAAATGAGTAAAAGAAGCAAACGAGAAAGAGGATGAGAGGGAAGGTAGCTCAACGGAGCCGGAAGTGAAGAGAATCTCTATGTAACTCTACGCAGGCAACGTAGTGAAATTAATGTACCACGGGGATGCATATTCACCTATTATTGTCAAGAGATACGGTACTTGCGCATGTCAAACGGCAACTGCCGTAGATGAGTTCATTTAAATGAAGAAAACCATGATAAAAGTTTTAACCAAGTGCTACGCAAAATTTTGATCTCGTCCCCTGACTGCATTCCTTGAGCTTCAATATGACGTACCATTATTTATCCTTACTTTCTCATCCATTCGATTTTCTCCACAGACCAGTAATTTTCGTGGAGAAGCTATTATTTTTTTACTGAAAGACGAAATTCCCTATACGATCTCTGAGTATTTCAAGATTTCGAGCAGTTAGTCAAAAATTCATCGAACATATCAAAGAGTAAATCAAGATTTTCCTTTCACTCTTTAACCCCAGGATGATCTCTTTTTAGTAAAACAATACAAATAAGACTTTCTCGCTTTCATCTATTTCGACCTTACGCGATGCTATTGTCGGAAGTCTTCTATAGGCCAAGTACCATTGTACCCACGAGCTACGAAAAGTGGAAATAGAAGATAAAAAGAATAAGGGTATTCCATACGTTTTTTACACTATAGTGCATTAAAAGGTCAATAGAGAAGACTCGTACCTGCTAGTATCGACCAACCTCAACCCCACGAAACAGCCGACAGCGACGGCGTCGGGGTTGAAACTCGTCTGACGGCTCCTGTCATACCAGCCGTCACCATTCGCTCGAAGACCTTATCTCCCTTTCCAAACAATGCTTCCCTCTCATTTACCATTATAATTGAGCGACGTTATCAATTTTCGGCACCCTCTCTGCCTCCTTAGGGGGGAAATGTATTTCTTTTCAAGAATTTCAAACTCACCTCGGCTTTCCTATGCATGAAATTTCACTAATCCGACAAGCAGCTATTATACTTATAACTGATCGAATAGTATCTGTGTATTATGTTCATAAGAAATCTTATCAATATGTTACTCACACGGTCGACAGATTGAAGTAACTTCAACCTGAGAATCGTGCGCGTTAATAGACGTAAGGTTATGCGATATCGTCAAAATCGAACTTGACTCAATATATCTACATAAATGAAGGCCTTAAGAATATTTGCACACCTGTGGTACATATATCTTCCCTTTAAAAAAATCTTTCCCTCCCATTGGTAAAAAAATCCATATCGGGTTTTGTCGAAGTTTCAATCGTAATAATGTTGTCGCTTCTTTCAAATTGTGATTGACTGTCGATGTCGTCAGTGAAATGATTATGAAACGGCAGTCTAAAAAATAGGCTAAATGCTTGAGAGAATTGTTGGTTGTTGGCGTTAGCCAATGTCGATGAATCTTAAAATATGGTAAGTGATGTGAAACCAGATGATGCTGATGTGTTGCAAAAAGGGGGAAAAAAAAATACATCATTTAAGAAAGTGACATGTTGATTAATCCGCAAATTAATTAATATGGATAGATAATAATTTTAATTTTGAAATAAAGTGGTTGATTTTGGAAACCGTTGTTGCGGCTGAGGAGAAACAGATCGGTTTAGACAAGGAGCAATTTGGTAGTCGTTGGTTTAAAAGTAATGTGGCGTAATTAGAAAAAATTCCTTAGTTTTAGATTTAAATTGATTCAAAATTTTGTTGCTTTTTTTAAAAAAAAATTATGTGAAAAATGTATTTGTTCAGAGCGCTGCAGTCTATTGTCGTACGCGAAGCGCACGTATTGCTCTAGTATGTATAAATTCTTAATGTAAAGTAACCGATGTTATATGCATGTGATAAAACTAGCTCATGAAGGTATGTAGTTTCGAAAAATATAGACACATCCTGTAAATATTTGTATACAATCTGTGCATAAAATAATATTTATACAATAATCACACGATTTACCTGCAGGCAGTATACATAGATAAAATTATGTCCGGCTAACGCAGGTAATAATTTAATATTGCTACTCACAGAGATGGTAATATATCCCAGTGTAAACTCGGAATAAACCGCTAATTATTTGCGCAGACAGTTGCTCAACCCTCATGTGGTGGCTCACCACCATCCTCTAACTGGAATTTCCAGCTTCGCATCTTGCAGTCGAAGGACCATTAGATATGCGTCAGCAAATAACGAACCGTAACTAATATTGACAGGAAGTACGACGTATTTGCGGTCCATATGGTATGTACTATTATTATTGTGCCCAAACAAGACCCCGCGCGGCGGTTGCGGTGAAAATTACAAAGAGAATTGATACTACTCCCATGAGTAGCTACAGAGCTGTATAACTATATTTGCGAGCCATCGCAACCCAAAAATTGAAAGGAGAGTTTATAGAGGATTCTGCGCGGAATTAAGGAAATGAAGGCTTACATAAAGTTTAATAAAAAATTCAATACTACCTTGCAGAACGCAATAGTCCTATTGCCTGTTCGAACTGCTTATTATGTAGTAATTTCTGTACCCTCTTCATGACATCCATTCTGTAAAGTAAATAAGTAAGAAATTAATAGGTTATCGTAATTACTTCAATTTTAGTTTAATCGTCATTCGATATCGGACTCACAGGTCGATATACATATAATCCACACAAAAGAAGAATTTACCATGTTTGACTTGCAAGCTTCATTTGCCACAATTCGAGAGTCTGATATTGGACGAGTTCAAATGCTGAGAAATTAACGTACTTTTGATCTTCCATAGGAGTAGAAATTGTTGCATCGTATGATCTGACTTCCGGTATGAGATTCTCGTACAGAACAGCAGAAACTTCAGGACCCAATTCATCCCACAATTCTTCCAGATTTGGTTGCGATGGCTGCTTCTCCTGGGCTGCTCCTGCGCGACCTTCAAAATCCAAGTATTTAGTTGAGTCATTGCAAGTTTGTAAAGAAATACCAAGACTTACGTTTCTGTGCTTTGCGGCGTTTCGCCTCAGCTTTCTGAACAATAAGGTGTCGCGTGTTTGAACAAAATTGTTCGAGCATTTTCAGAAAGATATGGACAGTCTCTATAAGATCCACGAGATACGCTCTGTGAAAAAAAAAAGAGTATTAATAATTTTCCTTTTCCTCAAGCAAACGAGAGAAGAGATATAAAAGGGCCTGATAAATTACGCTCGTGGATGCAAGGCGTGTCGCAACCATTAGATGTAATGGAATATCCTCAATTTTTAATTGAAATTGTAGAAACAAGTTTGTCTTTGGTATCATAAGCAGAAATGAATAGCGCAAAGTCGAAAGTTCATCTAAGTTGAACAGCGAGAGGAGAATATTGTGCAAGAAAAGCAAAGTGTACATCGACCCAGCAGTCAATTTACAATTAAAGTGAAAAAGTTAGCCGTAGTTAAACGAGCGTAGATCTACATGCTTCACTATATTGAGTTATTAAAAAAATGAGTTGGGAAGTACAAGACTTTTGACAAGAGATTGTAAAGATTCATGACAGTTTAAATAATTGTAAACTATTATAATATGTAATTCCTTCATGTTTTCAGATTATTAGGTCTAATTTAGTGAAAACGCGTAAATCTGCATCTAACTCGAATGCCTTACGTTTCCGCTATTTTCTTAACTTGGCCGACAGAGCTTGTTTAATTCACGAAAAAAATAAAAGAAAAATTGCATAGACTAAAAAAAATGAGTAGATGAGAGTGAAAGAAATATACCAATATCCTACCACAGGTTAGAACGATTGACTGGAACTAAGTGAAACGTGTCTACCGCAAGTAAAACTTTCAGCAAACAATTGTTCATTCTGATGATGTAAAGTCGGCCGCTATTGGCACACTGGAGGGATCACCCTCATGGATCTTATCCGTTTGTCAGAATGAAATTCCTAGTTTCCCAAAGTTTCACAGTGAAAGATCGACTCCTCTTATATAAATTGACCGAATATTTGATCGAATGTTCCCCCCTACCAACAAAATACTTAGAATTTCTCACTACGATTTTTTGAAGCATCAGCTTACCTGTTTTTTCTGAAGAAGGTATAAAAGAATTTATAACGTAAATATATAAGCAGTATAAATATCTCGTGCAAAATTCATTTCTACCGACCTTGTCATCGTCTGTTCATTGTAAGAAAGTAACTGGCCAAGAATCACTTCCCGATATTCCGGCTGATAAAATATGTTGCTCTTAATGACCTTAGCAGACTGCCGGACTCCATTGTCAGTGCTCTTATCCATGAACATTAAGGTATGAAGAAGTTCCTGAAATAATGATCACTTGAGACTGAAAAGCCTGACGAAAGATGCTGACACATTTATATTTCTTTTCATTTGCACTTATTTCATAAAAATTAAATGGATTCTATTTGAAAGAATCATTTATTCATCTTAAGTGACCATTTACTTACGCGATATGCCTTCAATGCAAGGTGTAACTGTCGAAACCACAAAGAGATGTTTTTCTTATCCATGTTCATCCTCTCGTAAAAGTTTTGCATCTCGCTTTGTACCAAGTAAAATACCTCTTTAGATATCGTTTCGCTGTGAAATCCATTATGGAGAAAACCATTATTATAAATCCTACGCAATAATTATACCACGCTCGGTTGCTTCCTTTAAGTGTACGTATATACATGTATACCACGCGGATATTTTGAACTTTCTTCAACATACAATAACGGCAAACGTAATATGTACATGCAAGAAAATATATGGCCAACAAAATGAATGCTGATTGTAGATTGGATCGTGTTCAAGGTTTGCGAAAGAGGCAACCGATTGAGCCTGCAAAATGGCCAGGAAAACAGAAAAGTGACCTTTTTTTCCTAGACGTGAGGATCGAGTGTAATACCTGAACCGTAAAACGAGTTCTAAAACTTTCTAGTGTTTGCGAGCATGAGCTGGCCCTTTGATATCTAAGTAAAATGCGAATAGTACGTGCCTCACGTATTTCACCTGGAACTTGTAATGGCGATTGAACTCCATGAAGAAGCGCAATGCCCATAGATAGTGACTCGTGTCTGATTCGATTCTTTGAGCTCCATTGATAAATGATTTTGCGTATCTCATTATAGGATTATACGCTCCGTTCAGGAATTCTACGCAGAATTCTTTCAGGAACATCCGCACACTTAAGGCGGAAGTACGTTCCTGGCAGGAGTCAACTAGATCCACCTTCTTCTTCCGAGCCCTCATCTTTTTCTAAATTACAAAATAAAATAGTAAATACATTATAGTACGTATAATTAATACCTATATAATAAATTAAAGATACCCCTTTGGTATGTTCAAAGTAACAAATGATAGTACAAATCCAGCGACTACTAAATGTACGTTTTCTCTTAATTCACAATCACTACTGTCGCTGCTAAAGGTAGAAACATCCGATGAATTAAAAGCGTCAATGAAATTAACGCAACCAGGTCCCTTCAATGCTCTTGAATTTTTCTTTCCTCAGACACGGTGGTGTTGTCTCTCCGCAAAGTCAATAAAGTTTTAATTCGGAAAATAGATGCTCTTCGTCGCGCCAAGTTCTAAATGTTCAGATGAATTTTTAACATGTGTACAACAAGTAGATCACGAGTGGATGGAGAAAGAAGAACACATGCACGCGGCACACGCAGCAAAGAAAAAGCAGAGAGACTGAAATTCGGCAGAAGCTGTCGAGAATCCACGTGATCCTTTCGTCCTTCCAGGAATTCCGCTTGCGGATTTATGACGGTCATAATGAAACGTGCAACCGAGGAGCCGGATGTTTTTCCAAGGTCCGTGTAGATGCCCCCAGGAGATAGTAATGTTCGTCGAAAAGCTCTTGGCGGGGTGACCCAGTTTTAAATACTCGGAGGCCGTTAAGGAAGACCGAGCTTTAATTACGCGAGGATAGCCCTAATTAACAGTCGTATTTTCATTCAAATTTACCTATCCCTCCCCCCCTCTTCCACCCGTCGTTTTTCTGCTAATGAAAACTACTATCCTCCGAAACCAACAGTTAATTGAATGGATTCTCTGTGTCTTTTTTACCTTCACTAGTTTTATTCCATCTTTCGCTTTGTTTCGATCTCCTTCATATTTTTTTTTCTCTTCTTTTTTTTTTAAGTTTCGTGATCGCCTTCAAAGACTCTCGGTGCAACGAAGTGTTTTCGCCAAGAGTCTCACACCACTCGATTAAAATAACCTCAGGCTTCTTAGTTCAATCTCAACTTTCTTCTCTCGCCAAGTTCGATTGCATTTCGCCACGATTCTCAAGCCAGATAGATTCCCAGCCGGCCGGCAATTATTTTTACGAGCCACGGAAATGACGTTTTACACAAGTTTTACTTACTTTTGCAATTCCAAATTCTAGGGTTTCTATCTTCTCGAAAGGCTTGTGACAAATCAGCTGGTTCTCGCCGATGGCTTTCATGTTCTGCACTACGAAAGTTCCACCGAATCGTGAATGCCTACAATAAATACAAAAATATACATCTATTTACAGAATGAAAGGACGAACTTTTAATATCAAGTATACGACGTAAACCGATCGATATATTTCCTTCTTTCTTTTTTTATTCCATCATTTTAATAGCAAGGCACCAATAGCTGAGCAATCGGTAATATCACTAGGCGGAATTGGCTGCGCTTTGGTAGAAAATGCTTTGATCTAGTAATCGATTTAGTTTTGACGATATATTAAAGGTACGAAATAGAGAAACCTCGAATATACAAATTACAATTCACTGATATATATTTTTGCAATATCAGGTAATCTCGTGTCCTCATTTGCGACGCAATATCATCGCGATTTTCCTGTGTGAAATGTTCAGTAGTGAGTTGGTAGTCAACAAACCTCTCACACAGAGTGGTACTTAACGTCTGCAGTTGACTGGAAATTGGTAACAATGAACGGTATTTCACTTCTATTTGTGATCGACTGCAAACGATGCTCATTCGTCGGAGCCCATAAACGGTCAAGTATGGAGAAAGAAGAAAGCAGAATCTGAAGCCTCACATATGAAACCTTTTAAAATCTTGTTCAACAAAGCCTTTTACACTGCGTTAAAAGAATTTTATTTCATGAACGAAAATCTATAACACCTGCACTTGGTCTAGTTTCTATAAAATTTTGCATCCGCAGTACCTAAGCCTGTCATTACCACGAAGTGATTCCATCCAATTTCGAGGGTTCCATCAAGTACTTCACCAACGGTCGTGGAACGGGAGAAACTCGGATGAAAGTTTTCGTGGAAAGTTGGAAAATTCGTAGACGCTAAGGACGCTGAAAGTGTCGGTGCAGCGGCTGCTTATGGATTCTTGAAACGAGCCATAAAAGAAATTAGAGGGTGGAAAAGGAGGAGCCATGCACAGCGAGTACCGAAGGATAGATCGAAGTTCGATGATAGAGGGTCGTTGAAAAATTACGTAAATTTGTTCGACGATCTAGGATGACCTTATAAGGAGTGAACAAATATATAATCCATACGAGTCGAGCGAGAAAAAAATCCTCACTAAATAATATAATTTTCTAATAAATCCAGGAAAATCTATACTCGAAGTATGATTTTATTAAGTCCCAGGTACATACGCGGCGTCGTATACTTTACGTTTACTGTCTACGTACCTAGCTATGTATTCCATACATATATATACAATATATATATATGCATACATACATACATATATACTACATATATATCTGAATATAACCGAGTACTGAATTTTCTTTCGAATCGCGGAAACACATAATCCCAATCCAATTTTATCCATAGCTTCTGAAAATCCAATCAATGAAATAGAAGGTCGCTGTCACTGGCAGATAGTCAACTAAATGACAGTGCTGCCCCCTTCCTTTCCTCTATCTTTCTCTCTTTCAATGCCTCCAGTTTATCATCTCTCTTCTACTCCTCTTTCACCCCGGTATAAACCCGTGAGGTATACACCACTCCATCACCACCTTCGTGCTATAGAGGGTTGACTTTTCGAAGTATGCCAAAGCCCCAAGGAGCCAAAACCATCGATAAAATTAAACAGGCAACAGCTGGCGCCTAGTATTAATTAAGTTTCTCTTTAATCACTATTCCTGAGTCACGTATCACGTTCTTCTCGTGAGACTCTTTGAAATTTAGCTTCTCGCCATTACGTCAATCGCAAAATCCAGAAAAAAGCGATACCACAAACTTGAAAAAGCTTCTTAGTCATCCAGAAGATATGACGTATGGTATTGGCACAAATCCACTTTTTATAAATAAAAGGTATACTGAAGTATCAGAATATTCGAAATCAAGAGCCATTGACTGGGTATTACGATGTTTTTGCAATGGGATACGCACTGATACCTCCTTGGAGGCAAATTGCA
This sequence comes from Calameuta idolon, assembly GCA_030142285.1. Lineage (NCBI taxonomy): Eukaryota > Metazoa > Arthropoda > Insecta > Hymenoptera > Cephidae > Calameuta > Calameuta idolon. The sequence continues at coordinate 326,801 of JARQSV010000043.1, read as the reverse complement.
ATGGAAGGTCGATCCGCTCTTTTAGCGGTGATACAACAAACATTTTGTTATCCAAGTCTTAATAGTCTCTCGTTACAAAAATATGACTTGCTTCTTACCCCAAGTAGAAAAAGCACCTATTCATACCGCGGGTGACCTGTCTTACGAATTGGGTCACATTCATTACATCGCATGCGGTCGGTAAAAAAGCTCAGGCTCCGACCCAAACCGCCGTAACCATCACGACCAACACCACAGCCCATCATCATTATTATCACTATCATGAGTAACCACTTCCTGTCCTGTCCGCGCATCATATCTATGCTGACCGAGTTTATTCATTTGTGTATTAAAGCATGAATGACTCGATTTTTAGCTGGGTGAAAGGCGACCGTGCGCAAGAACGATGTGGTCGACACGCAACGATACCCGCATGCACAATTTCCGAAGAGAGAAAAGCTTGCTTTATGGTCTGCAATGAAATTTACGATTTCGCATTATGATGTGCATTTACGTCTTGCAATAAAAGGACTAGTACGTCGAGCAGAGAGCAATGCTGAACTCATACCAGTCTGGACATTATGGGACTTTCGCTCTCTAGTACGTGCTTTTACTTAAAGCTTCATAGTCATTCCAAAGAGGTGGCAAGAAAATTCGGATCTATTCCCGAATAGAGAGTATACGAACTCGCGAAAAGAAATTGAGTTTTGAATGTAAAATAAATGAGAAAGCTTTGCACCGAAGATGACACGTGATTCAGTGAGTTCCTGTGGGTACGTGGATGGTGTTCAAAAAGTCATATTATGGCAATGTTGCACAGTTCTATGGCAGCAGTATGCGTACCATTGCTACTGTATGAACACCTTAGATATTTACTCAAAGATATTCCGAAATTTTTTGGAACTTCCCTACTTGATACCGATGAAATATTTGAAGAGGGTTAATAGAGATTCGATGAACCGCTAAATGATATCAAAGTGATATTCTTAATTACAGTACATTACAGTACAGGTCTGACAATTTAGGAGGTAGGAGCAGTGATTAAAACTTACCTAGATCCGGCATACTTTTTCACTCGTTCCATTTTCTGCTTTATCTCATGATCCCGCCTAGTCTGCAGTTGTGCGCCATCCCTTTCTTTTTCGGCAGCCGTGCGTTGCAATCCTACGTTGCTCAAGCGGCTGGCGCTTTGCTCACGAAGCATTAGAGATATTATCTGAATAGAAACGTAATTCAACATTTTATTACTATAAAAGAATATGTTATAATATAATATGAAATGTAAATGGATACCTCTAAAACTTGCATGTGATATTGTTGTTCGCTACTATTACTAGCAATAAACAATAATAAATCAACCAAACCGGAAGCATGCAGGGCAAATAATACCTGCAAATAAGAATTATTTAAACCAAAGTTATATACTGGATTAAGAATGATAATGAAATTTATACTTCATCATGAATAGTGGCATCATTATCTGTTCTTTTTTCATTGTCATCTGGTGGTATTTGTAAAACGTTTCTGATTAATGTTAAAATCCTTTCAATAATCAACTCATTTTCTTCACCTCTCTCACCGCTATCCTAGAAATGGAGAAAAGAGAACATTAAATTAACACAATTGATTGCAATTTGTAATATTTTTTATTACTATGCTTACAATGTTCAGGATTTTTCCAAAGCGTTCGCTAACGACTGTCCATATACTGTCATCTGCTAATGCAACCTTATAACCCTGCAATTGCAAAACCACTTGCTGATACAAGCTGCGTGAAATTTTTTCGGTAGGGAGGTCTTCATTATAAACCACTAATGCTGGACTTGTCAGGTTAATCATCAATCTGTTTACAAAAGTTTATAATTACTTACTATTCTATACTGATAATAAAAATATATAATATGATAGATGTCAAAGAAACTTGCCGTAATAAAACATCCCATAGTTCGCATTTTTCAGGATACTGAACGAAAATTTTGATCAAGTCTGTTTGAAGGAGCTGTGCTTGACCAAGATAACGTCGAACTGTGTGATCACTATCATCTCTTTTCAAATACTTTATCAAATCCTTTATGACATCTGCATGTATAGTATAACAATGAATGGATGATCCTTTCAATTAAGTAATACCTAAAACTCACCTAAACAATGTCGATCTAAGTGGTACTTTTTTCCATCATAATACCCTAACGCAGCACATGTAGCTGACAACTCAGCAGAAAGATAATCCTGCATTATATTCAACAAACGTACTTATACAATTATGCTTTAGTTTGCACTGCAAACATCATGAACCTGTAAATAATAATATGAATATGTGATATCAATCCAACAATTTACAAATACTTAAACCTCTTGTCAGTAGCATAGATTCATAAAACAAGTAATATAGCAATCAGTAATTTTTAATATGATGGTAAAGCAGCAGAAAAGGATAAAATAGACAACAAATCGTATGTAGTGAAAATATGGATCGCAAACCAGTATATAAAATGTACATCTAATAATAAATCTAACGATGCAATCTTAATGACCAATAGCTAATTATTCAAACAACCACTCACATTATTAACAAAAATAAATAATTGGTGGATAAATAAGTTTGAAAATAATATACAAAAAACATATACATATTATTAATAAGTAAACCAATATTTTAAATCCATCTCAGTAAGGTTAGAAATCATTTGAAAATTTACAAATAAAAGTATTATTGCCATATTCATACATACCATTTATATGTGAACTAAATATAATCTAATAAACACTTCATATAAATAATCACTTCACATTTCCATATACCTATATTCGGTCAAATTTAAGCTATGAAATCGTGCACATTCAAACGCAACAGGTGAAGAAATACGCGCCAATTCACAACTGATAGTAAGAAGTGAGCCAGGATTGGTCGAAAGCCGAGACGCCATGTTTAGAAATATTTTGAAGATGACATGAGTGAAATACAACAATACTGTTATACACTTATAAATAAATGCTGTGCATGAATTTCAACATACATTAAATCATAATAATACTCGAACAATGTATAAACAATATAACCTAATAATATGTAGTAACGGGAATAAGAATAACATTTTTATTTCATAAAATGGTTGCTTTAATGTATTCGCTTTTGAATACAGTAGTCTATCAAACAATCTTATTTCAAGTTAACATGCTTTAAACATAAAGTGAGTTCGGCGCACTGTTGCATATTTATAAAATATTCATAATAGATATTACGCAAGCAAATGTGCTTAGGCAGTCCATCCAAAATTCTTATGCTGAAACTGGACTGAAGGGATAAGTTTGGCAAGGGATTGAGTGAGGGTCAAATGGTGTATCGTTACCCGCATTTGGAGAACGGTCAAGCTATGTTATGCATTATACATCATACAAGCCCTGCGAAAATCATATAACACTTTCATCGCCTGACTAGATGACAGCATCCTAAGCCATAGTATCACCATACCGAAGTTAACCCTTCACAAGATGAATCAGATCAAACTAGCCGACCCTGGTAAGTCACGATTCAGATACCCTTTTCACTGTCCATACAAACTAAAAATTCAGAGGCGTATAAAGTTTTATAACATATTGAATTGAACAATTAATACACAATATTAAATCAAGTATGCATATATTCTAAATTAATAATATAAAAAGTCACAATTTTTATTCGACGGAAAATGTCTATGAATTGCCCCTACTCCATATCCTTCGACCTTATAACGTTTGGTATACTTAGAATGCTGGAAAAGGCTGATTTTAGAATCCTGAAAAAATGTAGGAAAAAACTGATTACCAAGTAAATCGATTTCTTTTTGCTGTAAACCGAAAAAGCACGCCCAGCACCAGCTTCAATAAAAATTTTATTTAAGCGTTTCGCAAAGTGAGCAAAGCTCTACGAGTTGAAGGTACCGAGCAAAACGCACGTGCAGAAGCAAACGTGGTAAGTACTTTCCTCTCGTATGACCGTAACTACCATAGAAACGTACGGCTGGGTAATAACTATCCATCTAGCAATACGCAATCCCTTGAGAGACTTTAGATATAAATAATACTGTAAATCCAGCGCAGTTACTCAGTACGTGGAATCTGACATGAGTTAGATGCGGAGGGATTAGATCAGAGAACAATACAGGTCTATTGGCATGGGACAAATAATGCAATAGCCAATCGATACTACTATTGATGCATCTAGATTATTAGGTAATAGTGCAATGGGTAGTATGCAGCTCAGATGATCGGTCAACACCTGTGTATTAATTTGCTATTTGTTATATTTGCAAACCTATGATTTATGGGGATGAAGATAAATCAGAATACACGAAAATTTCGACGGTCGTTTATGCATCACAGCTTAAATACCTGAATGAATATGGGATGATAAAAATTAGTGCCGTAGCACGTTCGAAAAAGTGATTCTGGTTATGATGAAACTGTGAAAAAATAAGAATACTATGCCAGGACAGTGCGTATGTCGGAGAATATTTTATCTGGGATGCGGTGTACAATTTCATTCTGAATTTCGTTTACACTAAAACGAAGAGCATATATGCCGCCAGTCATTTCTTGAAATATACTGGTTCGGCTATTGGGTAAGTGGTTAATAACGTTTTTTGATAACTCCATAATTAAAAGTAACGATTATAGTTCCAATTAACTTTGTAAACATTGCAGTATTCCAATATGACGTTTGAATTTTCCTGTGCCACAGATTCCAACTTTTGGCAAATACTCAAATTCATGGTTAATACGTTACTTTCAAATTGCGTATATCGGCTATAGTCTCGGGCAATACAAAATTGGTATAGGTATATTAAATGTAAATGCAAACGAATCAACTTTTATAAAACACTCATACACCAGTATAACTTTCATACCCACCACACGTCCATGTATAAGCAGTAACATTGTCCTATTATTCATGCAGGTCAATATACATATACACATCCTATTTCGTTACACGGTCATTAGAATTGCATAACACAATCTTCGTAACGCAATTCTACATACAATTCAATTACGAACAAAAGCGAATGTCAAGCGCTTTATGCCTGACATTTCACATGGAATATGACGCAATCTCGTGATTAATGAGGTACTCCAAGCATAATAATATTGACATACAATTCGTGTACTATATGCATATAAGCTTCTTTTGCGCGAAACATGTAAATTACTGAATATCTTCACCAGTACATTTCAGAGTCAAGATTGTTTGCAAATGTGAAATATGTTACCGAATGACTTACGTTCATTAAACTAATATTATAAATTTCAGATGAAACACACAAGCCTTATTTTCCGATGTACCTATCAGAGGCAGATAAAAATTCACGGATGTAAAAAGCTGACAATCTCTTGTTGAAGAAACGTGTAGACATTCATTGGAGTTACACCAGAGCATGCATGGTGACTGATTTTTTCCATGTAAAACGATAGAAATGAGTCAGAGAGGAAGAACGAGCTTGAACCTATACAAATTTATAAACGCATTCCAGTCACGAGCTCCAATTGGATTGGCGTTATTGCCAGTACGAAACTGGCATTTTATTTGACGGCGATAACGAAAGCCAGCAAACTGCAGCTTTAAGTTTAACGGCGTATTTCTGCGTCATCCTGATACGACTACGCGAATTAAAAATCATAAAGGAAAAGAGCCGCGAGGGTGTCGGCGTTCAACGTATAAATACGCAAACTATGAACTTCGAATGTCTATATCTTCTATTATACGAATCCTTGTTAGAGTTGACCACGGTCTTACATACAGGTCCAGCAACTCCGGTGAATTTCAGTGGTGGGGGCGACATCCAATTTGAAGCTATTCTGTAATATACGGCATCGCCCCTACGTGTCGCTACTATCGAGTGCGTTCGATCTCGCGCCATTAGAGAGAGGGAGAGAAAAATTTATTTCTATCTCTGTCGCACGAGGAGCACTCGATCACAGCGCCGTTTACGGCGCGACTTCAGAAAGTGAGTCACCCCCCGCCATCGGAGTCGCAAGACCTGTATGTAAGACCGTGGAGCTGACCATTCTAAATTACAATGTATGTACTGTACTATGCAACCGATTCACACGAGCGTTTTTTCAAAGACGAATTATTAACATAAAATAAACGAAAGTATTTTTGAATCTATAAAATCTGACATGGATTTTTTTTTATAGATTACGGAGGTCTAGTAGATTCGCGAAGTTGACATTGAGTATTTGCAACTCTGAATACTGGAATAATATTTTCTTGTTGGTAAATTAAGAGAAAGATTTTTCGCAACGTTGCAAAATTTCATCCCAAAGCGTCCCGACTCAAAGATTACTAGTAGTTTATGTAGCGCGTGCAAAATTGTAATGCTCTTCTAGCGTGCAAAGTTCCCTGCTAAATGTTGTGTATGTAATCTCACCGCTAACGAGTTAATTTAGTTAATTCCCAAAGTTTCTCTAGCAACGGACATAAAAAGCCACGGGACTACCCAGGGTGTACTTACTCGAGTTTGCGCCAAAGGATTGTCCATTGTTCTTTAAAAGAAACTGGATAACAGCAAATGTATGTACTTGCACACAGCATTCTCGTTGCATCTCAGAACAAATTTTTTGGCGAGTAGTAATAATACATGGAATATCGTAAATGAAATGCTCTGTATAAAATCCTCATATATTAATATACGAATATTTCTGTACTGAGGGTGACTGACTATATCGTTATCATGCTCCTTGAATTTTATCCGGCCTTTGAATAAGGGCGTCTAGACGCGTCGCACAATGCTGCACTTACTGCTCATTTCTGAACGCCTAACATTGCACTTATTTGAATGCAAATGAACCCATTCATATTTAAAGATGTACTATGCGATGCAGTTTGCATTACAGTGGTTTATGTTAATCACGATATTTGGACCCTCTATGCTCTTCTAGAGTTTCGTCTTCGGTAAGGCAGAAATAAACGCCATTATTCTGAGGATAATTTTTTATATCAAAGTTATACGATTAAATGCATTCGAAAGTGACATAGAGCTTATCGATATTTTCTAGTATCAAAATAAACTTGTGTACAAGTATCCAACTGCATATTCCAAGATAGGTAACATTTGACCTCGTTAATTGCAACGCGATATGTGACGTATTTCCAGGGTCGAACAAGAATCAGGTTGCAATCCGTATTAAGTAAATATTCTAATTAACCACGATGCTTAAATGTACGCGAAACCATGTAATAATAAACACAATCTTAAGGAAAATAATTTACTTTTCATCTGATTACGTTCAATTATAATTTCAGCTGTTCATTCTAAGCAAGGGGTGAGTTTCTCAGTAATATAATTAAATCGTTATTGTAAGCCACTTGTGAAGTATATAATACTGGAAATTTCTTTGTAATCGTTATAAGTGTTCATTGAATAATTTACTTGTTCAAGATATTTTAAACATGAATAATACATTTCAGCGAAATACTTCAGAACCCTTTTACATCGGAGCTTTCATCATTCTCTTAGCCATCGATTTTCCAGAATTCCATCATCCAGAAACGGACGTCGAGAGTTGAAAGTGAATGAGGTGACTAATTTTCAATGGTTGCCGGCCGATGAATGACCGGCACTCTGTGGGACTACTGCATTAACCCCGTATTCAAATATCACTCGACGTACCCAACAAGTACGTAGGCACTAGGACCCTTGTTCCATACTGAAAACTGAAGGATCGAAAAGAGGTACTTCGGCAAGTAGAAATTTCATTTTACAACTTGGTAGATAATTCTCATTCCTTTTCAGATATTACTTGTCTGCGAGGGATGTGATAAATCTGGCGCAATCGGATTTGATTGTTGGAATAATATCTGGAAGACGGAGAGAGATATTAGAATTTAGGTTTATTTCTTTCGTTCCAAGGGATTACTCGTGCAACAACATCTTGTTTTCCTGTTTCAGCCGCGCCATTTGTCTACAAGCTAGCATTCGCATTTGTGCTCCCTCGACGGTTTATCGAGATTGGCTAGGATGGAGGCTGCGGTCGATTGTCTATTCGGGACTATTAATCATCCGGATGACATCCGGTTCTATGCCTGTGAAATCTTATCTGTAGAGAATCACGAAACTCAGTTCTGTCGTGTATCTGGTTCCTTTGTTCATGCTCTTCTCGCAGTGGCAACCACTGAGCCAATTAATCATGCATCGTTCAGTTATCGAGACTGTGGCTGAATGGTTCATTGATAGAAGGCATGTTCCACTTTTGAATTGTTCGTGTCAATTTTCGATCATTAGATGAAAATAGAATTTTAATTGGATCTGTAAAGTTGTTGAATATGAAATTGATGAGATTGCAAAGATAGGATAAGCTATGGAATAAGTGCGTTCGAGGGTGAAAATCATAAATTGTTTCCGGTAAATGATAAAATCCTGAATGATTTCCGTTTAACCTTCGAGGGTCAATGTAATTCAATATATCCCCAAGTGCGTACCCACCCTTCGATAAATTGTTCTATTCCTTTTTGAAAATGCAGGCAAGGACAACGAACAAAGGACGTCAGTTCAGGGGGTAGAGGCGCACGTTTCTGAAATTTGATTTGAGGCTGAACAAATCTTGCGAAATGAAATATTTTTGATATGTGTGGTACGGGAGCGAGCAAGGACGCGATCACTGAAACCATTTCATCTCGATGAGCTCACGAATTCCAGAAGCGAAATGTCAGCAAGATATATAACAGGTTACAAAGAGCAGAACCGTAGACCGCTTCAAAGGCAGACTCAACAGTAATCCTGATAATGTCTTGCTAAATGCTATTATATTGCAGAAGAAAATTATAATCTAAACCAATAACCACCTTCGTTGTTAACGATTAATCTCAATGAAATGAATAGAGCTCTTGTAAAAAGGCTGTTTTGTACAAAACAAAAGTTTGACCGATGTGTGAAAACAATACTGAAGAAATTCTTCGCATGGGGCGAAGAACAATAGTAGCTACCCTAAGAAAAGAATCACCCTCCCACACGTTATCACGTGCCTTCGAGCGATCGAACAACCAAAAAAATCCCTCAGTAAACTCGCCTTGGATACATATAGGGCTTCTAGGCCTCTGAAACCTGGTAAAAAATTGTCCTTGTTCCACGTGACTGCGAGTCATCGAAAGCTCGAAACTTGAGAAACAGATCGGAAAAATTGAGAATTCAAATCTCCTGAATTACTAAAGCATAATTAAATAGGTCAGACAATGGGGACGATGCAGAATATTTTTTAAAAATTATAGCTACGAAATATATGAAAGTGCACTGAGGAATGAATGTGTATCTAAGGCTTTTACTTTGTTACGAAGCCGCAAGACCTTAGAAATCCATAAAGCGTTATCGAGTCGAACAGGGGTTGTTCCGATCGAACATAGGGTCAATAAGGGAAATGGTGACACAAGCCAGAGATTTCTTGGGAAGATATGAACGATCGAGCTCTGGCGAAGTAACTTCTGTGAATGCTTGGTGAGCAGCCCTTCGGCGATGGTGCGACCTTACCTCTCTGTTCTTTTTCAGTGGCGCACCCCTTGAGTCAGTTTAAAATTGAGTTTTATCTCTTAGGTTTATGGTTATTGAAAGAAACGTTCCGAAAACTAACTTGGCAATAGGGTGTCGTTACATAAATCCTCACCGCGATAGATTCGAAAGGCCGCGAACGCCCATAGACATTTTAAGGCAGCCATAGTCGAACTTTCGCTTGGCGAAGAAGAAGACAAGGAAATAAAATCCAATACACAGACACCCTCGTAAATAATGCATTCGCATTGCCGACTAGCTTATGCCCTCGAATAAATATTATTTCCCAGCCAATCTGATCCATCCATAGACTTCAGTAACGATCACTTTACTTTGTTCGATGTAAAGTTTATTGTACCTTTTTTTTGCTTATACGAATATAAACTATTCAATGTGTATAATTAATTTTCGTGATAACATACTCTGCTATACATATATCTGAAATTAAAGGCACAGATACACGTGAGTCTAAGATAATTAGAGTATAGCTTTTATTGTTGTTACAAAATTGAGTGGGAGATCGAGTTTGGATATATACCTGTATCAGATGTTCCAATCATTCTCAAAGAAGAACCTCGATTTAATGTAAATTGACGACTATAGTGAATGCTTCAGTGAAACAGGAGCATCTGACATCTTAAGAAGTCCCTATCATTTTCCTGAATAATTATATTACCGAAAAGTCCTTTTTCCAAAAATTCACATTCCCGCATGACTAACTTCACAATCGGAAAGACGTCCATAATCGGGAAACGCATTTTTTGGGAAAATAACATTGTGAGAAATTAGCTATTCGAAGATGTCATTTATCGAGAGAAAAATGGTTCGGGAATATAATCATTGTAAAAAACGATATAACTCTATGATAAGTTTCATCCAAACCACTGACACACAGTATTCAAGGAAAGTGCTCGTTACTCGAGAAAATTATATAAATAATCTTGGATGGAAAAAGACAAATGCTATTACAGTGCTAGCTAATTCCCTCGAGTCTTATGAGGCTGAAGAATCTTTATGGTGAGAAATGATTCTTCATCACTTATACAAACGCACACGGACCTATAACGAAGGGCTTACCAATCTTTCATATATACGTACCTGACGACTAAAGCTTCCTTTGAAGTTTTCTTTACGTTAGGTAACCCTTGTTCAGAGATTGAAAGGATATATTATAGAGCAGATACAAAGTCACTTGAGCACTAATTGCTGCCTCAATTATAGAAGCTTCCTTAGAGCATTAATTTAAGAACCCATGGCTAACAGTGCTTTTCTCTCTTTGAAAAGCTCCAAACGCGTGAATTTCCCTTTGCATAACATACCTCTTCTCTTTTGTTCCAATAAGCTTTTAAAGAGTTCAGAGAATGTAAAAATATTTCTTAAAATTTTTTCTTTCCGCGAGTCAAATCTCTTCTCGTAAGTGTGTTTGAAAATTATCGAAAGAAATTTCAAATTTTGACTTCAGGCCTTGCCACGTCTCGTATTCTTATACGTATTACCCGCTGTCAATTTCTATTTCAGACTTTGCACGGGAAACCCATTATCTCCGTATATTTTGACAACCTTACTAAAAGCAATCTTCCTGCGGCTTACCGCAACTGTATGTTAGTATGTACCCACGTAAGCTTTCGTTATCCATGTACACGCAGTGTTACCAGTTGGTTAGCTTATGGTATATGGCGACGATTATAAAGCATTCTTGTAAAGTTGCTAAGTCTGCAGTTCGCGCGCCAGAGTTTGCGTCCTAGTTTGGATGGGACGATAATTCACTATCACGGCTTATTGAACTTTTCACGTCAGCCAACGTTTTGCGACCCACTTCCGTAGTGGTAGCCGCGTGCTACAGCGCCCTCTTGCCGATTCATCAAATGTCTGTACAATGCTCAAAAGTCATAGAAGAACGGCAATCGCTTACACGTAACTGTTCGATTGCGCAACTTTGCCAATTAGAAATCAGTCGAAGCAGCAAATTCAGCGATACTTAATCGATGCTGCGACACGATGCTGCGAATCATGAGATACATTTCTCAAAACATATAAAACTATATCACGCGTGGGTGTATGAAAAGATCAGACCTCGGGATATAAAGTACATTGATAGTACCTGTAGAAGCGTGGAGACGCTATGGTGTCACGTAGCAATAAAATCGTTCCAGAAAAAGCGTCGGTTATTTATTTAGGTTCGTCGAAAGGGACGCGGACATATTTTTACGATATCGTCCAATTTCCTTGACGTTATAGATCCGCATTTGACATTCGATATCTTAATTCCAAGGAAATTTCAACCCGTCGATGTATATAGTTATTTTTTTTTACAGTCCTCTCATCTCTCACATTCAATATTATGACTTTTTTTTCACTCTCGCGCCCCATAGCCTCACGACTATTGAAATAGATATTACTTTTTTGTATCCTAAACCTTCGACATTATACATCGTATAAAATATACGGGTGGTATCTATTTGGGACTGTACATATAACAAAGCAACGTTCGAAGTATCGAAATAAAATTTACGACCGACTGTACGTACGTACAGCAGAAAAGCAGTAAGATTTCTTGTATCAGACGTTACATTGATATACGATAAAATTAAAGATACGAAAAATTTCATAAAATCATCAATGACTCATTAATTTCTCTCAGCAAGTATCACCCTGAAGCACAGATTTATTTACCTTATCCCAGTTACAAATTTAAGTCCTATAAGAAAGTTACTAGAATTTCGTTTCAGTCAATAATGAAATTACAAGGGTACCATCCGCATCATAGTACCTATATATCGTACTTTCAACCGTATACCAGCACTCAAAATGAACTGTGTAAAGTCCCGTTATAGTCGCTGTTAAGATTAGGTATTTTATAGAGAGAAATACAATTTAAGATGGTGCGTACGTGACTCATGAAATCGTTAGACTGATAAAATCATCCCTCACTTTTCCACTCTCACAACATACATAAATAAATACATACATGCATATATACAGTACTTCCTATACTACAACATCATTCGCCTGCTGCGTTATTTCTGAATGACCCGGTAGTGAAATACACGGTATGGGTATATCTATATATACGAATACATATAACGCACGCGTTATACGACGGAGCTCTTTCCCTGTGAGACCCGCATGTAAATTCACGTATTATACTGAACTCTGCGACACTTTCGGGGCCTCCTTTTATTGCAGCACCGCAACCGTAATCGCATACGACTCACCAATTCGGGCCAACCCGCTTCCGTTGCCGCTTGCGTGGAGTTTGAGGTTTCTTTAAGTTCTGAGGGGTGCTGAGAGCGCGAGATGGGATTGAGGAGACGGCTCTCGCCGAATGCCATGACGCGATTGCTCTTCCTGTTACAGCTACTTGACAATACGGTCTCCCCTTATACGTTACCCCATATCCATTATCATATTTTAGGAATATGATAGACAGAATTTGATAAGATACAAAAAGTAGCTGTAGTTACGACGTTCCTGAAACGAAAGAGACATCTGCAATTTCTATACCGTTATATGGATTTTTGATTAATACGTGGGTATACCTATTTAACGTTCAATTCACGTGGCGAAAGATTGCCCGAACATTAATAGGTGCGCAGCGTAAATGGCAATTCGTACGATTGACGTTGATTGAATGGGAGATTGGCACAAATCGAATGACTCGTATACGCAGAGCCACGAAATTTTAAGCCAATTATTTCTGTCGTTCGGCGCGATCTATGATAATGAAATTAAAGGTTTCACTGCCTTCATCGAAGTAACACGAATTCAGAAATCTCAATGCGCTCGTCTTGTTGGAGATTAACGATCGAGAATTTATTGACGTCGAGTTGTCAATGCTCGCGGAAACTTTACGCGGACTAAATGGTTTGCTTCGCAAATAACACGCACTGTCGGTTTCAAAATTCGTGGTTGAGAAGTCTCTCTAATTACCAACCGAGGGGGATCGTTATCCCGATTAATGGATATACATATATGTACATACAGCGAGGCGTCGATCCCTTCGCCAGCTGCGTAAAATGTCCAAAAGATGCGCGTCTCTATTGACATAATTGTCCCCAATTGCAATTTCGACCAACCCCTGGGACACTGTGGTATTTAAGTGGATAAAGTCCCTACCAATACGAGTCGGCCATGCCAAATTCGTTCAGCGGGAACCGCACGTAGAGACCACTATTGTGAACGAGTACCTTCTGGAACAAAGTACTTCCCTACTGAAACGTAACCAATAGTAGAATCACGTTTCACGTGGATCTTGTATAATAATGTCAATGTGTACAGGTTAGGTATACTGACACTTATCAAAAAGATATAGAGCAAAGGATCAACCACGAGGTAATGCCTGAGCATCCCTGTTATACGCCGTGGTAAATTTTCATCTGCAAATACAGGAATTTCAACCCTTTGTATTACATCAAAAAAGTCGAATGGCCGTATAGCGAGTATTGTCAGAGGGGAAGCTTTTTCGCGCATAATTCATCCCCTTGGTGAAAAGTGCTTTTGGCTGTTGACCATTTGATAACATGGACCAGCCCACGCAAGCAAGATGGAACCATCATTATTTTTATACGTAAGTAGAGAATCGGATTACAGAGATTAATAATTTTTTAATATATTCAATCACTCTTATTTACAGATAATGGTCCTCGATATTACGATGGGTAACATAATATGCTTGGGTCGTGAGTTTGTATAGAAGTACGATTTAAATAAATATTTTACATCTTTATTGACATGTGCTTCCTTGAATTTCCGTTAGATGGTCGTATCGTGAGGTTGGATAAGGGTGACGCCTTCACAGCATCCGCTTGTTGTCAATCACATGGAAGGACATGAAAGCCACAGGAAATCGCGTAGGTTTACCCTAGTACCATCGGCATACCACGGTTTACTGCTACCCGTATAGGCTGTGTTCTAACGGGTAAACTTGTATCACACAGCACCTCTTGGTGTACATCTGCTTGCTGGAGATACGCGGTTGTCTGTCTTGTGGAAGCTGTGAGCGCGGAGAACAACTTTGTAAAGGGAGACAATGCATTTCACAAGAATGGATCAGATACGGCATCGCAGTCAGGCCATTAATATTTGGGTAAAAGAACCGTAGCGTACTGCGGACCAAGTGATAAGACAATGAACGTATGAAAATTGGAAATGACCGTCAGGTATCCAATGCACGTTTGGCTAACGGACCACACGGTAAACGTTGTTGGAATAGAAACAGTTTGTCAATTAAATGCATCCCTGGTTAGCTTGGGATCGTCCCCCTAACCGGATGGCATCATCAGCAGAATAATTCAGGTATAAATGACCAAGTCGGCTAATAGCGTCTGTTAATTAGTAGAGAGGGCAGCTCGACCGTTCCATGGGTGAGATATGATTGCGAACAAGAGCCATTGCGATAAGCGTTAACGTGGCCGCATAACGTTAGGATAACCGTAATGGATACCGTGGAAGCGTATTGCAGGCTGTTTCAGGAGAGTTTCCTATGTAAAATTCGCATCTGGATTTTACTATTGGGCATCGAGCGTATATCCATTAATCCGGAGTACGTTATTGGCTTTAGCTCTTGGATATATTCTCTCTTAGCTATTACTTCACAGCGGAATCCCCAATCCGACATAACTGTAAAATGAACCTTCAAGACATCTGGGCAGACGTTAAATCTTTATGGGAAATGGCACTCTTTATTTTAACCGGATATCTAAGCTCTAACACGGAACTGAAATGGTGGTGCGGAAGGGTCCGGAATTAGGTTAAGGGAATATTTTTCGACGGGATGATACAGAATACCAAACAGTAAGACACAGTGTATTCAGATTTTTTAATAAAGCCTGTCGGTTCAGTGCATATCTGATTTTTCCAAATTCGTTCTATTATTATGTCGAGTATATAGAATGACTTTTACGGTTAAGGTCACGGGAAAGTAATGTGAAGGTAAGGGTTGGCAAACTAACGGAGTGTGGTAGAGCCTGCTCGTCCGCTGCGTTATTACCTTTTTAATAGCATTCCAGGAAAGAGGGTAAGGAATGGAATATCGCGGGTTGATACTCGAGAGTTGAGATTTTCATGAATCCACAAATGTCTAGTGACGAACGAAGAAATTTTACTTATTATTTGCATGACTATCAGATTCATTGATATTCCTCGATATTCAACGATCATCATGAAAGTATTTAGCTTGAAGCAAAGAAACAGCAATTAGAAAGATATTGGCAACAACATGGTTAATGAAGTATAAAATCCAAGGAAAATAAGAGCTTATATTAAGGGTGGAAGATAAGCGTCGAGAATTCGTGAGGAATGTTAATAAAATGACTGTTGTGTTCTTAACCCTTTTTAGCGTCAGAGAAATGAGACACTGGGGCGCGATAAGCCGCGTTTATTTTGCACGAAGCAAAAGTGAAACGACTAATAAAATGTAATTGCTGTAGCTCTTTAATGGGTATTAATAGGCACAGTTTATATGGGGATATCACTTTTCATTATAATATATATTTATGGAAAGTGGAATCCTGTTATCAGTTATATTCAGAATTTTCATTATATCCCTTCGCTGTTTTTGTTATAATCTACTTACGTACGTATATCAAAATGCAAATCTAGGAATCAAAATTAAATTGATATGTTACACCCACTACATCAAATTCTCTATAGAAATTTTCTAAATATGAACATTATAACGATATACAATAACTTGTATAGCACAAAGGGTATGTGTCCCGTTCGATTCGACTGAATTTATGAATATTACTATATCGTTCATTTAGTGTAGTGATGATTACCGCAATTCACGTTGCTTCTGATGAATTTGTTATTACGAGGTTATACAAGCTTTTATATATTATATTTTTTATATAATATAAAATTATATATTGCTTTTAATTTTAATTGCTATTTCCACGGGATATTCGAAATGTCAAAGAGAAAGATTTGAAATCAATGAAATTGATGAAATAACTGTCCCACCGTTTTGTACCATTTCATTTTTAATTAACAGACTTCGCTGTAAAGATTGGAAATGATCCTGAGGAAACGAGTAACACGAACTAAAAGTCGATATCTCAATTAGTTTCACAGTTAGAAACCGTAGACTAGAGTAAAAGCCTTTCCCATCTGGCAGAGACCTGACTAGTTTCTCAGCTAAAATGACATAACGTTCAGACCTCAGTGACTTTAACCAATAGTAAGTTCATACAGGCTGACATCCAGGAAACTACAGTCGTTGTGTTTTCTTTCATTTGCGCAATCAGCACTCACTGGATACTCATCGTACGATAAACTCGTATAGGAATGAAGATTGACAATTTTTTCAAGCAACCCAAGAACTACATGTTCAAGTAAAGTTTAGTATATTTATCACGAGCGTCACGACGTAACTATAAGAACACAATTTCCTATGAAAAAGCGTTGAAGCAACTTTCACGAAAACTCGTCGACAAGTTAGCGAAGATATGTACATATTGCAGTGAGGTAGTACACGAGTGCATCCCTTATCTTCTCCGCTGTATGCATACTAAAAATACACTAAAAGTTGCCATAAATAACATGACTAACTTGAAATCAGCAATGAATAATTTATGTATCAATTTTCCATGAGTATTTTTTTTTTTTTTTCATCAAAAATCTACCCTCATCCGTATTAAAATGTTAG
Organism: Calameuta idolon; assembly: GCA_030142285.1. NCBI lineage: Eukaryota > Metazoa > Arthropoda > Insecta > Hymenoptera > Cephidae > Calameuta > Calameuta idolon. The sequence goes on along the minus strand of JARQSV010000043.1, from coordinate 309,656 downwards.
AATAATTTTATCTAGTAGTTGCAGTACTTCGCTAAACATATTTAAATTCGTGGCAGAATGCATTAGGTCCATGGTCTCTAGAAATGTGAAGAAAATCTCAACCGTGTGACTGGCACACGATCGCCCATCATATACATACACATAGTAAAATACTAAAAAGGCCACCGTATCTTATAAGCCAAGCAGGGAAGACGTAGATCGCGTCACGCTCCAGCGAACAGAAGGATAAGTCGGAAATCGTGCGTGGAGGGTTGAATGAGAGGGCACGAGAGCATAAAAGAAGTTCTGGATGTATTTTCAAATTTGTGAGGTTAAACGTAGATCTAAAAGAAAAGGGGTCTTCAGGCAGCGTGTAAGCGGTGTTTCCTCTTTACAGAGTCGATCCGAAGCAAATTTCCTTGTTTCCGCTATACTCGATGTACGTTTGCTCCTACAATTGTAGAACGTTCGAAGGAGATGTATAAACTCGATGGATGGAAACAATAAACCTGTGGATTTTACATTGTTTTATTTTACCATTGGCCACCGTGCGGAAAATCGATCAGATATTGCTCGCAACTTAGATAAGTTAAAACTACCGTTAACATTAGCTATCTCAGCTGCATTGATATCGTATTAATTTCGAAATTGATAGTAAAAAAAAATATTATATGGCTTTCTCGGAAATGATAAAATATCATGGATATGCGTCAAATAGAATAAAATGGCTGCGTCTATATGCATTAAAATTAAACTAAAAAATTTTGTATTGATAACATTTGATATAAGAAGTCAATAACGTTCTATGATACTATGTCTCATGTAATTAGGCAGTTGCAAACTGTCTTGGTAATTAGTGGTATTTAATACGTAACCAAGGTTTGCAGTAGGAGCTAGTAGCAGCTGCGAGTAATGTGATTTAATTAACGCGTGCCTTCGTTTAGAAAATTTATTACCCGCAATCGGATCGATCAATGCCTAAGTTCTCTATCGACTTTGGATTTCTTTCATTACTAAATTCCCACACTTTAGGATGGTAGGATGTGTACAGCTGCCTTATTTTTAATTGTCTTTTCGTATACAGGTAGAATTGACAAATGGTATATGGTAGAACTACTGAACGGATGGAGCAGCTTTAAAACATATGTTAAAAAGATATAAGGGTGCTGTAGCATTTAAGCTTTTGGACACTAGATTAAAATCGTCGACGATCTAGTAGAAGGACAATGGAAACGTTATTTCGTCTTTGAGCTTCTCGCGCTAAACCTCGTCCACATGACTATAGCGATGCTCGGCTTTTGTGAACGATTTGCTGACGAATAAAAGCAGTTAATCCAGGAATCCGACTGCGAAACTTCGTGGTGTCGTTGACGTGGGCGAAATTTTGTTAAATTGTTTTAGGACGAAAATACGGGTTGAGATTTACTCAGTGGTAATTTAATTTGATGAAATTTGCCATCCACTCGTTTGTCGGATCTTGCAAGAAAATCCGCGGCCTTCGTCAATTCGAAAAACTAGTTCAGCCATCTTCGCGACCTCTTTTCACTTAACTCTTGCGGAGCGTTTAAGCGACGTTCTCATTTTGCGATAAAAGATTATATAACGTCGTAAAAAAAACCACCGCGACGGGGTTGATGTTGGCGCGAGAGGGGGAGGGGGGGTATATAATGGCTGGTAAGAATTGCTAGAGTACATTGGACGAGGCTGTGAAGTGCGACGAAGAAAATCTGGAAAAAAAGAGAAAGTGTCGTTGGGGTCACAGACAGATATTTTTCACTCACTTTTGCGATTCTCTTCTTCCGTGTCAAGAATCTTCTAATTTAAATGAATTCTCCGGGTAATACATTGTAATTAAACGGCAAGACTAAGTTATGTGCATTGATAATAAGAGGGTAGTACGCAGGACTTCTCAAGCTGGTAGGCACAAACAAATTTATATTCTACCTTAGCTTGAAAGACAGAGAATAATCAAGAATTAATTGCAGCCTCCCTTCTTTCTTTCTTTCTTTCTTTCTTTTGCTTCCTTCTTAAGAACCGCTGACTTTCTTCGCAAGTTGGCGAACGATGCAGAAGTAAAAACTCAATTCAACTTGCGAGGAATGAAAAGAAATTAAATAACACGAAAATACTACTTGCATTATACATATACCGTCAACCGAGTGTTAAAATATAAACATAATTTTAAACTTTACCTTGGTCCTACTTTAAGGGCTGATACTCGATTCACTTATCGTTATAAAGTCAATTTCACGGTAACGATAAAACACTCATTAATATACATTTTGCAAACCTTATTAATCGTCCTAAAAATCTTTATCTAATTTTTCGAAAAATATACCATCGAAGAATTACTAGAAGAAGAACGGACGTCAAAGTTGAGGATAATCCAGATGTAGTTCCTTAACAGCACCGGAGCCTACAAACAAGATGATGTTGGTGTTGCAGCCCTGACGTGTGTATACAGCTTAATCCCGGTAACTTAATGTAAACTTTCTCATTGATTTTCAAGCTGGGGTGTGACTTAAGCACAAAATCCTGGCGTCTCAAATTGTTAACCAAATACCAGACTACTGTAAAGCCATTATTATGTAAACTTGATGGAGAGATCAAAGAATCTTTTATTATCAAAGCATGCCTTGTTATACAGTTGAAGCGTCACTAGATACATTATCAATTCGAGATGCGTTAGCAGGCAATATACTACTTTCGATATTGATCATGTATCGATGAGAACAACGTGACACAAGGATCCCTGAAACCTAACCATTCTTCTCATTCCATGTTCCAGGAGTTAGTCGAGCGAAAGTCGCGCAATAATGGAGTTACTTGGCTGGATGTCTCTGGACGTATAAAAAGTAAAACGAGATTCATGTCGGAGGAGGAGCATCATGATACGTTGCCCTATCCTGTTACGAGAAAAGTCTCCTGGACCACTGCATGGTGTTGATCTATGCCCTCGAAGCCAGGGATGCCCTTGTATTTATTACTTCCGTCGAATACTTTTTACTTCTCGCAGTCGTCTGCAAATCCGGAACGAATCTTCACTTCCGGCAGCGTCATTGATCTGCGCCCGGCGTCTCGAAAGTAGCCGTATAAAGTAGTAACCGTGTATCCAGCATTAGCATTGAGGAAAGATGCTGTCTATCTAAAAAATCTTACGGCGTAAACCACTGTAAAGGATTCTATGGCTAAATGGAACCACCGTTGGTTATTCTAACTTTATAAATATTTATATATCCAATTTTTCATATTCTCTAAAAATACGTACGATTAGATATATATAATTATGTGGACATCTTAGTATGCATCTACGTATCTTGAAAATAATTTTGAAAATTACACCAACGTGGTTCACGAAACGCTAAACGCGTAATCCCACTGAATATGACTCTAGTATGTTTCTTAGAAGATGAACAGGATGGTGGTCCAGAATGAATGTGTACCGCTTTAGATAGTGGTTGCACGAGTGCACTGGATATATTCGCTGTAGAAATTTAAGAAGTAGAATATCAAATGGTCGGATGCTGGCATCAAAATTGCTGGTTTCAACTATTTGGTTTTGGCAATGTGCTCAACTTCAGACCAGAGAAATAAAAGGATTGTGGAAAATGGAATTGAAATTCGTATGGCATCTATATAGAAATTTCTTTCTAGAATTTGTAGTTTCGGCGTGCTTCGTGGTTCACTCTTGTGTTATTCCATTTCATTCGAGTACGTATATGCGCAGTTTTAAGAACTATACTTCTGGTTATCAACTCATATTGTATCGACTTCCATTTAGCGTAGCAACGCAGTGAATATTCATACGAATTTCTTATCCTTTGTCAAAGTGATAAAGTCGACTTATTGACTTTGCTAAGTCTGGCTGGATCATCGTTGGGGCTAATAGATAGCAAAGACAAAGTATATGACGCCTCAGCTAAATTCCCTACTAGACAGGATAAGGTATAAGGTGCACTCGAAGGATCTAGTTCCTTGTAATCCAACCCCCTCCTTGGTTATCTTGTCTGTCTTGCTGCCCATGGCTTCTCGATTACAGAACCTCTCGGCTTCTTCTTTCTCGACACCTTCATTTTCTTCTTTTCTTTTTAAGCAATTTATCTTTAATGTCTGCATGAAAGTGAACACTTTTTTTGAATACAGGAATGCTTGCACCTTTTCAAAGATCTTATAGGACAGTGAAGCTTACTAAGACCGAGAATTCTTTGCTTTTCGACATAAAACAAACTAATTTACTTTTCTTGAAATCGTGAAAAATAAGAAAAACTTGTCTTATTATAAGACCTTCTATTAGCATCGTGGTTTTTCTGAGTCTTTCTTATAATTAGACTAGTTTTTTTTTTTTTTACAAAGAGGAAAAGTTAAATACTAGAACAAAATGAGTTTATCCGTGGTGGGAATTAAGTAAAACACAGAAAATGGCGACGAAAATGCGAAATAAGTTAAGTATAATATATATAGATTGTTATATGTATAGGTATACATTAGAAAGAGAAAAGCAGTTTGCATTTATGTTAAACTTTTATTCCTTGGTGGATCAACCCTTAAACGTTACGAAACACCGTGAAAGTTTCCTTCGGGAGAGATAAATTTCGCGAGTAAAACGTACCGCCGGAAAGTGCCATAACGGTGACTCCACTTTCGTATTTGCAACTTTGAACCGTCTTGAGAGGATTTTGCCAAAAGGAGGGTGACAGGATGGCAAACTCTGACAGAACGGCAACGTTGCAAATTCTGCCTTCTTAGAAAAAATTCTAAAGAATATTTGTCCATCGTTACTCCTAGAAAAAAAATACATATTCCATATACACACGGCAAACTATATTAACCCTCGAAATGTACCACCCGCCAAAAAATCTTTTAATTTTCTCCGACCCACTTCCATTTTAAAAAAACTATCCTGGTAATATTCCTTTTCTCAATGGCCGCAAAAAAGTAGCCAGGAGGTAGCTTATACACCTACCCCCGGGTCGACACTAAATGTCGCCCACTTTATCTCTGACCCCGATAGAAGCCCCTTATAAGAAAAAGCGTATGTACAACCCCTTCGTTTTCTAATGCGTTTATACCAAAGTCGTAGACGGTAGTACTGGCAACCACAATAGCACAATGTCTGAGGTTAGACATTCTAATCTTGTATAGAGTATATTCAGGATAAGTCTCAAATACGATGGCGAAGAATAATGAACCCGGTTTAACGCGATGTAAACCCAGTCTTAGACGCTAAGTAAGGTGAAGGTCGAATCAAATATGGCTTACGAGGGTTAAATCGTGTCGGACAATTTTTCGTGTGAAGACAGCAGCCCACGGCCAACCAGGATGGCAATTGCTACTTCATCAGGTTTATAAGCACGGTCGCAGAAATTACAAGCTATCGAAAGTAGATTTGCAAATCAAGTGTGTGGCACGTGCCAACACTGCAATTCTGCGTCTATACGTACATAAGCCATTTTCTCACGAGATCGCAACTTCTCATATGTAGATGGAGGGGAATGCGCTGGGAATTACATAGGAATTTGCAATGGAGTCATTCGTCACTTGGACACGTAGTTATATATCTAGCGATTTTGCCCATGCAAGTAATGCCGTGCATAATATCTCAGGCGTGTAATACGTTTTATCTGACTTCGATACATTTCCTAGTAGAATATGAAATTAGCTATATACAGATAGAGGAAGCGGATGCTAGTCTCGAATCATATCGATGCATCAATTTCAAAGACTTTATCGCATAAAATGCTCGTAAAGTGTAATAGAAAAATTTTCACCTATTACCAAGAGTCATAAGAGACGCCTCATTCTCCTGCAGGCGTCGTCGTTTCACGACGCTCGTCCGATCAGCTGAATTTTATGGTTCAAATATACGTCAACCTTATCATGATTTTTGGAGATTATCAGAAAAATGAGATTTAACGATGGTTCGTACTGCTGGATTTTATTTTTATTATCTCGAGACAGTATAAGTTAATTAAAACGTTTGTTATGTGCAATTCGTGTGGTATGTATTATAAATACGAATATATGCATATTCACGTAATATACGATTTCTATTTAAATTTGCTTATCATCGGTCTCAACAAAATCGTCGTTTCTTTTTCACGACGATATTGGGAATTATTCGATTATCCTAATTAACCCAATTTATTTGCAATGCTTATTCATTTTTCAGATGTCCTTTGATATTTCAATTGACGAGGCATATATCCTTTCATTTCGCTACATTTTACGTGGATGTTATTCGTATTCAGTACTATATCCACTTACTTAATTCATCTGTACGCAAATCGATTACCTTTGATAAAATACGAAGGTAATATACGAGTACTCGACCGAATGTGGAGTGTACCTATCCAATAACCAGTCGTATCGATATGATTTCGAACTCTAGTCCCATCGAATGTTACAATCGCCAGTACCTTATCAGCAGCTACTCTAGCGGGACAATAATTTCACCGATGTGAGCGAATGGACGCATGAGAAATTCCTTGTGTACGTTCACCACGACATTGTCGTCCCTTTTATAAATTTTTATATGAAGCAACGTATCTACGATACGGGTGGCAAAATTCAATTAGGAAAAATAGTATTGTAAAGATAAGTCTATATCCGATCTACTATTAGGATACTGACACCAGGTATACGAGTATATCAGGATCTATTATATGACTCCAATAAGCAGGCTCTGAACCCTTAAGTCCTTTGTTATCCGGAGGACGTTTTAAGTGCAGAAATTCTCCAGCTAAGCCGTTTGTTTTCGCGATATTCGCTCTGCCATGTTCAATCGATTCTGATCCTACGGGACTATAGCAGCTAGGGAGCCAATAGGTGGAAATCCATGTGTCAGCAGAAGAAGAAGACCACATAAGAACGTATGTATACCTGATGCTGGGACTTCTGGTAGGCAATGTGCATAAGTATCCGGGAGGTTTCCATGTGAATGCGTCGGATGACCGTTAGGAGGGTGCAATATTGAAGTCCGCTGACGTGGCAAACCCGAGACTGGCTGGACTCACTCATCCTTTTCTTCCCTTCTTTGCGTATGACTACGGCAGAGTTCTGTCGCTGTATTTTTCGAGCTTGTTAATGTTCAGTATTCATGCTGTTACGACCCTTGAGGAATACCATGTAAATGGAGGGTTGTTTTTCTATTGATAAGGGAGAAATCCTTGATCATTTACCTAGAGTTTGCAAATAGAGGGATGCGTTAGCCTGCGAGGGATGAAAATTAGGGTTGGGATACAAATGCTTTTGAACTTTATCTTTGTAATAGCTTTTATTTTGGAAATTGACGTTCGGTTCACAGTTTCAGAGACAGAGGTTGAAAATGAGAAATTCTAAAGCAGCAACAAAGAGTCGACCCACTTAAGCAGTAACGTATTCCACTGCTTGGAGGAAACAAGAGAAACTCTTAATGGAATAAACTTGTTACTCGCTTGGGTGTATTGCCCGTCTGGTGACTAACGGATGACTGATAACACTCTGATCAACAAATGTGGAGGGCAGAAGATTGAAGTACTAACAATTCTTGAACTTTTACTGCTTGGAGTCGTCTAATCAAAAAATGGATACAGTGGAAAAAGAACAAGGACCTATAAGACTGCCTGGTCTAGACTACCGGTACACTATAAGGAACGAGAACTCATTAAATCTTTTCTTGTCTTTTCATAATTAACGATCCTTTAAGCGTCGAATTAATTATTTTCCATCCAGTCGCATTTTCACTAATTCTTCTTTACATCCATTACGGCCATCCAACGAGAAACTATTTTTATCTCTGTTAATGGATTTTTTTTTCGCAAACCTGAACAAAGTTCCATCCATTTGCAAATTGTAAATAACAAATCCTTAATAATAGTAATTGAAAAGCAATTATTGTCAAATCAGTATTGCAATTCTTATACAATTAAATCTTTAAATTGCCAATGGCTACTTATAATACAATTGATGAAAATGATCAAGTCAAAGTTTCACCCCTACTCCAAGCAAGGCGTCGTACAGTTGCGAAAGTAACTTACAGAGATCAGGAAACTTCGAACCGACGTAAATTCTTCTACCAACAAGTACAAGACGTTAAATCGTTTGAGCGAAATCGAAATCGCCTTGCGTTAAGCGATTAGCGTGCCGTGTAACTTGTTTAAAACTGTAGTTCAGTGTGGACCTAAGCCTAAGTGCCGTCCTATTTGTGTAAGGGTTGTCTTGAGTAGTAGAATCCAATTATTCCTACATGCCCCTGTACAGACAATGCTACGCTCTAGTAATTACCTGATTGGAATGGTGTTTTCGCGGTATCGGAACGCATTTGATTCTCATATCAGCCAAACTAGAAACACCCAACACATAAATCCATCATCCAGAAACTTTGGCAATAGGAACCATCAATTTAGAAAGAGGGATCCTTGACGCCATAAAATTTATGGTGGCGCTATCAGAAAAAGTAAAACCAATATCAAAATGGCGATTCCAATCAGACACTGCAATCTCCATCCCCACGGTGTCTACACGCTTTCCGATGATCCAGTTTTGGCAGGCTCGCAAGCTCTACCCTCCTTAGGCAGACATAAAGAGTGAGATCTGGACGGTTCAGCGGTTGGAAACTTTCCTCCTAAGCCAAGCCATCTTTGTTCATTGTGCTATCGGCATCCCGCTGGGGGTGGGAAATTAAACTTTCGGGGAGACAATGCGCTCTCCCTTGGCACACACGCTGAAAGGGCTAGTGGGAACAATGCCTTGGCAATATCTAGGGGATCCGACATTAATACTCCCGTCTGCTTTCATATTTCTGCTCTCCGTTTCTAACCCCCCCCACCTCACTTTGTTCTCCTCCTCACCCTGGCTTTACCACGTGGTACCATCCTTACTCTCGAAAACCCCTCTTTATACACAAACGCTTGCCGCTGAGTTTGCTCCGACTTAAGGACATTAAAGACGGAACAATACTCTACTGTACAGAGAACCAGTGTTAAGATTGTACGACCGGGTAAATTACCTTATGAGCAAACAAGTAATAACAGACATTAGTCTATAGCTCTTTTTATTCATTCATTATTAGTCTTTGCTTTTGAACTCTTGAGATATGTGAGGGTGTGTAAACGTGTATAGAGTTTACATAAAAATATATCGAATAAATTAGATCGCTCGTATATCCAATTAAATGAATCCACTAGTTTACTAAATAGTTGAAGTGGTAGTTGCCAGCCTCAGAGCATAACATTTTTTTATTTTTTACACTATGAGACGGGTGCTTCTGTAACGTCTGACTCAGTGAACCGTGACACGTAGGAAAGTTCTTACGGCTATGATTTTAATAACGTCCTGATCGATCCGAGAAACTATGGAAAATGTTAGAGCGTAGATATTTCAAGCAGAGCAATGCAACCCTGCGAAAAAGTGTGGATATTAGAGTGAAAAAGGAGAACGGGTGAAGTAAAGGTTATACGAAGAAAAGTTAAAGCGAGGATGGAGTTGTCGCGATTCCCTCGGGGTAACTGCCTTCATTCGTCCTTGAAAGAAGGAAGGAGCAAAGAACTAATTAGGACGGAGGAGTCGAGGCGAAGAGTCCTTTATTGTCGATAAATAATGCATGCGGTAAGCAAGAATTGGTTAGAGGCAGGGATTGAGATGGAGCCTTGAATAAAACAGTAGAAACGGAGAAATGGTCCAAGCACCATCTTCAAGAAGGAGTTGTTCTTCTATCCCGTATAGCCGCTTCTGTTTCCGATGAAAATGAACATTGCGGTTGGAGGGTCAACAGTCAAAAAGATAAGATCCTTTTGAACCTTGATCTAAGATCATTTCGATTGTCCACCTGGTCTACCGGAAACGAAAAGAATATCAATCCGAGTGAATACAATTGGCGTTCGTGCTACTTGTCGATTCCCAGGCTCGTCCAATCGAAAATTAAATGTTAGTACAAAAAAAAAGTAATTCGATAACACGATTGAGCCGTCTGCTGAAGCGTGAAGTATTAAAGGGTGGAAAATGATAGCCACTTCACATCTTGTGGTTCCAGTTACGCTTTTATGGCTAAGACCCACTGAAGGTGTAAGCGAATCTACTCTCATGGGAAATGCCTAAGAAAGAGTGGTCTTACATCGTGGGATTTCCACCGCAACACCATAGATATACAGTTGTACAATATGACTGAACGAGCATAGGGGTTGACCCGTACCGAATTATTTATTTTTACTCGTCACACTAAAAAATGTTTTTTTGAAATATACAAAAGATTGTTGATAACGAACGTATGCTATATATTCGTATGAAAATCTGTTTGCAAAAAAAGGAAAATTAATGTCTCCGTAAACCTTTATCAACGTTATAATTTTATATCGTCCCTCCGCGAAAGAAAACTTTTAATTTATCGTTCGTTGGAACACGAGTAGTCAGCGAAAGGCGTGCTTCCATGCAAAAGCATTGTTAATCGCTTATAGGATTTTAACGGGACGCCAGCTAAATGTCTTTCGTGGAAATCATTTTTCGCATTAGTCACGGTCACGGTTAAGCCGCTTTTTTTTACGTCTCCTGGATGTGAAATTCTCGCTCGCACGGATTATACGAAAAATACTGGCAACGTGGTAAACTCCGTTCGTACAGACGCGATTCAGTTGAATCCGCCAAACAACAATCCCCCATGATTTCACTCATGGTGAAGACCGATTATACGTGCTGCTATGAAACAATTACCAGTTTAACAATACATATGGTAATCGCGTAGGAATATATACAGAGAAGATATAACGGTCTATAGTGTTCAAGCATTGTGCAAGATGAAGGGTTATATTCAGTCGGGTATTATCTTATGAAAAAACAGCTTGAATATTGTACCCAACTAGATTGTTGTTAACTTACGGTGTTACGTGATGAATATATCTTTCGCATATGCATTTGACTATTTATCATTCCGTTGAACATATTCGAAATCACTTGTACAGATACAGTGTAACTATGTATTAATAGTGATAGATCTTGGATCTTTGATGCATCATATATCTCTTGTTAATCTCGATATCAGTTCAATACGAATCTATCCTATATTTTGGAATCATGATAAGTAACAAGAATTTATGTTTATCTCTTCTTGAGGAAGAAAAATAACTCCTCCGACAACAAAGATACGTTACTGTTATTTCCCGTGAAATAAATTTACTCTATTTATACATATATCCACTTGGCTATACATTCTGTGTCTTTGCCTAGATATCCTTTATTTTCTTAAGCACTTTTCCCTAGTAGAAATTTCGCGTAATATACTTGGATAACGACTCAGGCCCCAGCCAGGCCTATCTTGGCGCGTCTAGATGGCATATCTTACCGTGGCTCTAGTTTGTTACTAGGCAGTATAACTTCCGATGAAAATCCGGCTATTGTTACATTATATCCTTATCTTTTATGACGTAGCCATTGTTCGATATTTAACGAGAACTAGAGTGCCTGAAGGCTATCGTTAATTAAAAAAATCTATTAAATTGTTTTCTCGTTAATTTATTCATTATTATAAAGAGTATCGTTCTTTATTATAACTTTAGTTCAATACTTTATAATTAATTGACTTTGATATTAAAAGGACATCTTTGAAATCTCTTTAATAATCATAATCATCCTCATGATGATCTGTACCAAGAGGATGGATGAAATGAATTTCGCTGAGAAAATTGATAAGCAGGAAAATGAAGTAAAGTGAAAATAGAAGAAAACCATAAGAGCGACGTGCTATGCCGCCTGTTGTGTTCAAATATACTATTGACACGAATATAGAAGTAATGAGAAACATTATACAGCCAGGTGCCATATCACTCACTCTCAAATGGATCTTATGCGCTTCTGATTGAATACAGCTTATACTAAAAGTCAATCCAAATCCTAGTAAGGTATTAAACATGGGACCTCCGAAACAGGCAGAAAATCCCATACGTGGGAAACCTTGTTTGGCGATAGTCACGTTCGAAATTAGATCTGAAATAAAATAGAAATTATTTATAATAAATAAATAAGTGATACGATAATTGTTTATTTACCACCAACGCTATTGCCCCAGGCCAGAAAAGTAATTCCTAACATGGCGTCGGAAATGCCAACGGAATGTCCAATGCACTGGAGAACTGCCAATACCTCTTGTGCAACCATATAGACCACTACCATGGCCGCCAAAAATCCCAAAATGGCAAATACCTGTTTGTCAATAAATAATTGGAAATAATTCCAGCAATTAATTATAAGATATAGGATGGAATTTCTTACGTTATGATATTTAGGTACACGACCCACGGTTGTATTTCGAAAGACAATAAATGCTATCAGCGCGGTCGTTCCAAACACTACAGGAAGTATGGGAATAGGTCCCATCCATAGATTCCACCCTGTAGTGATAAAGAATAAGGACAAGGACACAAGACAATAGCAATTAACTCACATTTCATAATGAATAAAATCGCCGTTGGTAATATGCAGATTTGTAAACAGTTAAGTAATTTCGACCATCCTCTATTTTCCACAAGCTCATCGACTACCGGTACGAAGAGTTGCAATACCAACATGAAAGGTATACGAAGGATCAAGACGATTTTGAAATATTTATTTGTCCTGTGCCAGTCATCTATACTAAACGGTGACACGTCGAATAGAAATTCCTTAAACAGTCCTTTCGGTCTCCTCGTGACAGATCGTCCAGTTCCCTCTCCCGTATTTGTATCAGTTCTTAGATAAGTCTCACCGCGTGCCATTGCTCTTAAAACTTCCGCAGCCTTTGCCACTTCTAATTAGCAGAAGTTTATAGAGAATCAAGAAAAACAATAGCAATATCATTTGATAAAAAACATAATTACCTCGTCGATCTGTTAAACAATAAAATTAAGAATGTCGTACCTAGCTTTACATGGACACTAAATGCACGAGGTCGCATCACAAGACTAGGCGCTGAATGAGCATTGCGATTCGCCAAATACGTATCCAGAATTTCTATATCGTTCACATTTGGCATTCTCGCTGAAACACAATGATACGTGAAGCACCTTAAATCTTTTGAAAACAATATATATATATATATATTTATGTTACGTACTCTTACGATTTTCTTCGCGATTCTGGCGCAATTGCATTATCACGACGGCGCAGATGAATATGATATAAATCATTATGAAACCTGTAATGGCTTAGGGTGAGTCTAGAATACGTGATCGATGCTGAATGTTCTGGTACCCTGGGATACGTCGTACTTAAGGCCTCCCACAGGTCAATTGCCTCGTCCCAGACGACGAAACTTATCCAGGCTACAGACAACGCATAGAAGCAAGCATCCCTCATGAAGGGCTTGAGGTTAACACGAAATGGAGCGACAATAGCTATGGCGCCAATGATAATGGCTGTCACGAAAATCCCGGCTCCAATCAATTCCGTGAACATAATGATGCTCTCATCAGGGTCCGAGACCAGAGACGTAAATATATCAGGTGAGCCATTTCCAAAGGCTAGAATCGTTACACCTGCTATGTTCTCGGAGAGATTTAAAAGCGCTGCTATTACAGCGAGCGAGGGACAAAAGCTGAAAATTATACGAGAGCTAAATTATCCGCTTGTGAATCCAATGAATATCAGGGATCAGAATATATAAACTTAAGCATCCGTTCAGACACCCTTCGGATTCATGAACAATTTTTTTCTCGTTTCATCTAGTCCAAGCGATAAGGCAAAAATATGACAACTTTTTTAAAAGCATGTCATGTATCTGTAACTTTAGAGGTAAATTTGACGGTTACATTTTCCCATCTACAAAACCATCATTCTACGGTTGGGTTCTTAAACCCTTACGGCCCATTGGGCTACGTTGTAACGGGTTGAACTTTAGCTGTACTAGGGGATCAAGAACTCAAGATGAACCTTTTAGTTAACAATATGATTGCAAAACTTTCCTTACAAGTTGTCCGCCGTTGTTCCTAGGATAAGGAAGAGGTAGAATAGCCACAGTATAATGAGAATTAATCCAACTGTGAATAGCCCTGATTGTTCTGTATCAAAATTACAAAAGAGGATTTCCGTGTACTGTATCAATGAATCGGTCTCGCAATCGATCGTATTTTTTATCCAATCGCATCGATCCTTCGCCGCAATATTCCACACGTAAGAGCAGTCATCCTAATCGGAGGACAAATAAATACAAATTACATAATTCAGCAGTTCGGAGTAAAATATTTTTTAATTTTAAAAATTGTGAGTTTAATTGAAAAAAAAATTACTTCTTTTATTGGCAAAGCACCGGAATTTCCGAAGTGCCGCGGTCCGCGAAATTTCATGATAAAGTGGTGAAATCTGATACTTGAAAAATCACTTTTAATACTTTAACCTATGCATTCGTTAAGCCCTTCAACATATATCAATACGGATCGTTTCCTGTCACAATATGTGGAGAAAAGAATTTTTAGATAAAAAATTCTACCTGCGATACCTCGAAGTTACACTATGCAGTATATGGAATGTGACGAGAAATGATATTATATTAAATTGCAGAACGAAGACTATATCTAGTCAGACAATTTTCCATATTACGATTGCACGACAGACGAATGCATTCTACAGGTTAGTTTCCAACGATGACGATTGTTTCTATAAATTCTAATATCTAAAAAGCAACTACATTCAAATCGGTCGAAATAGGTTAAATAAAATGACACTTGCCATTTTCTAAGAGCATTCAGTAAAAATATGCACTTGAGTGCATACTATAGTTGCAACGCTAGGTGAGGTGAAACTGATTGGACTAAGAGGCTCATTAGGCACAGAGCTCGTATACTCTTAAGACCCTCCGTCTAGATAAAAATAAAACTAAAAATATAACGAGGAAGGGGTAAGAGCCTCCGGTCTTATCTCTTCAGTCTTGAAGAATATAGCTATAGAAAGAAAGTCGGCTGCATTTGATATATTAAAATTTATAAAAAAAGTACTTGAAATTATACCAACCCATATAAAAGCACTGCATGCCTGTCATATGATCATTAATCAAGGGATGAAACAACTAAGAAATGAAAAACACAGCTATCCCTTACCAATCTACAATAAACTTAGACATCGTCCGGAAGCATGAGACGCTGGCCTCGCGAAGATTATGATTTCCCAAGGGCCCCAATTAGAAGTTGCAAAACAAATATTAAAAAGGGAGTGATGAATTTTCAATCTAACCACCCCGTAGATATGATTCCCGGGTAGACCGTCATTTCCGTTACGTCGGACTGCTATTTTCGTAAGGCTAAGATCATTGAAGCACACTCAACATATTTACAAAGCAGCCGTTGCGGGAAGCTTATTCAGTCGGTTCGCGGTCGAACTTTTTACTTGCACCGGTAAGACGCAGCTTTTTAACAAAAGACATCGTTTGACCGGTGTACCGGGTAAGACCCTTGAGTAATCGAAGGCTTACGGGATTTTATTGAATCACGTTTCTGGATATAAGGCGGATGCTGTAAAAGCAAGTCAGAGTGTGTGTATAGGTGAGCTTTCCTGAATTTATAGCCACGCTTTTATTCTCTTACAGTGTACCGCGCTTGCGTCTGGAAAGCTTTCCGGTTCCTGTTTTGCTACTTCAGGCTGGCGCATTTATAACATAACGTGGGTGATATAACGCGGGAATATGCAAAAGCTTCTTTTCCTTGGTATGGCGACTCTTACAATTAATACAACGTCACAAGCCATTGTCGTCGGCTTGATAATTTAATGCTGCCGCTGATAATCCAGTACCTAATAATGTAACGTAAGAGAGCCTTAATAAATCTCTGCCTATCAGAAACGTAGAGAGACCCAATAAGATCATGAACTTCTCTTTATTTTATCCACCTTTATTTTTCACGCTTCAGATTTTAGTTACGATTCCTTTAACACGTACCTTTCGACGTTTCTTCTACTTTTCCTTTAAGAATTGTATCGAGAGTCATCCATAATCGTATAATACCATTGTACTATTATGCTGTAATCCTTAAGTAACGAGCAGAAGATTCAATTAATTTTGAGATCCGATACATCTTTCAATAACACCAGTCCTCCGATGACGTATCGGAACAGATGCTATTGATTGCTACCATTCCTAGCGCTATACCTTCTTTGTTTTTTTATATAATACTGAGGCAAATTAATTTACCAATTTCGACTTTTTTTATTTTATTTTATTTTTTTCAATTTTTACGTGATTGATACACTCGATTGTTTTTAACTTCCATGAAATCTTAAACTAGCATTACTATTGATATGTATTTTCGAATATATATACACACGCGAATAGTTTACACCGTCAGTTTATGTGCTCCGTAAATATATGTCAAATGTAAGTATATTTGACACATGTAAGTATAAATTCTCATAAATGTAATTTATTTAAATTTTCATAATTTTACTTATTGCAGATTGCACGTGTTAGTTTGTATACGACTTCGATATAAGAATGCGAGAATATTATTGAAATTTCAAAAAAATAAAGCAGGGTATCGTAACACACAGCTAATATTATAGCAAGAAGGTACTCGTACCAAGTTCAATTAGTAGCGGAAGTTCTCAAAGCATCAGAATCAGGACGTGGAATATATTTTACCCAGTATGCACCTTCATCCACAGGAGTTATAAGTCGATCTCTGAACTTTTCCGAAGCTTTCTGCGCCATTGAAGTACAACCGTGAATACATAAGAGAATATACATTTCATCGACGAAATAAAGCAGAACTACCCTTAAAATCGATCAACTCGTGGAACATCTGTATTTTTAAATGTTATTACATCAATTCAGTCATTGATAACCCAACCGTTACCACTTCCATCTGAGAAGATCGAAATACATAGTGAATTATGAAAATGATGAAATAACATGAAAATTTCAGCAACCATATCCAAGACCCACCACGCCATACCGTGAATCTTTTATTAACCCCTACTTCTCGCTCCTAAACAGCTCTCTCAGGATGTTCGATATCTTTCGCTGTGAAAGTTGATAGAAATCTGCCTTCAAAGCAAAACCCTTTTCTACGGCGTAGACGTTATTCAAGGATTGATCCCTGAAGAGTGGCACATCGAGAATAGGGATGGCACGATGGACAGCTCTGGAGGTACGCCTTGCGATCCAGTATGAATTATGAAGAGTCAAAAGGGTAATTTTGAGCTAAAGTACACGAGCCTAAGTTTTTACTGATATCCAAATATTTTTTTCAGATTTCCTGGAAATGGTGGTGGTCCAAACTTTGGTATATGAATATCACGTATTCCCTTTGAATCCTAAAGCAAGTTAACGCAACATAGTGACTGCTGGATGAATGTTGGTTGAAACCAAAGAGATCCTTGACCTAAGCGTATCAAAAGGAAGAAGATCCTGACCAAAGTGTTCCTCAGAGATTACGTAGCTGGATTCATCCGAGAACTTGGGGTAAGTTAACTTCGTCACGAGAAGACCTACAAGATTGAGAAATCTCTTGGGGAAGCTCATCTGGTCAGTATAGGGACTAAATTAATTGGGGATGTAACTAGGATTCTCAGGATTTCTCATTATATCACTGGATCTCAGTAAAGCTACACTGCTTATCACTCCAGGAACTCTTTTCACCTTCACCCGACGGACCACCCGGGAAGACAGTCCGTTGCGAAGATTTCGCCTATCGCCGGATCGAATGTCTCCCTGACGTCCAGTATTCGCGGTACACTAGAGTGGCAGAGGACTGACTTGCAAATACCAACTCCACCCTACTTCGTCAAGTTTCTCATGTTCTTCCCAACCGTAAAATCCTGGGTATCTCATGTGGGTGAGACTCCCTAGAAGATACGGTAAAGACGTGAACATGTCTACGTCCATAAAATTGTCTCTTTTGATCTTCCGTTGGAAGTAGAAGATGTATTAAAGTTCATGTCCATTTTACGATAACTTCGCCAGGAGTGATTCTTACGCTTTGGAGTGACTTATTGCTTGGAGAAATATTACTAGCAGTTTCCCTGTGTTTAGTTCATACTACTTTGATACGATTACAATGACTGTGAATGTCCACGTATCTATTCATTTCATTTTAAGATACGAAAGCTTACGAGAGACTGAACACTGTTTCATTACTCAAATTCTTGGTTAGATTCTGCAGTGATTATATTGACGTAAGAATAAATTGTCGTCATAGCTGCTCAAGTGGAACACAAAGAAGTTGAACGAAGCGAAAGTCATTGTTGAAAAAGAAGGATCAAGTTTGCTTTTAAGACAATGAACTTACAACATCATATATGTACAGCTGAATACACCTTTAAAGCTATCCAAACCACAATGTTATACGGTATTGATTTATGATGAATGAACATAAATATAGAGACTCAGATATCGCATTCATATATGCCTGCTAATTAACGTTACAGTCTTCTAATAATTACTAAAAGTTTATCAATTATGATTAATCTTCTTGATAGGTCTCAAATTTTAATTAATCAAGAGCAAGTTGAAAGTTAACATTTATCGAGAAATTGTAAGCTTCCTTAATTTTGCCATTGATATTATTTCTTTCACTCATGAATATCATTCAATGAATGATTCAAAGAATATCAATTGAACTTAATGAATAACTGGTAAGCATACCGCTGTACCCTTGCCCATGTTTTATGTGAATATATTTATGGTATATTTGAGTGTTGGAGTAAAATGCAAAAAAAGGGTAGGACTATGTAAAGGGTTAAAGGCAAAGAATTCTTTGGAGGTATTAAATATACACCCTCGGGAATTGACCCAGATAGATAGGATGGAATTCTTTCTTGCTTGATTCTCCTTTCCCATCCCATCTTCATCTCATCCCCATAGCTTTGTAGGCCACTCTTATTTCCTCGCGCATTCTTTAATAACGAACCACTTTCATCTCGCGCGGACTGGATTTATAATTTACAATTGCAATTTTTTGCGATACACAAAGCAATTAATCAGGTCCCTATTAAAGGAAAATAATGACGTAGCTCAACCTTCTCTCCTTTTTTTTTCATTTCTGTTCTCATTCCATCCGTCTACAAGTTAAATCTTTAAAGTGCCCATTATATTCAACTGAATTTTGTTTCTGCGAAAATAAGAAAAATTATAGGATAGAAAAAATTTACTTTCAGCACGTGCTAGATAACGAAACGGAATAGGAACTGTAAACCGCAAGCTTGTTATAATGAACCTTAACAAAAACAGCTTTCAGTATAACGAGCAAATATATTTTAACATTTATTTCACTGAAACCATTATATGAATATTTATAAAAATGAGATAGAGGTACATTCAATAGAAACGTACACTTCTTTAAGCTAAAATAGTTTAAGCAAGGGTGTTCTGGAAAACTGAAAGGAGTATTTGAGTTCTTGTTGAATGTGATAAGGGTATATAGTCGTATGCTAATAGCTAATACTCTTGCGACCCACTTCCCTTAACTAAACTTAACTTGGGCCGAAATTAAATGGGACCACGGTAATTGCTCCCTCTTATTCCATGCATTAATTAGTCCGCGATATCTAAAAGTCTTACGGCACGCCGCAAGCTCCTGGAGAGAAGATCTGCAATATTTTTCTACTCAGAGTTAACCTTAATATATCCATCAAATAAAAAAAATGTTATTTCTGAACTACAAACTTCTACGACGGAATCGTCAAATTTATTTAATTAACTCAAAGTTAAGTCGCCTCCAAGAATTTTATATCATCTTTTCGAGCTGACTCGTCGATACGGACGCTGCTATTGGGAACTAGTCAAAGTTGACTGGTTGGCTGTCCAATTTCGTGAAATTACTATCTGTGAGAATATGGACCAGTTTTACTCTTTCCTTTTTTTATCACTATTCCGAGCTACATAGCCCGTTATCGTTATCGTTATCATGATAAAGGATCATCGTTTGATTTTATTCCTTCACCCTTCATTCTCTCCACGTTAACCTACTTAGGTTTTCAAGTGGCCATAGTACCGTCCACGAGACTTGCTATGTCGTATATAATACGCCATTTTTCTTTCATAATTTTTTGTAATAGATTAAAAAAGAAATCTTCGCATGTAAGTGCGTAGCTAATACACGTATTCCTGTATTATAGGTATCCCATGCACAGCTACTCACTTCTGAAGTAAAGCTAGACAGTCGTTATCCATTAAATATTCAGTACACAGTCAAATTAAAAGCATCGCTCAAAAGCATGACGAACGCAGGGCGATTCTTTGCGAGATCTAAACAAACATGACTTACATGGCTAAGTAATCGCATTACTCTGTGAGCGATGTGGTAGTCGAGAACCGCGCCACGGCGGTGTGCTTAATCATGAAATATACGTGCGTACGGAAAGGCCGGAAACAAATATTACCAAGCACCCAGACAGCCAAGTATCCAACCCCTATGAAGGCAAAAGGTCCCAAGAGAACTTGGAACGTTTTCAGGAAAACTAAGAGGTGGTAACGGAGATCATTCTTTTGGAGGCGATCATGATCAAAGGCCTTTAAAAATTTGAGAATTAAGGAGCAAAAAAAGGATCATCCCTTATATTATAAAGCACGTATCGGCAATGCTGGTAAGATAGAAAGGCAAGCAATATGTCCATTGACTTCTAAGAATTGAAAATAGGAAATATTATCACGAATTCCACACATTGCCAACCTTATCAATCCACCTCTGCCTCATCAGAGTTTCGTCCGTTTCTCGTTACACGCCCGTTTCCATTCCTTAGTCCCGGGGGTTGCTAGGGGTTGTAAAAGGTAGTCCGTATCCGACTTCCGCCTTGTCTGTCTAGACCCACCCGATCCGTCCGTACCATTCCTCTCGAGTGTCGCACGACGCTCATTACCAGCAACGGACAAAAGACTTTCAGTTACAGCTCCAGGTCGAGATAGGGTGGGTCATTTGCAGAGGATCTAAAAAATACGAGGGTGGATGAGTCGCAGGACATTAGAGCCATCACGAGCGCCTTTAGTGAATGCGATGCTCTCCAACGGCTCGAACCCCAATTCCCTCTCCTTCGCATTCTGATCTTCGCCCCTTCTTTCAACCCTTACGAATTCGTGGAATTTATTTAGTGAGTCTGAAATGAATTCCGTTGTGAAACATTTTTCATGGCACGTTACCTGGACTTTGTTTTCTTATATATGTTGAACCCCGAGGGCTCGACACACTTTTTTTCAACCCTTATACAAGTTGTTGAAGCAGAGTGCACGTATTTCCAGGTTCTTTCTTTTTTATAGTACTGTAAACGTGTTATTTATGGTCACTGTATTTCCTTGGAAAATTTTAACATCCCTCAGGCTTATGTGTGGTATTCCAACATCCCCTTGGTTCGACTTTATTCCTTTTAACGATTCTTTTCCCAGTTCCGTTAGGTATAACGCGACCAGAGAACTTTTCAACTCTCATCTTCAGTCGTATGATAAGATAATGGGTACAGTTTCTGTCGCAAAGAACTTTTAGTATCATGTAAAAGTTTCTACAATTTTGTGTTCTTTAATATCATTTGTCATACGCCAGTTGAACTGGATCAAATTGGCGTACGGTGAAAAAAATGGAGATTTTAAATCTACGACATTGGTCTGGTACTTAAATAAGGAAACGTCGGGACCTCGCTTGTGTTCAAACAAAGTGAAGTAAATGCCTTGGCAATGCTGCAGGGAGCTCAGTGAAAGAGAATGGATGAGAGAGGAAAGAAACAATTAAACAATCCACCTGGTTCCTTGTTGCTGTTGCCAACGCAGTTAATTGGGTTTACCGTTCTTCACTTACTGCTTGGACAGCCGTGAGTAACGTGATTAAGTCTATAGTCATTCCAGACATTTAATTTACATTCATATCATAAAATCTTACAAACGAAATACTGGATTTTTCACAAGGACGCAAGTTTCTGCCACTTTATTCGAGTAACCGTGATTACCTGAAGCTACGTACACACTATCTGTATTGCATGGGCGACCCATGAAAAATAACATGGCGATATTTCAAACGGATACCACAATTTTATTTTAAATATTGACCTTTAACACTCCTTCTGGTCTCGGTGGTATCAAAGAGGAACCGCCATTGATATTTTTTTTTCCATTATCATTAATCACAGTGATTTCTCGACTAACCGAATGTCATATTTTTTTATTCTCATGCTCGATACTTTATTTAATTAAATGTATTACTTTTATAGGAATGTCTAGCGTGAAACTGAAAGGGTTGAAACGGTCCGTTTGCTAAATGACTGTGATTTATCGAACCGACCTTCTATGCTATACGAATGTGCATATCAATCACTTCTGGTTCGTCTACCACATTGAAATCGCTCTACCATCTGGTATATATATATAGCGATATGTGGGTTATTATCCGGTAACGAATCGTGCAGAAATTTCTACATTCTCATCGATATGTTGCTCGATTCAGGTATTAGATGTCTAATAAATTGTGAAACTCTTTGACGGGATGTTCTTCACAGCTATGAATAAAATAAGAAGAACAACTTATAAATGAAATAGGAATATCTAGATGCATCGTGATTGATACTGATAAAAATATCTGAGGTTCAGAAAGTTGCAAGTTTTCGTTGAGTCGTCGAGTCGTTGAATTTCTGCCGGCGCATTCGAAGTTTCGTTGAGTATCGCCCTGAGCGATACATGTAAATCGTGCCAATGTGGTATACATTTCAGGGAGGAATATATTTCTGATACATTCGCGAACGAGAAAAAAGTATTTAAAGAGAACAATTGAAAACGTATATCTATAGCATATAGTTCCAATACATCTACTCTAGTAGAACGTGATGGTAGATGAAAAAATCTCGGTAACCATAATTATTGGTTATTTTCTTTGGTTTTTCAGCGTTTCGTTCGGTAACGAGACAGAGACTGGAAAAATGTAAAATATGCATTTTTTCGTCGATTTCTCGGAGCTTTTTTCTGGATACCGAAAGCATTGATTTGCTGAATATGTTACGTCTAGGCAGTAAAATTTTCAACAGTGCGTACTGACGAATTGATTTTTGCTTCTTTTGTAAGGGTAAAAAATCCAGTCGTTGATCACATTCAATTTTTCCCTTTTAAATCTAACATCGCAACGAGCTTTCAGTCAATAGTTGAAAGAATGAAGAATCACGGCTTATTGGGAGCAGAATAATGACATCTCGTAGCCACTATGTTCGTTAAAACCCCATTCGATATTTACAAATGCTTTATGGACAATTGCAACTAATTCCCCAAATAAAGCGAAAACCGTAATATTCTCGACAATTAAAATCGAGGGTGAATAGGAAACGCCAGTCGGTATTTTATACGGCGTTAATTACCTGGACGCAGCCGTGAAATGTTTTGTCCCGTAATGGCCGTACTTTTTATTTTATTGGCACGACGAGACGCTGATATGAAGGTGTCTTCACGCTATTATAAGTATCTGTTTGGCACATATGTAGGCTTTTCAACATTAAAGCCACATTCGTGGCTCATACCAGTTTCTAGAGCGAAGGTAAAGCTCAAAATGTTCATCTTCAACCATTGGAACGTATTCACTCAACAATTTTCTGCAAATGTGGTATTTTAAGGACACGTGACGCTTTGGCGGAACTACAAATACGCAGCAGCTTGGGACGGAACATAGATTTGCGTTGTGGAGGGGTGACCCTGACATACGTATGTGTACGTGTCAGGAATACAAACTGGAGGTAAGTGTATATCACTGAAGGACTATGCGAACTTTTGTCGTATAGAATTGCATATTAGGAATTTTTATGCATTAAGTACGAAGATGCCACTGTACTAAATAGCATTAAATTTTTATATTCAAATTAATTTATAATGGCAAGTGCACTCGCGGAAAGTTGACGACACTCGGTAGGTACAAGGATCGAATTTGTCAAATGGGACTTTGCATTCTTAGGTGGCAAGTCTAATGGAGACGAGAGAGTTTTATGTATTATATTCATTCGCTCACCTGATAATTTATTTCGCATGAAGAAGCCTTTTAGCATGTTGGTTATGTCAAGGCGAGTCGGGAGATTCTGGTAAGATAATCAGACTATACATATACGTAATTATATACAGTCTCGACACGAGATACGAATATTGGCTGTCTTTTTTGGTATTATAGATTGTAAATTCGATGGTTCTCATGAATATTTACGGGAAATCCCGCGAATAAATTTCATCCCTTTAATTAGATTGCGCGAAGCGGCTGGATTGAAGAAAACTTCACTGGCTCAAAGGGTGAATAAGAAAATACGAGAAGTGAGAATTTTCACCCCTTACAGCGTCTCGTATCGATAAATGATCCTAGCCAGGTATCTAAAATCGCGCCTCGTGGTATTACTTTTTTTTTATCGTTTCCTTATTTTACTCTTTTTTCATGCCTCATCGAAGTGCACTCCGACGTAAAATTCGATTGCATCGCAGAGAAAAATATTTTTAGTAGAAAAAGGAGAATAAGTAGAAATTTCCTATACCCATTGGAAAATATCTCATCGCGTTCCTCTTGCGATATGTATTTCAGGTGTTCCAAGGAAAAATTTCCGAAAGATTTTCTCGAAAATTCAAACGACACTTCTACTGCACAAAAGAAAGAGGGAGACTACACCTGAAAAAAAAAATGAAAATTATTCTCCGCCGACGCATATTTTTTACTTCATAGTGAACTTTGCAAGTCATATCATCAAATATCACAGAAGTAGTCTGCAAAGAAAAAGAAGAAAAAGAAAAAGAAGATGATGAGAAAGAGAATTTACAAAAGTTTAGGATACGATGTCGTCTCTCATCCAACAGATTCTCTCCTCTCTCTCTCTTTACTCTATCTTCATTAATCCTCTTCCTCGGTATTTGCATTTAAGCTGTATTTGCAAAACTAAAAGGTCTTACAACTTCAAACTGCATTTTCCTAGAAACACAAGACACTATACGTTCAGCACTGGCATACACCAGACCCTTGTAAAACTAATATATAATTGACTAGTCCCAGGAAAAGCTGACGAAAGAATATTCTCTCTCGTATTTGAAATCAGTTCATTTTACATAAGAGCATATATGCCCGGGAACACATGCGAAAACAATGACTTGAAATTCACTCGACCTAGATTTCACTCCAGCCTACCTTTTCCCATTTCGTTCTACGTGCATCCTGGCAGCTAAATGCGCCTGGAGTGCAAGTGCGCTTCGAGCTAAATGCATAGCGCGGTGCTTTCCGTTGTAAAACTAGGACTTTCAATCGACATCTACGAAAGCACAAACTCCATTGTGCCAGAGAGTGTAATCGACAGGGTATTATTACCGTTAGCCTGTATTTGCCATATAGAAGGAACTGCAAAGTGGACATATCCACCTTAACATCCGCTATAGATATCTGAAGCCCTGCTATCGTACAGCATTCCAGACTTTTACGAATACCACAAGCAAACAGTTGAAACAAGTAAAGTTGGGCATTCCCAGTTTGAGTTCTACCGGCCACAGAGCCACTGCTCCAAAGGGCTAGTCCAATGGCACGTTCAAAGGTGGACCCAGGACGACGCCTTGACCTCAATAGATACGTAAAGCCGTTTGAAAAGTTTTCAAAGTACCTTAGACCTTAGGGGGGACTTTATTTGTACCCTGTAGGAAAAATAAAAGGTGCATGCCTACATATGTACATGTGAACTCGTACAATAGGCAGAAATAGTTTTATTGAATTTTCAAGTAGCAAGTGAAATATTTTCAAGAATTTTTTATTAGATTTTATAACTAATTTTCAACTGAAGAGTCAGTGGGTCGAATTATTGAGAATAAAATTACCGCTCTGATGCATCGTCACTTGCACGGTTTTAAGTGTTCCAGAAGATTGGCAGTCGAGTTAAGACTGTTCAACGAGTTACAGGTCTAAAAATAGGATTCAACTGTTCAATGGCTGAACAATGTACATAAGCCACAAAGCTTTCGTGGGGTAAATTATCGAAATAGGGTAAGAGTCGGTGAGTAATCCCAATAGTCTTCCATGTCGGGAAACGCGTCCAAAAAGAGAGAGAACCCGAAGGCAAGAAACGAGCGTGAGAGTAAGAAGGGGCAAAAAAAGTTAAACCAAAAGGGTAGAAAAGTTCGAAATTGAGAAAGATGCCAAGGGCGAGGGTATGTTGCAAAGGGATGAGTTTCTCGAGAGAAGCCAGTTGTAATTCCACGCGTGTTCCCCGCAGATAACCCTTGCTAAGCACTGCCAATGACGAACTGCCCTTCTGACGCTGCAACAACAGATAACTTTTCGGGTGATGAGGGTTTTACGAACTAAACGAAAATTAATTGCTAGTATGGTAACGCTTGCGTCTTCACACAAATCTTTGTGAAATATATACCTAGGATAATAGAGATTTTTCTTTTGCAGTGGAAATGAAAATTTCATTTATTATAATCGACGTGATAGATTTATTTGAATTTCTTATAAGGAGGGATGGAACGTACGAAGTTTCTGACTCGTGACACACACGAAATTTAGTAAAGTTCCCCTTGAAGGGTCCACCGTCTATAGCGTTCTGATATTCAACTTGAATTGAATTGGTATTGTTCTGGGAAAAAGAAGGTTCAAAAGACGAGAGCTGCTCAAAGTCGACTTTCCATTCCTTTGTTTTCCAGTACCGACTCCCAGCAAAATTAGCTCAGCTCCGTGTAGATTTATGGCTGAGATCCTCGCAAAAGTCCTGCCTCGGCAACGGGATTTAACTTGACTTTGTTTTATGACTCTTTAACGCTTTACGAGCTTGCGGGAAACGTCGACACAGTGGGGGAGGGCAGTTTTAATTTTCTTTTAATTACCGCAATTTCTTTTTCATAGGCCTACGAGAGCAGATCGTAAAGAGTGAATTAAACTGCTACAAGTTTCTGTACGAGATACGAATCTTATTGTTAGTAGATATGCATTACGGGACGATTCTCTGTGTTGCTGTTTTTCTTCCCTTGCAAAAAATTTGCCCACAGATCCACCTCGGTAAAACACGGACACGCGTGTTGCAATAAACAATAAAAGCAGCAAGCGACGCATTCAACCCGAAGTGTCCCCATTGTTTTCCGATCGTGTATTTAGTTCGTTCGTTTTATTGCATGTTCGTTAACGTTACATTCGTCACTGGTCCGGCATTAAAACACGGAGCAAACATAGTGAATCTAAAAAGCACGTAGAATAATTAAAACATAAAAAAAACAAGCCAAGAATGCACGATGCAAATACAGTTAACAGTAACAGCCGTGAAAAGTTGTTGAACACGTGGCTGCTGTCACACGTACAATTTCATAAAAACTGTAGTAAACAGAACATGACAAAATGAATGATTTTCAATATTCACCGGAAGTCCATACCTCATCCCGCCAGTATATTTACCGGATGTCATACACGACCCCATATCGAAAGCGTAACCTTACGTACGTGTCAGGCGTACGTGACGCGTTCTAAGTTTTGCAGGGAAAACTTTGGGCATTTAGAGCAGGCTACGTCCTGACAACATTGAGTTTAATCAAGGGGACGTGCAGACAGGCTGCGGATTGTCATGAGCAAAGTTGTGCCGCTGCGGGGGGAAAGTGGGGATTGGGGCTCGAAGCTAGGGATGGAAGCAGAGCTGATACCGTTGTCTGAGGCAATTAGCTGGGATTTACTGCGCATTGGGAATTGCGGCCGAAGCGTACCTTATCAGTGGCCGAACTGCTTTTTCATTCGATCAACGCTTAATTACACGGTCGCCATAAGTAGGGGATCTCGTGTACCTTTAAATGGTCTGCGAATCGGATATTTTTTTCGACTCACCCATTCCTACTCTTTCTACCACAAATATCTCTCTTTTACCTTTGCACTATACTTTTTTCAGTTTTCAATTTCCAGCACCGAGCGCGTTGCGAAATTGCTGGCTCGCGTTATCGGGGGCAACGATATTTGACGTAGCCTACGGGGTTCAGCGTTTACGAAATCGTCCCATTCAATCTGTGAAACGCATTACGCGGTGGTATTTGGTGTATCGTTTATACAGTCAAGGGGAATGAAAAATTAAATGTTCAAAATTCTCTCTCTATTTACTATACAACCTGTATATCCACTTGTGCACTATCTATTTTTCATATTTCTCTTCTTGCCGCGTTATGATGACTGCGCGCGATTTAACGATGCTTTTTCTGAGCTCTCATGCGTTATCGCTCCAGTAAGACGGAGGGTTTGATGTCGGCCTTACCATCCCCAAGCAGCTACTTCTCTTGATATCTAGAATCTACTAAATTGCATTGGCCGTCTACTCATCGTGGATAATTTTTCTACTTCCACCGCAAGTAGAATTCAGAAGATGATTTCCTCTCTTCTTACATTCAATCCTAGACTCCATCCTGTCTCTTTTTATCAAAATTACCGCCTTTGCCTTTCGCCATCACCGACCTGGGAATTATGTTTACCAAGAACGATGCCGTAGTCGAAGCAAACTTTGATCAGACATTGCAAACTCGTTATCTGACTTTAAGTAATGGCAGCCGTTGCCTACAAGGACCTCGGATTTCTTTCATTCAAGGAAAAAAAACTTCTGTCTTATCCTGAACCAACGACTGATTACTACGACGTAAAGAATATACAATTTCAAATACGTTATCAAATTGAATTTTATTAAAAAAAAATTACATCGCTCCACTCGTTCCATATTATTATTTAAAAAATTCTCTATACACAGAATCAGTATAGATAAGGCAAATAATTATTTTGTAATTTCCTTTCATTTAATGATTAATGTAAATACGTAAAAGAAATCGCAAATACGACAATTATTATAATTTTCTCCTATTGGTCCCACATGATACTGCATCGTTATTCCTACCAGTACTACTGATATACCCAAATGTCGATTCCTATGAGCGAGAAATAAAATGAGATTGAAATAAACCTACTACTGTTCTCAACCGGCTTACAGATCGAGCTTGCAAAAGTGTACGCACATAATCGTTTTAACAGTGTGTGAAATTGGATAATGCGATTGGAGTGGTTCGGCCCTCCTACCATTCCCTGAATGTCCGAACTGTCCGAACTCTCCAATGTCCAACACAGTTTGCTCTCTCGTTCCTCTGGGATGGTGAATGTAATAAACCGTGCTCGCAAGTACCGTGACACAAAGTCACAGCATTTGCCTCATCATTACCCAGAACGAACCTCCGTCGACATACTTCAGTCCCTATCGGGCTTTCATGTCCTCTCTGTTGCTGCAACTGTTACTACTAGTTATTTGCATTCACTCTATATAGCATACACTTTACGTAAAACCAGTACTACATACGAATAATTCCCTTGTCCAGCGAAAGGCGTATATTATAGTTATACAATAAATGCACATTTCTTATGTACTGGAATTTTCATAATTGGACATATGCATTGCGACTAAGCAAATTAATTAAGTCGATTATTTTTAATTATTTCTGTACTGAAACACGGCAATAGTGATTATGGATGGGAAAAATTTGCATATGTATTATTTATATAAGAAATAAAAATAGTGACAGATTTTTTACGTTATGTTTAATTAGACTTTATGTTATGCATATTCAATTAGGTTCTACTCTATCCGAATAGCCTCTAGAACGAAATGAAGCTTTGTGGTTTCTCCGGACACGGATGTATTATCAGCGATATGTTGCGGTCGTTTCAATTTGGGTTACCGACCCTTCTAACAAACCCTCGGAAATTAATTTCATTAGGCGAGTTTCAAATCTCCTTTTGCTTGGCGACCTATTCTCGAAAGTATACACCATGGCCTTATGAAAACTTTGCATAATTCAGGAGTACTTATCTGACTGTATATATGAATATAAGCTTTTCTGACTCTTAACACACCCCAAAATTCATAAGGGTCGTGGAAATATTTATATACGTATACCGGTAATACGGTTATCATTAGTGGTGGGGTCGATCGATCGCCAATCATCCCTAAAGCCCGTGTGCTCGATTCTACGTCGGTGCCCGTAGAAGTGCTCGTGCCGGTACTAACTCCAATTGAATGCACCTTCTTGAACCCCGCCGCAGCTACCCTCGTTACCACTCTAGACGCATAAATTGAAGAAGGTACGCCCAAAGAAAATTCCTGCCGACGCACACTTTTCCGACACTCATTAGGTACCTTGTAGGCAGGTGGATGACTCCGAGATACCCACCCCCCTATTTATGAGGTAATTTGCTTACTTGAAAGAGCCAAGTTCTAGTCTTTATTAATAAGTTTTTCCCTTTTACAGCCTTCGGCTTCGGCTGCCTTTGCCTCAATCGTATAGATCGGGCCAGCGTCCTCTCCTTAGAGGAATATTATTATAGGATCACGATTACCTACCCTTACATCAATGCGTATCAAATTCTTTGCCAAGCAAGACTTTTCTTTGATGTACCGTCTCATTCATTATTCTTCTACCCTTAGTAGCCAAAACGTAACCGTGGTACTTAACTACTGATCCAGCTGATTTTCTCTTGAATAATTCCAGTAATAATGCAAATACTTAATGGTCACTATGGCATAGTTATTATCAGTCTACATACCTTCGAGTGACGAATTATTAATGCAATATACGACTCCTGTGTATGGATCGTTGCAGTGCAATGCGGCCTGCAGATCATGTCAATACAATTACTAAATTATGCAACGTACCCGTCCACGCTTACGGTCCTCCCAAGTACATAACCAATATTTAACGGCTATTAGTGCCAAACAGAATTTATCTTATGGCGCTGCGGTTATCCCATGGACACCTCTCGTTGCGAATTGCATTACGTATCTGATATCGATTGAGGCGGCAGGTGCAGCCACTGTTATTTTTCAATAGTCAAATTATAGCGCAGACGCGAGATTCCTCATTAATTACAATATCAATCATGCATTTTGAAGTTGTGTGAAATATATCATGCAAAATTTATAATTACTGCAATGCGAATTATTACATTGTAATGATCATTTTATATGTATTTCGCGCCGAACTTTGTTTCTAAGTAATAGCGCTATAGGCAAGGCAACTTCCACCGCCGAACTAGTGCCCTGTACTGTCTGGTATACGGCAAAATTAACCCCTTTTGCCCTTTGTCACTTGACCCATACGTATCGGACAGACAGAAACACAACATGAAGACTGCCATAGCGAACAGGTATAGAAATAAGAAATGTTTAGAAAATGTTAAGTTATAGTACATATTATGTCAAGTTTTGTATTTTTTTTTATAGTTCAAATCTGTAAAGGAAAAAAGGGCCATGTTATATATAGTACATTGTATTAAATGAACGATCATGAAAAGCATATCTAAGGAAAGGAAACGGATCTGGTAAGTCATAAGTGCTGTAGTCATTAACCGCTTGTGATACGTGAGGAAGTGTACAGAGCATGTTACACGAAGCTAAACTAAATTGATTAAAGTGTAAATGATAAGGTATTTCGGTGACTGTTCGGAATGAAGGGATGAGTGCAATTGCATGCGTATCTATAGTGGTAATCCTATATCGTTAATAATTGTATACTAAGAGAAGAACGTTTCTGCTTTAATTAAGCCATGCTATGAATTTTTAGAACGAATTTCTTTACTCAATTATATAAATATTTCACTACTTTATTCTGATAATAATATTTTATCTGATTTTCTTTTTTTCCTTTTTTGAGTGTTTCAACATAAGACATACATAACGCCTACAGGTGTTTAGATAATTCCGACGTCGCAAACTAATCGCCCTATAAACCTGTAATTTTATCGTATCCTATTGTTTTGCAGCAATAGCAAGGTAAATAGATTATTTAGGGACTCGATGTAATGTGCTTCGTTATTCATTAGAAACGGGACTCCTGCAGTCTACATATCAATAGGTACTCTTGCACGTTTAGATTTACGGCACATTCTGTCGTTCAAGCCCACCCCTTGCTTTTTCCTTCATCCGCTATACTGCATTCGCACGAATTCACGTGTATACTGTATATGTGGAAATAACATTCAGAACACCTATGTGTATTCACGTCCAGTGATAGTGCTTCAGTCGCAGTCTGAGGACCCAATGCTTTATCGAGATTGCACGTCGGTGCGTCTCGCGTTCTCTATTCATCGACGTTCAATCCTCTTTATCTCCATCCGACACATCGCTTCCTACTTTGTAGTCTGTATTCACTTAGCTAATTGATTGATGTTGCCAACGTGTATGTACCTACGTGATAATTTGTATACAGTACTCCGACCCCTATGCAAAAAATTGATTCACTATGTATGAATTTACGAGGCATCCCTGAAAGTGAACGTTCGTCTCATACGACAATTTTGAACTTTTACTCGATCTTTTAGCGAACAAATAACATTAATAAAGTGGAGTGATACCTTCGAAATAAATAGAATGTTCATATAGCTTTTACTTTGCAAAATTCATCCAATGTTCATCTAAAGACTTGATAAAGATTATCGAAAAATTCCTTTGACTGCATTACGATTATTTTTTAAATATGATAGTTTAGACAGATAGATAGCTTCTGTGCTCTCAGTGAAAATTTATCGCACGACGGAGCCATCGATCTGTGAAAATATTAGGAAACAAATATTTCAGGGAGATAAAGTATCTTTGGTCCTAGATGTATGGAGGTTGGTTCTCGCTCTATCGACACTTTTATCTGTGCTTAATCCGCGGTCGACTCTGTTTTGCTACTTAGCTCGACGTAAACTGCTCCTTACGGTTCTTGAAAGAATCTCTTGAGACCAACGCATCACTGAAGCACGATGAAAGATCGTGGTAATACATTACTTTGATGTATGAACTCTGACCTCCGTCATCACCTTCTTGTTCCACGCACCGGTTGTCCTTTAAGTAGGATGGGGCCATAAGTAAGAACATTTTTGCCTGAGGATTCTTTTGCTTTGTCATGATGAACTAATGAAAATCGTATACTTAATTATTATATATTTCTATTTCATATTTCATTTTTAAATTAAATTAGATGATTAACGTAGAGTCTTGTATTTAAATTAAAATGTATTATGAGGAAGGAGAGGAAGGACGCGAAGAAGTTAAGGGATGATGCAAAGACGAGGGTTTTAGGTTTTGTAGGATGGTTGAAGAGCGGTGACTCTCAAAGCAAGCCTGAGGAGGCAACTGCTTAATTTTCGTATAAAATGGGCCTTCCGTACAGGGGTGTGGAAGATAGGGAAGATAGAGAAGGGCCTGCTAATCAAAGGGAACGATGGTTGATTACTAAATGGACGGAGGGCTAATTCTAAGGAGGCTGGGAAGAACGGACGGAAGGACTAACATTCAGGCGAAACAAGATCTGATAACGAGTCTGATTATAGAAGTCTCTCAACCTCTTTTCCCGACCTTTCGCCAACCACCTTTCTCCACTCTCCTCGCTTTGCCACTACCATCCCGTCGAGTAAACAATAACCAAGCGGGGGGCTAATTAACGTAAAGTACTGAAGAAGCCTTTAGAAAAATTTCAAAATCGACTCGAGTTTCAAGAAAGAGCTTCTCGATTTCTTATCCTATGAGTATAATAATCATCCAAAAAAATATAACCATTCAAACACGAGCGAATTAAACGTGGAAATTAGGTATACGTAAACGAGCCACTGATTCAATTTGAACTGTTGTTTTCCACTGATGCAAATAAGCCCAACTATATGTTCAACAAAGTCGGCCAATCACTTTGTCTAAATTATAAGAGACCAGTTATCGTAAGACTTTAAAGCAACCCCTGTACACATTGAACATATCAACAGACTCGGTAGCCTCGCGCCAAGTACGTATAGGATATACTCTCTATCCAGATATGGTTATTGTCAAAATCTGGAGCCAGTGCCGTACATCCTGCCCAATGACCACGATATTACAGAGCCGAACCGGAAGGCTAGATCGATGAGTTCCTGCGTCACCGAGCAGGGGGTAAAGTTCTAGGGACTACCCTTCCGACGTGACTTGAATTAACGATCACAATTAACGTTGCGTTAGTTCGTTACCCTAGGACCGAAGCCTTCCACCAAACCTGCCTAACTCGCCTAACCTACCCACTTACCCACCCACCTACCTATGTATGTACCGAGGTACCAAGGAAGCTATTTGCTATAACCACCCCAGTCAGGTTTCAACAAGGTCCCCAGATGCTACGCAACGTTACAAATTTTAACACCGTTAAATATGGAACTCGCTTGGTGGGTCGCAGAGAACTGACAAATTCGGCTCGCAGCAACCCCATAAATCAGGTCGACGGAAGGCTGAGGTCGCGTTTAACAATTAGACACGTTCAGCGAAAGATATTAGCATTAACATGGGACTTGACCTGTCTCTACGGATGCGACCTCAGAGCAGAAGATTTTTACGTTTGCATGTCCAGCGGCCGGACATGTGTGTATACAACATGTTAACAGGGCGAGACAGCCAGGTAAATATAACTTTCATGATTATAAAATGTACTTCGCAACACATTATAATTTGAAAACCATAAAAATTCTTAATTCAATTAGACAAACCCGAACGCACTTCGCTGCTTCCGTTTTCAAACTCCCGTACATATCCCGGTAGATCTCCATTTCGGACTCGCTTCAGTCACCCTCGAGGCTACGTTACCCACCATGCTCACAGCTATACTACCTCGTGCTAACTTGCTCTAATGAATTCATGCGAGTTCGTTAGCAGAAAATGAAAATGTTAAAGCGCATCGCGACACTTGGACGATCTCGTGAATGTCGTTAGGATCGTTTTAACATTCGACCGGTCGCGTCGACCATGGCTACATCTTCCACGTATCACGACGGGAAGCTAACTCTGCCTGGAATAACCTCGGACCGTGCCGAAGTGCACCTTCTGAAATATTCAAGGAATATTCCTGCATGGAATATAAAGTGTCCTAAGTGGGACTCCCCGTTTAATTTTGCCCCGGAGAGAAATCCTACAGCATCCTCTTGGATGCACCAACGTGTTACGTATAGGTTATCTTTGTTTTATACCTTTTTTTCAACCTCCTCTCTCGTTCCTATCACAAGACAAATTTTACGTCCTATACACGGCTACTTGAAGCACTCTCGCACTACTAGTAGGTACATAGATAAGTACATGCTTCACGAGCTTAGAATACCCATACGTTACGGTATTGTTTCACGAGGTTGTAGGTGTTCTTTGTTCTCGAGAGGGGCTAGAATTTCGCAGCAGGAACCATAGTAGGTGCTGTCAGACGCTTTCACAGACATATTCAGTGCGTCTACTATACACATACTAGCATACAGCAGCCTGCTATTCAGGATTACGCATCCTTTAATTAAATCCATGATTGATATAACTCGATACCCCAAACCGAGTCCTGTCATTTGGTCCGTTAATTATAACACCGAGTGATAACTGTTAATACCGCACAGCTAATGGCATCCGGCGTAATTGCCCCTTCCCAATCGAATCCCCATAAAATCCACCTTTACAAACTTTCATCAAAAACCCTAACTTTTCTCATAAATCATGATAGGCCTGATGTATGGACGTTTTACTGGAACACGTTGCATTGGTGTATACCTTTGTCTTCTATGCACGTAACACTAGTGGACGAGGAAAGCTCGACGAAAACTGCACCAGAAGACTTTTCGAGTGGGGTCTTTGCTGGAGGACAATGGAGCACACTTCTGATCCTCTGGTATGAGTCATGATTATATGTATTATGCAATACCGAGTAAGCACTGCACTGCTGATCCTACTTCGATGCTAGACTCCAATACGTCCAAAGGCAAACCCAGTCCAAACTGAAAGCAAGCTTAAGGGGACATTAAATATGCATCAACCTGTACTGACGTGACGCAGCTGTATTTCGACCAAGGTGTATTCTCCGGGGCTCGAGATACTCGTAAACCACTCGATTTAACGGTAACTAGCGAATTTAGCTACTCTAAAGCTTCGTGTATCTTGATGCGAGGAACATCGAGTACGACAGAGAGAACGTATATAGACAATGGCTAAAATACATCGTATTGGAAATATAACAAGAAGAAATAGATAATGTATATATATATAGGTATTGTATATATAATGTAATGTAATATCGATTGAATGAAAGAAATTTATTGCACTTTAACATCCGAATCGTGTACCATCTTAGGTAGAATGTAAGGTGGTAGTACGCTATAAATTGCCCGGTACTGATTACTTCCTGAACCAATTTCACAGTACGGTTTTCATATTTTCTAGTTAAAAGTTGGAGAATCTATAAGTCCAGGTAAAAGCCAATTGCGTCGTACTAATTCCCTCTGGCTTCATTCGCTTGTACCAAAAGGAAGCGTTGGACGCTTCTATTACGAGTAATTGAACTCGCTGTAGCGTACGCATGTGGAATCCAATGCACTTTTTTGTTCTATAGGAAATACTATGGTGAACTAGAGAATAAAAAAAGGACTAGGCTTTCTCGTGGAAAATTGGATTTGTTCCTATTCGGTAGATCTGCTGGTTCGCGGTTGCCGATCATCAACTACACGTGGCAATTTGCAAGGATCCCTGACACGGAGGAAGGACACGTTTAGTATTTCAATTTACTTCACTGAATAGCACATTTGAATATTAATGCAGTATGGGACACCCCTTACCGTATGTTCGTATGCAGAACTTCACTGGACAGATGCAAATGGTACATCGTGATCTTGCATTACTATACGATGGGATGCTGCTCCACCTGCATCCCACTTGTATGGCTAGTGATGTATACCCTGGAGTCACTCAGTATGGTAATTCTGTAATTTGTTCCCCATTGTGCCACGTATGATGCTGCATCGTCGATCAATTTCTCATTGATCATATTCGAGAGGGCGACACTGCTGATGAGATTCTGGGATAATGTTTCATCGTAGTTTTATGCCGGGGTGCTGTATACGTTAATGGGGATCATTGGAAACAAAGATTTTTCAGCCGATATATCGAAAATATTTTTTTATTCTCAAATTAGAAAATTCATATTGAAAAACAAATGTTTCTAATAGTATGTATAGGGAGTTTTTACTTTTTATATTTTCATAAATAAAATTATTGTTCAGCTTAGTACATTCTGTCGTTTAGCAATAGCGGTCATATTAAAAATATTGTTTATGTTGATATTAAAACAATCTCGATACTCGTTTCATCGATCTTATGGTTTCGCAATTAGTTCTCTTTTATTATTTTCCTTATGTTAATAACATACCAACGGGGGTAGGTAGGTAGGTATGTATATCCCTCCATCGGTAATATTATACGTTAAAGTTTCACTGTCGTAAGTATGTTTTGGTTAGGATTAAGAATGTTATTAACTAATTGGAATTAGTAAACATGTTACCTATAAAGGGGCAGAGGAGTGGAGGTTTTAATAATAAGGAAATTTCTATGACAAGTGCCATCTTGGGGTTGAATTATTAAGTTTCAACAAAGAAGTAATTCAATCTTAAGGGTTGAATCGATTTTCGTATTGTACTTTCCTTCCAAGAGTTTGTTCATAGATGGCGCGTATGTCACTTTAGTATATCGACTGATGTTAAAATATTATATTCTGCACGAAAGCCTTCATAAAAATTTAATATGCTCTTGTCAAGCAAGGAATGCAACCGAAAGGAATATCGGTTCAGTTACGGTGTTCACAATGATAAAAGCTTGAATTTCGATTTTAACTCTCGGTTTTGGGTAGTTCACAGCCATGCGGCATGGCCGCTCTCGTTGTCCAGAAATGGTTTTGTTTTGTCTTCAACGAAACCACTGAGTAACAAACTTTTAATTAGTTATTTCGTGACCAAAGAAAAATTTGGCATCGATTGCACATAAAAATAGTTGT
Organism: Calameuta idolon; assembly: GCA_030142285.1. NCBI lineage: Eukaryota > Metazoa > Arthropoda > Insecta > Hymenoptera > Cephidae > Calameuta > Calameuta idolon. The sequence continues at coordinate 271,987 of JARQSV010000043.1, read as the reverse complement.
GTTTGTGAAAAATAAGACTTTTGGGGCTAACTTCACATTCCAAATTTTATTTTCTATTTAAAAAAAAATGAACAACCAACAAATTTTCTAATTGTTCCAACAAAATCCAACAATTTTTTTGCAAAAAAAAATTGAAAAAGTAAATGTACAGTGCTAACTTAACGCAGGTCGCTCTAGAGTACCACCCGGTATAAATCCATGCGTATACATATACTCGACCAATCAAAAACTTGGATATGGTACGACGACCCTTCGCTCAGATGGCGCGTCGATGCCAATATGAAATTGATTTTAAGAAAATCTGCCCACTGGCAATCTCCCTACTCATCTCTGCTATTATGAATAAAATACGTTCCAATTAACAGTTTTGATTTCGGTTTTCCACTGTATCAATTTCAGGTTTCGGTTACAGTTTTAAGTATAAAACTTAGGGCATTTCGATTAATGGTTACGATTTCGGTTCATTATTTTTCTGATTATATCTGAAAGATCGAGTTATAAATTCTATCCTATATTTTTGATTATGGAAATGGATAGTACAAATGCATAGGAATCCGTTAAAAATACCATGCTGCGTGTAACTTCATATGTTAATGTTTTATTAACTTATTTTCACATACAATAGTATTATGCGTGAACGATCAAACATTGTATAAACAAAATTTACAAAATAAAGTATAAGTCTTTACAGCTAAAAGCTACTAGTAGTAGTAGATCACATAGCTTCATACTTTTTTCTCAGGGCTGGTGACATCCGCAGCGCCCAGTCTATTTCTTTACCTTTACGTTCTATCTTTTATGTATGTATATAAATATTATGCCAAATATTAAATAAGGTAGCTTCGCTAATTTACCTATTATAGGGAATCAGGGTCAGGGAAACTTTTCATAGTACAATAGTATGATACACTCATTTAGATTTAACATTCTATCGGTAAATATAAAATTATCATCTCTTATTATTATACCACTGATAGTTGGTATCATATGTATAATGGGTTGTTATCTTTATCATATATATAATTTACACTAAAGTGCATTCGTCACGTTCCCATTATTACTTAGTAAAGCAATCACTGTAAAATACGCACGCGCTACGAGTAACCTGTCTCATATCGTTACATCGTATTTTTTGTTTCCAAAGAAAACTCTTCTTTCCAGTACATACTCAGACATGACTCTTTCAAAATCCTTTCAACATCCCACGTATCTCATCCTATTTGAAATCCGTTTACAATATAAGCCTGAAATAAAAACCTAGTTAAGATATGAGAAAGTAACGCGCACATATCCAACACTTTCTTTTATTACTTTTCACCCGTCAACTTCAGCCGTTGAAAATTCACCTACGATTTTACTCTCGTTATCAAACACCCAAATTACCCCGTAATTCGAATAATCCTACTTACATTAGTACCTCCTTGAGATTAGGGCAATATCGCGGAAACGTATAGTACGTCATCTTGCTATTAGTAATACAATTATACAATTGTACAGGCAAATGTTTTTTCGTTTAGTTCACGCTATGGGCTGACTCCTATCAGATATACGTTTGTTGTACTACGTCTTGAATTTGAATATGAAAATTTTGTTAAAATCTTGATGCCCTTTTGAATTCCATTATTTAAGATTTCTCACGCATTTTTTTCTTTTTTTTTTTTTAATACACTCTTCCACTTTCGTATATGCTTTGGGAGTATTGTGGTCCGGTGCCCGTTATCACACAATCATAGATACATTTGTTTCCGGCGAACATTTCCCTTTTGCTGGTGAATTACCTGGCATAAATACTAAATAATACATCGACGGTAATCGTACAATGTGGCTATTCGGTAATTGCGTATGTACTTTATTTACAGTACGGAAAATATACATAGGTAACGTTACTACAGTATATACTCGAATTTAAGACGTTTGATTCTGGCGTAGCTGTCACTGAGGTACATGTTTTTACTGATTATTTAGTTCTCTTCTGTTTAACTTTTTGTTTGCTTGCATCGAGCAAAGAAGAAAATCGAAGCGCGTGTAAAATCATTTTCAAACTCATCGTATACACCTCTGCCTATGATTCTCTGCTACTTAGAGATGTCAGTTTTTAAAGAAAAAATAGATTTTACAGGTATTCTTTAATTTCTATGCTTCTATCCAAAGTCAGTGTTTTCGTTTTGCATATTTCATTATTTTTTTATTTTTTTTATTTTTTTTTTAATAGTACAAGTCTGTTGGGAACTTTTCGTTTTGTAATTAGTAAATCGAAAATGTAATTACTGAATTTCGAAATGCTTCTAACCACGCGTTGGCGTTGCCATTGATATGTGAACTTTGTTGTAATACAGAGAGAAGCAGAGAGGCCAACGTCGTATCAAAGAAGATCCGTACATGCGCACATACGTAACAAATACGTATTCACATGGTCGATTACGTTTGTTCTTAGTAGCGTAATTGAAAAATTATACGGAAAATAATAGCTCGTGGCTCGCTATTGAAAGTCTTGATGGTTGCGAGCTTTTGATTTTTTCATATAGGTATAGCTAAAGTATACAACGTCACACGATCTATTAAACCAGCCGCGTGGACGCTTTATGAAATCTTTATGAACCCGTTTTGCACTTTTTTTTATAGTGTATAGCCAGTGCAGCTAATGCGAACAGTCATTGGCCGAACGATGCCCGATTCAAGAATCATGTCTAACCTGATGACGTGTCGTGAATCGAAAATCGTCATTTTTCAATCGTGTATCGCGTGACTCTTTTGATACTTGTATCTCCTTTATTGTCTGTCGTGCGTTGATATAAACCAAGGTGCTAAAAACACCCGTTAATCAATGAAAAGTTCCATGGAGATAACACGAATTATTTACTAGACACAGGGCAAGTGCAATTGCCCTGTATTAATAAATTATAAAATTAAATTGTAAGGTCACGGTTCAGTTATTTTGAAAAACTTGTATCTCACAATTTTCGAAATTTATTTAACGACAGCCTTCTCGTTCTTACGTCCTGCAGAAATATTTTGTGGTCATTCTATAGAATATCGAAGGAAGCGAATAATTTGCTTGATTGTTTCTTATTTAAAAACTAATCGTCACATACAATTGTCAAGGACGTGGGTGGAATTACAATTTTTAGGAAATTATATTAAGCTTACATACTTTTTTTCCCCACGAAATATTTGGCTACAAGAACGAGCTGTGGGTCCTTTCTGTTTTTAATATTATCAAAATTTACTTCGGTACGTATGGCCTAAAATTATTCAAAATTGTACTCGTTGCCGAAGTTTCAATGTTCACAAATTTTTCTTGCATTTTTATAAGTACACGCGTAAAAAACAATCGGAAACAAACCGTGCTAATTCTCATATCCTAATACACATACTCGTGGAAAATAATATTGGGTAGTAAACAAAATCAGAAAATTTACATATATGACAGAATCGTAATACAGCTGTGTACATTGGTTCTTCGATAAAATTGATGTATGTATTATAGTATGTAAACTTGTAAAAAAAATTTTTATTTTCATTCATCCCCATGAAATAGGTACTCCTCATCGATGTTTTGACAAAAATATTATTTCACAACTATTGTAATACGTATCCTACGTACGATGAAGTGTAATGCGTATATGTACACATATTTTACGAATGATTATGCGTGAGGGGGTTATCAATCAATTATATTTGCATCTCCACTATCTAAGATCTCTCGCAAACACAACGTTGTTGACGCACAACGCAAAAAAAAAATCGGCAAAAGATAAAGAAATTTAAAAAAAACTCTATTAACGTCTCAACACCCTGTGCACTGTACGATCTGTATGATTTAACCCGATTATGCGCGTATTTATGCACGTTATAAACAATGTACAAGACTACCGACGGTGGAAAAATCGTAAGAGGAAGGACTCTCGCTGCGTGAAAAAAAGTCTATATGGAACTTGGTCGCCATTTATCAGGATGCTAATATCACCGTGTGTACCTTCCACACTCGTTAAACGATAATTTATGTTTCGCGTTCGTTTCGCGTCGCCGTGAGTATTCTTTTTTTATTTATTTTCCATTATGCAAAAAGAAAACGGAATTCTCTCACTTATAAACACCATCAGGCGAAAAAACTATGTACAATAATTCAATTGCGTTATCACAAAACGCGTTACATACAAATTCTATATATATTTATAATTGTATTTATATATATTTGCATATCTTTATTTATATATATATATATATTTAATCATTATATATATAAATAGTTATTATAGGTGTACTGCGTACCATCTTTCGTGCACCATGTAACATCACACGATCGATAAAGTCAAAAATTGATCGACGCTACATTTTATCACCGATTCGATTTACGTTCGGTTTTCGCTGTTTCGCTTCTCTTAGAGAGTCTCTTGGTTTCTGATCTGGTGCTTCCAGTAGATTTGGATGTGATGCTCGTCGTAGTCCTAGACGATGAAGTTCTCGTCGTACCTGTCGCAGCAGCCTGTCCGTTGCATTTCTCTGCGGCGATTCTGGCGGCTGATTGAGATTCGCTCATTCTGTCCAGCTCGGCCATCGCCTCTTGTATAGCGTTCTCCAATTGCATATTTAATTTACGACTTCTAAAAGATAGGATAACAAAAATTACAGTGTTATTAATTAATGCTATTGTGGCGCGCTCATTTGGAGCACAAATTTCATGGCAGTAAGTATGCTGGCTGATCGTGATTACTATAGAGGCTAATTGTAAGACACAGATACTAAGAGGACTCTACTACATTCACGATATCTAATATTTCTTTGATTTCTAACTAATAAAACGGCACATATATATAGATGGAATAGAACGCTTAGTTGTTTACTGCTTACAGAAATGTTTATCAATCCAGGGACGGTACGTGCTGCGATCCAGGAAATTTCATCAATTCTTCTACTTTTATTGTTAACATGCAAACAAGCTGTCGACGAGTCTATCGATACGTTTGCCGGTTTATAAAGGCTGATTCGCATTACAGCAAAGCCACCGGAAGCAGAGTCAAGGTTTCGTTGTTTCCCTGCTTTCTGGTTTCGATTTGGGAATAAGAGCACAAGAAAAACTTTTCTTTGGTCCGATTCACATCGCCATGGTACAAGACAGCTTTTATTATTGAGTTAAATATAAAAGTCGATCGATCAAACACGTTAAGAAGATATCGACAGGCGAACAAGACACGAACTAAATATCAATGACACTTCCCATTGTAGAATCGCAACCCCGCACAAGTCCCTTATAGACACAAAAGGATAATTGGCTGTTAGTTTGCTAATAAATGCTATACGTATCCAATAACACTGTCAATCAATTTATAATTCGTATATTTATTTTCAGCCATAAAACGTAAGAAAAAATTATTCCCCGTTTCCTACATAATCTAACCTTTAAGCTGATAGCTTTAAATTCCTTCTACGTTTTTCATACAAAAAAATTTTGGTAACGATTTGAAAGCTCTGATAGACTTTAATTATAACTTTTCCTGATATAGCAGTTATCGAGATGTAAAACAAGCGGCAATTCATAAATTTATCCCCAATTGGGTAGCGACTCACTTCCTAAACTTTTTTCGGGCACGGTGGTGTGCCTCGAGACCGTCGGAGAGGGACTTGAGTGTCTTGGCATCGACCTGGGTGAGACCGCGACCGCCCCCATACCAACGCACCCAGACGGTCAAGCTGCCCGGGGGACCCAGAGACTCGACTTTGCCTGGCCAGGCCGGATTACCCCGAGCTGCGCCCCACACTAGTTCACCGACTTCGAGTTTCCACGAGTTTCCGGCATCAGATTGATCCTCGGATACTGGGAGCCCAAAGAAGGAACGTTTCAAGGGTGTCCTGGTAATTGGGCATTGCCTTTGGACGCGACACGTTGCGTATTTTATTTCGTATAATTCATTCTTCATCATTACATTTTTTTTCTTTTTGGTTTCGCTCATTAGGCAAAAATAAATATTTTACATTGCTTACGAAGGGATGCGCAAAGTGTCGCCTCGAAATTTCTTTAATACTGCCACCCCTAGCCCTCTTATCGGTCACCTCTCCATCTTGTTTGTGTGCTATTGCAATCAAATGAATTTTTGTGCATTGTCATTTGTTAGATATTGGTGCTGACTTAATATGATTTTTGCAATTACTGAAAAGGCAATGCCGGCGTATTATATGTATGTGACGATTGAAGGTATCTTGTACCTGGGATGATTCCCTGATTGCGTGTAAACGTTGAGCGACAATTATTCAAGAATTGACCATTTTTTTTACAAATTAGAAAATTTTGTTTATCAAAATTCGAAAAGGTAAATCATTCCGTCGAACGTTCAGTACGCACGATCAGGGAAGTTCCGATGATGCTCTTTGGGATTATGCACATGCGAATCGAAACACCGGATTTTTATGTACAACAAAAATATGGTAACATGTGTGAGCCACGCCCTCTTTTTTTTCAAATGAACTAATGATTTAAAGCGGTCGCACCTTGGCCACGTTTATATTCATTTATTCCAATGCTCTATTCGTATGTATGAAGTGTATCAAATAGGAACATGATATTAACAAACCTGACAGCCAATTAGTAAACGCAACAAAACATCTAGAATCCATTGTACAAATATGTTACAATTGTTATTATTCGATGACAAGCGACACTAATTAAACGAACGTGAACAAATTTTTAGTACTATATTACTTACCTGTGTCGAATTAAATTTTTACTATACAATTGCGTCAACGACGACCTTCGTTCACTTTCAATTTAATGATTGCTCTTTTTTTCCATAGCAACAGATATGCTTGATATTGTTAACAGTTTAATAAAGATTTGAGCACTTGCCGAACGTTAATTCCGTACGAAATAATATACCTGACTCTTAATCATCGTATAAAGCATCCATTAACAGCGCAAATTAACAGTAACAAAGCCATTATCAAAGCTATTATGAAAGAGTGCGAATGATTCATGCAACTAAGGACAAGCTACTTGCATGCATATCACAAATTTTAATAAGTTCGCAAGTCGTTTAAGTAAATGCAAGTGAATACGTAATGCACTGTTTCGACAGTTTGTACATAACATGCAAGAGAAACGTTAAAGATATCAGCGTTACTTATTCACAAGACTTTACTATTACCTACGACACAAGGTAGTACGCTGCACTTACATATCTCACTATACCACCCAAGCAATACTTCGGTAAATTGCAATAAGCCAATAGAAACGATATACAATCTAATTGCTACTAAATAATTTCAAACGTACTACAAATTCCTATTACAAAATATCGAAGTGCATCTAAATAAAAAGCATTTTCGTCATCGAGTTAATGCATGAGATTTGTTATATTTTTGTTGTCTTTTAATTTAAAGAAAGAAAAATGCTTTTTACCAAGTTGCAAGGAACCCTTGAGCAGGCCAATTGACATTAACAATTATATCTATAAATACAATACGATACTGACCATCCTGGTCTTCATGCAGGGTCGAATGCATGGAATGGATGGAGTCCAGCTTTCGCTTGATTCCCCGGCCGAGGGCATGATCCCTGCCCTCGTACCTCACCGAGCTCACCACACCCTCGGCTTGCTTCAACGTCTCTGACGTATAGATCTGTCAAATACAACTCGATCAGCTCAGGCACACAAGCCTACCAACCACATGCTAATATCGCTTGAGCGTATCTCATCCGAATGGCGTTCGCGATTGTGTACCGTTCCATCGGAAATTGCAAAGCGCGATATTACGAGTGGCAGATTAAATGATAGAAGGGGAATAAATAAAAATACAAAATCAAAGAGATCCCATGAGCGCACAGTAGAAATACCGATAGGAGGTTGTTTGAACGCGCGTTGCAATATTTCCGAGAAATTCTACGTGTAATTGAGCTTTTTTTAGTTCAAAAATTTTTTAAATTTCGTCATTCATAGTTACATGCAACTTGTTTATAAATACCAAAAATAAAGTAACAAAAGGAGCAAAAAGACAAACTGCAATTATACGCATGCCAATCGGAAGGTTTTTTTTTCTCGATTGTTAAGTAATTATTATCATGAAGATAATCTTTAGCACGGATTTATTTCGTCATTATAAAAACGAGGTTTTCTGGACTTCCGTAACACTCAATTAATGATACAATTACATATTGCGATTTACGTTAAATAATAATACTAAACGTATTAGATAAATGTCGGCTCCATGTCGAGAGTGTAAAAATAATTTTTAAATACAAACTAATTACAAAAACTTAATGTTACTCGCTCGTAAAACGTTAACGGCGCGTATTCGATTGTAACCGATAACAGCGAGGTTATACATAGCCTCTAATATCAATTTACAATTCGATTCCATTCAATCGGAGAGAACGCTTTTCAATTCTAATCATCCGACGATGAGTCACTATCATCGCCATCAGTGACTTGCTCCGCGTATGCGTATTCATTGTATACGTAAGGATTAACATATGGTTGTTTATTGGGCTGATAATTCACGACAGCAACACCACTGGTATCGTGCCTATAGTTATATAAGTGAGGATAAAGTCCCGGTGCAGATATGCCAACACTCATTACTTTTTGATTAGCAATATCTTGTGAAAAATAAGCAACATCATTGTTTTCGGGTTCTACAAATTTTTGTTCGCTATAGGAACTTTCGTGTGGATCCTCTACAACATGTTGTAGTACCTCAGCACCTATTCGTGCCACTTCGATATTTTCGTCGCAAGAGTGCATCGCTACTCTATGACTATGGGGCACTGAGGTATAATGCGCATGATCCGATACCAAGGTTTGCTGTCGATAAACATTCTCCCCAGGAACAAAATGATTATGATAAAGAACAGGCTGATAATGATTATGTCCCATGATCTGCGAGGCATTTGCATCGCTCTCAGTGAGAGAAATGTCCGTAATTTCTTTACTAATATTAAGCTGTTTATCCGTCGGCGAATGATCCATTGTGTCTGAATAAATGGAATGATTTGGTGATGATGTGTCCATATGCTCCTGTGAGTCAGCGTATGTGTTTTCTGGGTGTGTCGTATCGGCTGGCTGATGCATGTCTGTTTGAGTTAGATGATGGATGCCTTGCTCTATGTTGGTACCAACCTGGATCCCAGTTGTGACAGTAGATTCGACGTAAGTCTTTCCGCGGATACCCGGTTGTCCAAGTGTTATCTCCTTGGCGGTTATCCCATGAATTCGCCAATCCTCAGCTGTCACTTGAGCCTCGCCCGAGTCTGGTTCGCTGCTCGACACGCAATGAACCATCGGCTGTAAATCAGAAATGTGTATAGGAAACAGTTTTGAAATGGATTCCAAGATCTGAGAAAGTTGCAGTGACTTTACCGTCGAGGACGAATGATGTCTGGCGGTTATCGAGGGTGCCGGTGAAGCAGCTCCATGGGTAGTAGTATCCACTGCAGGACTATTAGATCGTTGACTGTTACCAGGACTGTGAGTAGTTGTATCCGGTGGTGAACCTTGCCTCATCAATGTGGATTGAGCCACATTTGCCTGATTGCCAGCCGTCTGGGTAGACACAGAATGTCTTACCATTAAGGGGCTATGCTGTCCGGTCTGCTGGGATGTCTTCTCGACAACCGTGGTACTACTGCTTGCTAGGAGGTACTGTTGTTGCTCAACATTTTGCTCGGATGATGGGGAATTGACACTACTCTTTGGAGATGAAGGTGACTTCCCCTGAATCATACCACTGCTTAGGATGTAGGATTGATTGTGATCGAGATTCAACGTGGGATCTACACGATTTCCATTATTTGAAGCAGCCGATTGAAAGTTTGGTATCTGATTATTTGACACCATCGTGGTCTGTTGTTGTACGATCGTTGTATTCTGCTGAACGAATGTTGTGTTCTGCTGATTTGGAGCAGTGGACACTGCGATGTTCTGTGTAGTGGCACAAGGTACCATCAACGTCTGACCATTCATCTGAATGAACTCTTGTTGGCCTTGAATATTTTGTGGACGTACCTGACTGGTATTGAAGGTTACCTGTTGATTGGGACTGACGTTCGCTACTATTGGACTCAACTGATTGCCAAATGATGTTGTACCGTTCACGAGAAATTGACCACTGTTTGGCGAGAGGAACTGAGCTCCTGGACTGTGTTGTTGAATTATTTTTCCACCGGTTGTCTGGGGTGCACGGATGACCATGCCTGCTGGCCCAGCGGCCAAAATACTCTGGCTTGGGCTGAATATACCACTGTGACTCTGAACTGGCGTCAAGACGTTCTGACCATTAACATTCTGTATCTGCAGTTGCATTCCAATGTTGCCCGTATCTTGCAAAAGGGTTGCTGTACCATCTGCTGACATCACCATGCTTCCTATTCCAGGTACGATGAATTGCTGAATAGTAGGGAAGTTCTGTACCATTCCAGTGGTACCATTCAGCAAATTAACAGGCTGTAGTAGATTTATCTGTTGTGTAGGTTGAGGATTTGTGATGATCTGTTGAGCATTGAACTGCGTCGACGTAGCACCTGTCTGACCATTCATAACCAGTTGAGCAGGTGCTCCACCTTTTCCAGGAACAATCGTGAGCGCTTGAAGCATTGGTCCACCAAGACTTTGCGTCTGGAAATTCTGCTGAGCGAAATTCGATTGCGACTGCATAAGCATCCCAGTGTTCTGTTGAGAGGAAGCAATGTGGAGCATTGACGCCACTGTTTGAGAATTGCTCTTCCGCTTTTTATACGCCTTTTTCTTATTCACACCGGATTCTGGAGATAATAACGCAGGCTGTCGGTTCACTATATTCGGATTCGTGTTAACGTTTCTAGTCACGTCTTGGTTCGCTTCCAAAATCGATTGGGCATTTTGTATGACGTTACCAGTTGCCACTGTGAGATGAGGTATCTGAACGTTTTGGCTAATGCTATCCATGGTCATAACGCCAGGCTGAATGAGCACAGGAGTTTGAATGGTGTTCACCAAAACTGTTGGTTGTCCGATTACCTGCTGTGCCACACCAACCGCTGGAATAACCTGACTAACAGCCCCAGTCACACTGGTAACCATAGGTGAAACAGAAAGGGGTGGCATGGAACTGGCATTTGAAATAATTTTCGGCGGTGGAGGTGCCATCACCCCACTGATCCCCGAGCCAGTGCTAGCCATTATTAGCTGACCACCGCTAGACACCAAAATATGTCCAGGTGGTAATCCAGATCCTGACGAATGTTTCAATATTCCACCAGACGTTATAACGTTATGAACCTGAACATTCGACTGATGATGCTGCTGATGATGTGTATGAGGATGAGCTGGTGAACTAGAGCTCGCCTGTGGTACTTGTATGCTACTCACTACACTTTGGACCATTTCGAGAGGTGATTTGGACACACTCATCGTTGACGATTGGCTATGGGTAATGGGTGATGAGCTGGCATGATGCAGGGTGTTGGTTGTACACGGTACGCTCGTAGACACGGTTGATTGCGTTTGAAGATGAGACTTGTTGGTAAGTATATTAGGTATAGCAGGATTTGGTATAACGGATGGTGTGTTTATAGAGACAGTCGCTGTATTAGTTCTTCCAGCCAATACGGAGGTGATTGTGTTGCTACTGACAGTATGACCACTAGCCATAGTTGTAATGACTGATGACGGTCTACTGTACGATATCAATGGTACTCTGCTGGACACGGCATTTATAGTGTGTGGATGAGGCTGATAGCCTTCTAGATTAGATTGCCGGCCATTAATATTTCTCTTTGAATGTCCATTTCCACTTTCATTTTCTATTATTTGTGCAGAGGAAACTACAATCTGCGAAGGAGAAGTGCTTGGAGGTAAACTGCTTGAGGGCGTTGTCGTAGGACATGGCGGTGGTGTTGCCGCCGGTTGCTCAGAACCATTACCACTCATAGAGGATTGTGAGGGTTGTTGACTCTGCGGTGTCAATGGTTGAGGAGGTATCTGTCCTGACGTAGGATGAGAATGAGGCGTAGGTGGTTGAGAGTAACTATGCGGCGTCGAAGGCTGCGAAGAGATCATACTCTGCGGCGTTGCTGGTTGCGAAATCCCCGAAGTCGAGGAAGCTGGTGTATCAGAATTCGCTGGACTATTGGTACCCACCGGAGAACCATGGCTTGTGCTCACGGTACCGCCCTGAATTGGCCTTGAGTCCATTTGTTGACTCGTTGGGAACCTCTCGCCAAAGGTGGACGAGGTAACGGGATCATCACGCTGATCGGAATGCGTCAAATACTGCCTGTGCATCTGGTGCTTGTACTGATCCTGCATATAGGACTGTGTATCGACACTGGAGACGCAACCCTGACAAGGACTGTGTTCGGGAAGGGTTACGCTGTTAGCCGAAGTCGGTGTCATACTACTGTGAACCACTACAGGAGAAGTTGCGTGATTCTTGACCGAATTCGTAACGGAGGTATTAGTAGGGTTCGCGATAGAGGAAGGCTTTGGTTGTGGAAGATAAACGTTATTAGGCACGTGGACGCCATGTGTTGTCTGAGAGACTTTCGAGCTATTTAGAATAGTGACCTGCGAACTGCTGACCCCCGTCTGCCTTGATATCGTGCTATTTAGAAGAGCAGTCTGCTGCGCAAGATACCCACTGGGATCTTCAAGGAAAGATGGACTGGTATTACTGACAGTAGAGCCAATGTGATTACTGGACTGATTCTTCTCAGTGAATTCATCGCCAGGACTCAATATCGACTGATCGAGGCCATTATTTCTTATCTCCACCATACTGTGCTGCCTCTGCTTCTTAACCATGACCTTACTCGTTTTAGCCTTCTTCCTAGCCACTTCGTCTGTCCAGGCGGAGGCTGGTGGAATGTGATGATGCAGAGGTGGTACCCGATCAAAGGTATTACAAGTGATACTCTGCATGGTCACCGGAGGAGATTGATGCGACGCCGCAATCGTTCTATTCTGCTGCCACGGCGGAGCTCTTGCATTAAAATGCATATTACCGGGCTGCCCATTTGGTCCCATTCCAGGCTGAACGTCTATAGTGTGATTACTGTTCGGACTACGACCTGAATGACTCACTGGAGTGTACTGCTGGTGCCCGAGCTTAGTCTCCAAATTCGGCGCTTTCGTGGGATCGAAATTTCTCACAGGATATGGCATTTGATGCTGCGCATATATTCGCTGCATGTTGTCGTGCGAATTATTCGGCAAATTTCCATTTTGTATTACATGATGTCGTTGCATCGTATGATTGTGCTGGTGCAATTGTTGCTGTTGTTGATGTTGCAGCTGCTTAGTATTCAGATCCTCTTCACCGATGGACGATGTACGATTCTGTCTATTTGGAACGTCAGCAGGATTTATTCCAGCCATTACGGATGCACCGTTTGAGTGTTGCATAACATCCATAGTGTGCTGAGCTATAGCTTGATTAGGATACTGTGTCTGAGCACATGATTGAGAAATCTGTTGCTGTTGCTGTTGTATTTGCATCTGAAAGTGCTCGGGTTGTTGGGTTTGCATAATATGCTGATTTGATTGTTGCTGGTGTTGCATCTGCTGCATCTGATGTTGATGAAGCTGGTGCAGTTGGGGATGAATGGAGGGTTGTGAAGAATTTTGCATAGGTTGCATGTGATGTACAAATGATTCGGTTGGGTGTTGCGAGTTATAATTTGCGGGTATTTGCTGCTCAGACTCTTGGCCCACGTGCTGCTGTTGTTGCTGCTGCAGATTCATATTGTGTTTTTGAATCTGTTGAATGTGAAGCTGCTGTTGCATTTGCTGCTGCTGATTTATATGCGGTTGCTGCTGTTGCATCATGTGCAGGGACTGCTGATTCAGTTGATTCAAATAGGGCGACGCCTGTTGTTGCGTCATTTGGTTAGTCACTACATTTGGATGCTGCTCCTGTTGTTGCTGCTGTTGATGCTGTTGATGTAAGATCTGCATATGCTGCATCTGCTGGTGATGTAACAGCTGCTGCTGCTGCTGCTGCTGTTGCTGTTGGTGTTGCTGCTGTTGGGATATGTGTTGCTGCATTAGCTGTTGTTGTTGTTGCTGCTGCTGTTGTAATATAAGTTGCTGGTGTTGCTGCTGAAGTAGCTGCTGTTGCTGCTGAGTCATGTTGCTAAGATTTGTACCCTGCTGATTCATGATCAGCGGATTTCCCATTACCATCCCCGTCATGTTATGCTGACCCAACCTGTGCTGGGCATTTCGTCCAACGACCCCGTTACTCTCGTGACTCTGCGAGGGAGAATTCAGGGACTGGTGATTGATCTGTTGGTTGTTTTGCTGGACTTGCAAATTCGGGATGGCGATCGGCCAGACCTAGAATAGAGAAAGTTTTCCGCTTAGAAAGCAGGAACCCCAACCAACAACAAGAACAACACAAAAGCAATAATAGTTCATCTTACCTGAGGTCCGTTCGATATTGGGGAACCTTGAACTCCAGTAGCTGCAGCTGCTGCGAGGGCTCGTTCTCTCTGGGCAAGAAGTTGAGAAACCGAAACACCAGAATAGAGTCCACCTACACTTGCCAGCTTCCTCTTCTTCTTCTTATTGAGGCCGTCTGCGAATGAAAACGGAAGTATGGTTAGAACCTTTACAGGAAATTAATTTAGGATTATGATATCGCGTGCGACTAGAGAGTCGAGTAGGATGACTTCGAAGGTAAGTCGCGTTGTGTCGGGAAAATTAAGTTTTAAAGGCAACCAACAGAAATTTTTTGTAGCATGCTATTCGGAAATACTTGGAACCGCAAACATCCGCATGAAAGAATAGCTCTGTCACGCCTAGGTCCGATGAAACTTTAGCCGCCGTTCCTACATAAATTAATTTCATATTCCAGTCCAGCAACTTGCAATTATAAAGTTTTATGACGCTCAAAGCCGAGAAAATGGAAATAACGTTTTACTCTCCCTTTCTATCGTATCCTCACTTGGCTGCTTCACTCTTCACTCCTTATTCAAACAGCGTAAAAGCTGTTTAGCTCCCCTAGATATTCCATTTCAGATACCACCCTGTGCTAAGATTAAGTTCTTTTTCGCGTGACGGCTTCTAACTCTTCGGGGTTGACCACACCGAGGGTTTCAGTGATTTCGTAATCGTCCAAGATAATACCGATATAGTGTAGAGAAGGTTTCCAAGCAGTCTTAGGATTAGTCCCCGTACGTGCGAATCGTTGCTGGGATAATCATAATAGCATTTTATGGTTTTACACAAAGAATGTAATAGTGCATCACGCGAGAGGCAATTACCATGAATCAAGGGTAAGAAGTTCCTATATCTAACGAGTCGTTATCGGCTCGTGTAAGAAGTTTTATATAAAGAAAAATAGCCGTCGCGCTAATAAACTAGTAACATTTTTTATGTTTCCCTTCTCCCTCGCCCTCCCTATAACTCATTTATTATATGCATTTCTTTAGCCAACAAACGAGATTAATCACAATTGCCATTTTTGTCCAGATAATATATTTCTCCATCGCGCTCATTCCCTTGGAACTAGGATGATACTTGAAAATTCTGAAGACTGTGATAACAACCGTCAACACCTCGAAATTGCCTTGATTTGCGAAAGACCGGATAGAGAAGAGGGTACCGAGGGATGGCTTTAACGTGGGTCTTTTATCTGTAAGCCTACAGCGGATAATTATTCTCTGGCGTGCGGCAACGTCGGAGTGTAGATAACTCAGGGAGGAGTAATGAATTTTCCTGGCTCTTTCCACGACCCGTCCTCGCCTTTCTTGTTATCCGGCAACGACGCGCGTTTAACCCGCTTTACAGCGAAACGAAGAATCGCCTGAAATCTTGCCAGCAATTTGTAAGACTTCACGGATCGGAATAAAAAATTCAAAGAAATCATGTTTCACCGGGGCCCAGATCAGTGAGTTGATTTTCACGCACAACAGGCAGCTTTAAAATTTCTCCATTGCAATCAAAAATTTGTATATCTTTCTATTAAAGGATCGCAAGGCAACGCTACGAATATCTATTGAACCATATACCATGCCGGAGTAAGATACGTACAATAAAACAAGAAAAGACTCATCTGACAAGGCTAAATAAAAAAATTTTGAAAAAAATCTCTAAAGTCTAACAGTGGATCATCCACGTGAACGCTGATGATGAAGTGCACTACGCTTCACTAGATACCGACGTATATAAAATAGTCTCGAGTCACTTACAAAGGGTATAGAGAAGGGAACACAGTTGATGATAAAACCGGACAAAAGACAATTCCATGGTATGATAAACGATGAAAGGGATGAGGATTTCCGTCGAGGGTAGCGTGTCATATAGAAGGTATGAAAACGCACCATCCGACGAGGATGAATGAACGTCCTGTGGATCTTCTAGAATGGTGAAATTGAAAGGCCGACGAACGACGGTCATGAAGTTGGCTGAGAAAGGTCTTTCGCCGGTGAAGTAGTCGTAGAGACTGAAAGCTCGAGGATCAGAGTGCGCAAGCGCTCAGAGCGCGCAGAGTACACGCGCAGGAATCAAAATCGGACAGTCGTGAAAGCACCACCGCAAGCTCTCCCCATTCTCCTGCGTTTCTCCTTCATAAGGCTCAACGGTGCTTATATTCTCATACGAAATTAACCCTTATCAACGTGTCTCTACCACCGCCGCTACCACCCCGCCCCAGCACCATCATCAGGCGCTGCGCGCCTCTACTACCCCCAAACGTCACCACTACCGTTTCACGGTGTCGGTTGTGTCGGTTGTGTCGGTTGGCGAATAGAGAGCTGATTCTTTCCTCCTCCCGGGACGTATTGATCGACCGAGCGATAAGAAGACACGAGCTGGCTGATTGGTCTCCTTCCAGGGATCGGAGACGGGTAGAAAGGGGCTTGACGGCAGAAGGAAAAGAGAGGCGTTGGCGCGGGCAAGGGTTTCCAGCGAGATATACGTCGTATAATCCTGCCACCCTCCCTACTATAAAATAGAATATCGGCCGAGATAAATGGGTGCCGACAAAGGGATTCGGTAGCAACCGGTGTATATAAGAGGGACCCTTGACGTTTTTATGCCTTCAAACTTATCCGATATCGACGCAAATTTCTTGGTAAGAGGCGCGAGAATACGTCCGACCCCACCGTGGAAAAATGAAATTTTCCATCTCGACGATTGCTTCGAAGTCGAGGGCGTCCTTGGGAGAAGAGAAATCCTTTGCTTTAGATATTCCATCGATACTCTCTTGACAATCGGAATAGTTAAGCACCTGATCCAATTCTGAATAGCTTGTCTCGGTAAGTGCGTTACGTCTTGCTCAGCAAATCCCGCGATTACAAACAATTGAATTAGCTCGTTGCAACAATTTTCGAGATATTAAACTAGACTTAATAAAAGTCTGATAAACCTGACGAAATAATCCAGTGATCTTTATAATCCTAATATCGGTATTTTTTTTTTCATGGGAAAAAAAACTTGCACGTTAGGCTTGCGTAACACGATAAGTCTGGATAGTATTACATTTAATGAGCCGTCAGATCGAGCAAGATTGGCTCTGATAGCATTTATTCTAGGTAAAAAGAAAAGGGAGAAATCGCACCCTAGGGAATTCGTTTTATCAAAATTTTCGAGAAAGCCGCTCCGCAGCAGTTCCGAACGTAAACAATAAAGAACACTCAGCTCCTTTTTACTCCGCTCACGTTGGAAATACACATTGAGTGCGCAGTCCCCCCATGTCGACTGCAACCCCTGGTAGCCACCTACGCTTGTCGTTTTATATCACTGGAAAATTGGAATTGAAGCGACGCCGACGCTCTGGCCCAGAGCCTCGCAGTTTAAAACGACCATATAAAGCCCTGTAAACAAGCTCACCAATGGCAACTTATATTCAGTATACCTATATACGTATATATTAACGTTCAAATAAAGTAAAATCAATGCGGAAAATAGAATTGGTTCGTTTCTCACCATTAGCATATACAGAAGCGTATAAGACATATTACACGATACACGAAGGTTTTCATTTTATTATTCTCATTGAAACTTGCGTAATAGAGTGAAATATCCAAGCAGGGATTATGTAGTCGCATTGATTCGAAATCGTTTCGCTTAGCCTGGCTCATCCGAACTGTAGTTCCGCATTCCGGTGTACAAGAGAAACTCTCGAGGGTCCGCATCGAATCTGCCGATCGGCAAAACGAAGGAGTCGCGCATTGCCTTTCCGCAGAGACGTTTGATAGAGACCGATATAGCTCGGTCATTAAATGCACTGAAGTCTAGATTGAATTAGCTTCGTTTAAGGTAATTACTGGCGTTTAGCAATAACGTGAAATAACTACACCGTCGGGAGGCACTACAGAAAATGGTGGTAATTCCGCGAACCGGCTTCACTAGAGGGGTGCGCCTGTATTCCTGGTTACGACATTCCCCTGATAGCGGAGGGTGTAACGCGGTGTTGATACTTAAACGATCCACCATATACTCTAAAGGCCTGCCATAGTCACGTAATTGAGCATGACTCATTATCCTAAACGCATCCTAATCAACGTAACAGTCACTGTGTGACTACAAAATAATAATAACAACTGTCCTACACTTTTGCATTTCTTCTTAAACCCCTAACGTGACAAAGGCATGACGTCCTTTCTTTTAGGGCTGGTTCTCCCTTTAGCGACACAAAGTTTCGTGGGCGAATTCAAATAAAGGTGGATTCAGCGACGCAAAATTATGGCGAGCTGGTAGCAGCTCTGTTAGCCGAACCGCCATTATGCTCACAGCGGAGCAATTCAATCTGCAGTTATCACAGACGCCGATGGGCGACGCCGCGACGTAGAATGGCCCGAGAGGGACGGCTGGGGGTCGGGGATGACGACGAAGAAGGTTGCTCGGGATACTGAAGGTTGGGTGAGAGAATCTGATGGTAGTAGGAGAAGGTTTCAGCAAAGAAACCCTGGATGAGGGTGTCGAGGTCCCTTGACTACCCTCTGCTCCCCTGTAATAACGTTATGATGCGATGAAAGTTTAATACCGCTCTCCCGGAAATTTAATATCCTTTTGTTCCACTTATTTTTCTTGGTTACCGAGCAGTTAAAATTACGGGTGATGGATAAGACCTGACATGGAAACGGCATCGTAACTTCACGAACGGGCTAATTAAGCTTAATCATGGAACCCCGCCGAAGATCCAATGAACCCACCCCAGCGAAGTATAATATATTACATAGTATAACATTAAAAAAAAATCATCCCCCTCCCGATTGAATACAAATTTAAAAAATGTATCATCAAATATTAATTTCGTTTATCGTACAGATACCCATTAATTGCACCGAGCATACAAAGTGTACAGTCGTATTAGTATTATCGCGGGCGACTAATTAACTGAATTAACGCAAGATCGATAGGACGGCCACGAACCATTAGTAATTAACACTCGAAGAGACTGGAAGCTCGTAGATCGGACAGATCGTTTCGAATGAGAGAATGGTGTAGGATGATGCAGCAATAATAATGCAGAGTACCGATGCTGAGGCTTATCAATTACGTCAGCGGGTATACGTTATCGACAGTGAATCATACTGTTGGTCGATAGATACTCGAATAACGATAAATCCCATTGCGATGCGTCTACACAGATATTCAAGGGAGTTTATAATGACTTACTCGTCACAATGGCATTGCTTTGGACAATTATATAACTGAAGAGTTGTCAATTTTGACGATTATTATACACACATTGCAGTGAACATAATGAGAAGCATTACATGGATTCTCTGCAGACTCGTGCATAATGCCATAGTAGCAAATTGCAAAAAAAAGGGGCGATGGTTGCTACTCACAAGGGGTGGAAGATTTCCGACCCTCGTTCGTTTTATCTGCCGAATTTAAGATTATGGCAGCCTCCTTGGATTCCCTTCTGCGGCTCTGTATTGCTTCTCTCCTATCCTACGATATTGATAAAACGTTACTGCACCGCTTGCGGGATGAAAGACGTGGGCAACTTTTAAAGTGAGGGAGGGAGCAAGGCCAAGGGGCTTTTTCCGGCTGCCATTTGCGAGATTACATATACGGGCAATGGATACAGTGGGGCTGAGACGCAAAAAGGAAGGAAGCATCCCTGCTCTCATCAAATCCCGAATGGGAATTTTGGGCTGTTGGTAAACAATATCAGAATATCCTTCTCATATACCATTTAGCTCGTAAACCATTGCTTTTCTTATTCGAGTTTTTTTATTCCACGTAAGACCGTTGGTGCCCTCGAGTAAGCCTTTATCTTTGAAAGATGAAGGGAAGTTTCGGGGTGATAAAAAAAAAGTATAAGAAAACGAGATAAAAATAGTTTTCATACTGCTGGACGTTAATTGGATCTTGCCGAATCGACTTTAGGCGTCTTTGGGTATTTCAACGGTCAATGAAATTGTCTAGTGGGGCCTGGGGGATTTCATGATAGAAGTAAGGACGCTTCTCCAGCAGTATATCCTGAACGAAAAAGAAAAAAAAATCGTTACACGATCCGGTTTCTAACCCAACGCTAGTCGCGCAGACTGTTGCCAATTTATTGCCTCGTTGCACCGAAAGGTGACGTTTCTTTTTGTTCCGTATGGCCAAACAAATGGGGAAATGCTCGTAGGAGCTTAAATAAAATGGCTAAACGACGGCGAACACACGCTTTGAAGTTTCTTCGGTGGTCGCAAAAGTGGATATAAAACTAATCGATCCGATAAGTTTTATCCTTTTGGATAAAACGGTTCACCCTTATTAGCCGGGAGGGGACTTACGAGGATTTAGGAACGAGACGATACACTGTTACTTTTTCAACCGGAAAATTCTTTCTACTGGAAACTCTGTCTCTATGTACTGAAGTTTGGATAGGTTATATCGTCTTTCCGGTAAATGAATTTGATTGAATGTTCCGGAGGAAACGAAATTTCGTCATTTTTGCAGATTATTATTATTATTGAGTAACCAGAGACTGGCCTTTGTCCAAAGAAAATGAGACATGTCATTACATACAATTGAAGTTACGACACCCTGATTTAACCAATTTTAATTAAAAAAAAAAAAAAAGGAAAAAGATGAAGTCAACGATAGTATCGTTACGCTGTATTGTATTAAGAATGAAAAAGTATACAGCCACGATAAAAAGATACTTGGATATCTAAGGCAAAATACAGTAACTATCGTTCGCTGCTTCAATACCATGAAACGGAATAGGAAAAAACAGGAGATAGGAATGGGAAGAAGTGACGGCGCCGTTGGCGTCGTCGACGCCGCAACAACCCCCCGCTAATGCCGCAATTTCATCGTTTTTCTTCGAGCGACTTTTTCCTAATGATTACGGTTCTCTTTCTCCGTTCCAGCCATCCCTGATCCCCGTCCCACTTCGTTCCCTTTATCACTATCTCGAGTGAAACTTTTGGTCCTCCTCCAATAAAAGTTGGCACATGTTCCGCCGATGGTGAATAAATGTCCGGGCGATTATACCACCCCTTTTGGACCCTTTAGCTCCATCTCATCGGCCATCCCTCTCCCGAGCTCACTCTCTCCGATGCCCAGCTTAACAGAAAACTTTGGTAATACGTTCCGCCAGCCATGCTCCACGAGTCCAGCGGATCAATCGGAAAGTTTGTCTTACCTAGAAGCTTTATAGTAAGGCCATCGTAATACGCCCAAGGTAAAAGACAAAAATATAGTTCAGCCCCCCATCCATATAGGAGCATCGAAGAGAAAGGGTCCAAGTCGTTTGTAGCGCGGGAGGGACATCCCTGATGTAGTCTTAGATAGCAGACGCGAAGAAAACCTCGATAAAAAGATCCTTCAAGTTTTTCGTAACGCTCCATGAAAGACAGATCGACTTCGCTATCCGACTCCAGGTCTGCACGCTGGTTATCCCGTAGGAATTCCTTTGGATTGTACGTATTTCAAGATACACCAGATACCTTCACAGTGGCTCCTGACTCGTGTATATGGGTACTGGGAGACAAAGGCGTATCCCTATAGCTTATATTGTAAGGTTAATTTGCACGTACCTTTTTTGGTCTTGTCGGTGGAAGTTGGCGAGTCGGGGGTCGCCTGAATCGTAGGAGGCGGTGGCAGGATCGAGAGGGTTGACGAAGATACTGCTGGCGTACAAGAGGCTACAGGACTGGCTGCCGCCGTCGGCAACAGGAGTTTCCTCTTATGGTTGCACAGCTTGGTCATCTCTCTTGTCTTGCCCTGATCCGGGCTCCAAGGCCGCGTCGCTACCTGAAACAGAAACGCACGTGCGATTTATCAACGGCTTGGTAGCAGTGGCTGGCGTGCACGAGATTGCAGAGAGTACCGAGCGTCCCGACGCAAGGCGCGAGACACTTTGGATTCTATCGCGTTCTCAGAAAACTTCCAATAACCTTTTAGTACGTTTACGATCGTATTCCCTTTATGTCGCGGCGTTCGGCATTCTACGAGGACGATTTACGGAGCATGCGGATATCCCTGAACTTTCGGAAAATCGGAAATCGCTGCTTTACGACTGTTTTTACATGTATCTTACAGTATACTGCCCTTTCATAAGGCACTGTCAATTTTTCAAACCTGTATGACTTACGCGTTACCCATAGATAAAATGAAGATCAGTACCTATATAATGAAACAAAAATCTGCCAATTCATATTTTCCTTATCTACGTTAGGTAACAAAGTGAGAATGTAAAAAAAAAACAAGTAACAGTCTTTTCTTATCGCTTAGCGTATTTACTTTATCTCGCGGAATTGCGAATCAAGATAATTTCATAAATATGTATACGTAATAACATTTTTTAAGAAATAATCGTGCATGCGCCATTCAAGGCAATATTGCCACAATGTATGTACATACAAGTAAAACTCAAGACCATCCGTAAACATCGACGTCGACGTTCCATCGGAACTGGTTAAGAACATTCAATGGAACTTCCTTCCCATTCGAAGTTCCTAGGAACTCGACGAAGTAGAATCCTTCCGTTACACAGAGAAGGATACGATTAAGGAAGTGCGGAGTGAGTACCACACCGAAACGATCAGAATCCAAGTTCTACCAAGAATACTCAGAGCTAAAATTTACCAAGCAAATGATTTTCCACGAGGAAAGCTCAAATTCCACGTAAGCAAGGAAGAGCAAAATGAATTCCACAACGTTCACACGGTTCCACGACGTACCAGTCGGGACACATAATACCTCGGTAGCAAAGAAGCAGCATCGCGACGCTCATGAATCTTTTGATCGATGTTCAATGGAGCCCAGTTTTCAAAGTCACGAGCAACGATCGAAACGACCGATGCCATAACGTCGGATTCTTCTCTGCGTTATCCGTCAGGCAAGACCTTCCGCGTTAATTTACGGCAACAAACTCGCTACCATTACCGTCGGTAAATAAGATAAGACTGTCAGATAATTTAGTCGCGCAGCTAAGAGGTTTTGTCGGATTTACTCGTACTTAGTCGCGACTGCCGTTACGTGACTTGAGCGCCGATGAAACTTTCCATACACAGCCAAAGCGTGAGCTTCAGGTTTATTAAACTTGCCGTACGACGAGAAGGCATTTATAGCCGTAAAATGCCTATACATTGTACATTATAGAAAGTGCAAAATGATCAGCGCCACGAATTACCCGACGACGCAATCACTAGTGACAACCTAACTACACAACCTACGTCTCCGTCCACTCGAGCAGCTTCGATCAATCACGTAAATTAGCATTGACCCGAATACGACGATGGGATTATTGATACGGCCTTGACTGCTCCTGCAGCCTGAAAATTATATACAACTGCTATTACTATCACGGCTACCATATACCAACACTGTTATTGCTATCGTACCAACACTATCAGCCTGAAACACGGTTACCTTAATTAAAACGTTTTTCCCGTACGACCATTATTCATTCTCGTGACTATTCGCGCTGGGAACGACCCGTTAGAAGCGTCTGACTGGCCGATAAATTATCTACTGAATGAGAGAATCGACGCGATGATCTTTTACGAGAGCAATCTGTCTCCCACTGATGATATTAGCTCCGTCTGTTATGGGTTCATCATTTCCGGTGAGTATATTAGGATATAAAATAAAGCCTGACGGGTTATACCATATTCGATTCAAAGGGGCAAAATATAACGAAACAATAATTTGTCAATAAATGATTTTTCGAACTCCCCAATCGTCGTATTTGAAGACTTGTTAAGAAAAAAAAACAAAAAAAAATCAAGTGCTCCTTGAAAACTTGGCGTCTCAAATAGCGAAGAAAAAATAAATAAAACTATTAAAAAATTATAGCTCAACGCCACTCCAGCTGTCGTAAACCTCTTCTATAAATATCTGCGAGCTAATGTGACGTAGCGTGAAAACTTTAACGATCACCCATGGACGTATACAAGCAGACACATAGCTATTTCCGCGTAAACGTAAAAATTTCTCTGAATCGTATTTTCCGAGTAGGCAGTTCCGGCTTTGCGGTTACCCAGCAGCATCTGCGTTCGTAGTGGATACTAGCGAGCGAAGACCTCGGGCGAGTTTATTATCGTTCGGATGCCCGTGGTAATCGACACGATAGATTTATATTGACGGTCATGCCAGATCGAGCAATGTGCACACAGGTCGAATGAAGGTAACGAGTAACGAATCGATCGGGGCACACGGAACTAAACCAATCAGTTCTCGTCAAAGTGGCAAAACCGTGAGCCCTTCTATGGCACTGATACCCAATATGTATATGCATACATATACATACCCTCGATCTCACTCACGGATAAATACGTTTCCTAGTACCGATAGCTCCTGATATATAGAGCAGGATCCGGATTTAATTTGTTGAACGGAAATCGAGGAGGGATTCCCGTGGCTGCTGCTGCTACCTTCGAAATACCGATCTAATTTATCGTGGCGTCTGTCATTCCATTGAACGCGATCTCCTCGATTTCATCCCTTCAATAGTATATCTATATATGCCACACGTGATAGTACATAATACATATACATATATACACATACACAAACACTTAAAACGAGTAGGAGGATGAGGCCCGCAGGAGCTCGAAAGCCATGACTTTTTCTCGGTGCATCGTCGAAGGCCGATTTATGGGCCCATAACTTTCCAATGCATTCGCCAGTCGTCATCCCACCCTTCCGGCTCTGACGACCTGCATTTTATTAAGGGTACGTCCACAGTTCGTATACATATAGGTATACGGATGAAAGAAGAGTATACGATTATTACGCCGAGTCCATAGGGGCATAACTGTTCGTGTTTTATTCCGACCTCTTTTACACACGACCATCCCACAGCATGTAACGTGCAACTTCGCAATACCGAAAACGTAACGACGCGAATGATGACCACGAATGAGACGAAACTGGAATAAACAATGAAATCTTGACGACGTTCAATTTTCTCCTCGCACGCGATACAAGCGTGTCGGCGTCTTAAGGAATAACAAAAGCGTGCATATGGTTTTAGGTTGACTCGTTCGATCCTACGTAATTGTTAGTTTACGAGGTAGGTAAATCGTTGGTCGCTCCAGTACATATGGGTTGGTGGAATTACCAATGGGTCCAGACGTACTCGTGACGGCGGAGAGTAGGAAAAGCAGCCAAGGGCAGAGAGCCGACATTATGCCCCACGCGTCGTTAAATTAAATTTATGTCAGCTTTATAGCAGCGCGTATGTTTACGTTTATCTTTATCGTTCGGCATTACATTGAATACAGGTAACAAGGCTATTAATCAGCAGCGTTACGACTTTAATTGCGACAAGGGATGAAGACGCATGGAGATTTCTATACGTGGGACAATAATGCCGGGTTAAGTATATAGTATGCCTATATGTACACGTAGAGGTACATGGTTATCGCTTATACGGATAGCAAGATAACAGCTGGCGAATATATAAGATAGATAGATCGTTCGATCTTCACGTTTTATGATCCTCGTAAAGATCCGTTCAGCAGCAACATCGGTTACTTTCGTTGCGAATGCACGAGATGAGATTCCTTGATTTTCGTATAGGTTACTATATGGAGATACGAAGATCCTACGCGAATCGGACTATAGAGCGAGATACGTCGGGTTTTCGATATATTATCCATTTGACGCGATGCGTTCCAAATGATGAAAAAGTGTGTTACTTGAAAGAATAGAACGCGGGGCAATAATTCAGACGGCTCGTACGTGGGCGTTGTAATTTTATCTCGAGCGAGAGAAATAAGAAAGACGACGGAGGAAGGAAGGAAGGGTAGGGGAGATGTGCCATAATGCTTTACGATTCTCATTTATAATGTCGGTAATGTTCCGCTCAGTATGCACTACGTATCTACTGCGTACCAACCACTCGGCTTGGAATATCCTTCTGCACATTAATTCTAGCTCTTGGAATTTATTGTACCGCGCCACTGGAATCGTTACGAGAAACTATTCGCCAGCTCGGGAACGCGTAACAATCGTGGTGGCAGATCTGAGCTGCTTTTTTTTTTGAATTGTCCTTATTTTGTTCGTCTTCTCTTTCGCTAACAATTTGAAGCATCGTCAATCTTATATTTCACTGGAGTAAGTACTGCTCCATAAAGACATTGCAAACAGGAGGTACAAATGGCTTCTTCGCGATTATGAATATACGACTGTTCTTGTATGTGTGCATGGTTTTTATTGAAAAGTTCATGTATTACCTATTTATCGAGGAAAAAATGAGTCACGTTTCTATGAGCGACTTTTGAAATTCAATTATCTCGTAATTTTGTCTATTGATACTTGAGAGTGACTGCGATAGAATTATGAAAGAAATTTCAAAGTTTCAAGTTCGTCGACTTGTACAAAATTGCGAAAATAATTGACTGAGTATATTATGTGCTTTGTGGTTGGGTTGAACTGGGATTACTTGAAAATTGCATCTCGATAATCTGTGCAGAGGCAGTTTGTGTGAACGGAGACTTGAGCCGAGTTGACTCGAGTGAAAACGTCGACTCAAGTGTTAGATGCTG
This sequence comes from Calameuta idolon, assembly GCA_030142285.1. Classification (NCBI taxonomy): domain Eukaryota; kingdom Metazoa; phylum Arthropoda; class Insecta; order Hymenoptera; family Cephidae; genus Calameuta; species Calameuta idolon. Next base: position 245,070 of record JARQSV010000043.1, on the reverse strand, counting down.
AAGTTGGATATGACTGTGAATACGAGGAAGAGAACGAGGGAGAGTCCTTTTCTTCTTGGCAATGGAATAAGTGCCATCGTGCTCTAGCTTTTCGCTCTTGGGGAAAGATCGTAACGATTGTGGGATTCATAAGTCATGAAGAAACGGATAAACTGCCGTCTACTACTATTTGCCAACTGTGTTTTTCAGAAGTACATGAACTTCGAGCGATACGAATACTTTTATAGAATATATAATAGTAGAGCCGTAAAAGTCAAAGTTCATCAACATCCTCTGCACGTGTGTACTTATAGACGATAAAATTACAATTAATAAAATACGTGAAATGAAGAAAAATTAAATAATTAAAAAATTTCTTTGTTGGACATTTCTGAAATAAAAATCGATCAATACCCGATCGAAAAAGAATAGCGTTATCTGTCTACCTATCGCAAAAGGTGTTATACTCGGTGTAACATTAGTCACGCTTGGTACCTACGTGGGACAGGAAAATCCGAGAGGCTATACTTAGTCGAGTTGCGAAGGGAAGGAAAAAGCTTAATGGAAGTAAAAGAGGTCTGCCGTGTGGTGGTAGGTGAGTAAGACCTCAATTATTCATACCCGTCACGGACAAATGCTCGCAAATTACAATTCTATGATAGCCATATATCGTGAAAACGGCTACGGCGTATTAATACGAATGATGGATAAAATACGCTCTCGGCAAGCCGTAATTCCACGTAGCGGCGTTGATAATTGCACGATTCCTTCGCGGGACAGTACGCCGTCCAGATTTTACCACTCCCATTATGCTAACAGGATGTGTCGTGTTGAGAACTCGGCATCGTGGCAACTGACAGATACAAATTTCGACGTTGCCCTACAGCGCGGATTGTCGCGTTTGCTGTTTAAAGCGATGCAAATTACTCGTTAAACGATATTTAAATTTCATTAGATGCCCGATCACGGGCATGGTGGTTATATTCGATCTTGAATGTATTTACGTATACATATAGATGTATGTAGAGGAAAAAGCCCCCCCGGGTTGTCCGAAGGACACGACACGGTTCGTAATTTCTGCGACGCTATGCTGCAATCTAATAAAGTCCCTCAACGCCCGAATACACCCTAGGAAGTTGGCCAATAGAAACCGCAGCACCGTGGGATCGTAAGGGTTGTGACCCGTCGTAGAACCACAATATATATCCCACCACTATCCGTCCCTTAATTTTAAATTAATCGGGCGAAACGTTGCTGCTGCTTTTAATCAATCCGAAAGGGGTTCCTCCACCCACGATCCTTAGCGATTGACAAAAAATCACTTGGATAAAATATCCCAGGGGTTGAGGGATGGAAATAAAAAATTGACTTTCACGGCATTGAGATACGACGTGGGCAAACCGCGGTCCGCCAGATAAAATCGATGAATGGTCAACGTCCAACGAAAAGATGAAGCTTCCCCCATAAGACGTTTTTTTTCTCCCTGTATTTTCTCCAATACGTATGAAGGGTGGAGAATCGACACTCGATAAAAAGCTTCCACCGTGATACGAATTTTCTTTCGTTTTTATAAAACTCCAGCCCCCGCCGTAACTCTCTTCTGTTTTTGGGGTCATTCGTGGCCTCTATCAGGGGTTTGGGTTACCCCAGGTTTCTTAGAAAATCGGATAACTGCCATGCTGAGCTTTCCGAGGGTGAGTCCTGAATTCCAGTTGCGTCCCTCGCGAAGGATCAAGTCGTTCTTCCAAACGAGCTTTTTCATTTCGTCAACGTCATTCCCAGGGTTTTACGTAAGACGGTCACGTTCGCGAAGCAGACCAGCCAAGTAAAGGGGTCTACGTATTGCGATGTTTCCTCGCGACCATATAACCCAGTCTACACCCTGCGACCGTTAGCCACCCTTAAACACTTCACCTTTCCAGCTACTAGCTACCAGCAACCAAACCAGCCACGGTCCGTCACTGGACGGGAATCCAATTAATTTAGACCCTGTTTTAATTTTACGCTCAGTGGCTGCCCAGTTTGGTATCCAAACCTACCCTTCTGTATCTACCCCTACCTGTCCTACACTGGTATTTCAAACAAAGTATAAATTGTTTTTTTCTCATTTGTTGCCTTTTTAAAAATAAAGCAGATAGACATACCGATGAAAAGAAGTCACGTGGATGCTTCTGAATAAAAAAAAAAAGCATAAAAAGTCCCATTAACATTAATCCATTTTGCTTATACGTCTCCTTTAGACTTACCATTATGAACGCAAATCCTCTCACAAACATTTAAATACATTATAACCCCATATTAAATTTTATTGATCACATACGATTCCTCTTAATCCTAACCCAAATCGTATAAGCTCCTCAAAGCATGAATTGGAGGCCACCCATTCTAATCTCATTTCTTTTGACATGATTGATATACAAAGAAAAAAAATGTACGGAATTCGAAAGACATATTCAAATAACGCATATGGAATTCGAACGTCGACGAGTTCTATTCATTATTTTAGAGCGTCTATTTCAGAAATGAATCAATAAAAGATATCCGATGCTCCCTTTTGTCGCTTTATCCTATATCCGATAAGTGTTCCGGATTTTCTTTGATCTACGGCAAACATTCAGACGCCATTCAAAAAGCCACCTAAACGAAATCCAACGGCAAAAGAATACATGCATCGAGGATTCGTGCAAAGGTACCGAGGAATGTATATGAAATTCTATAGGCATAGTATACCTAATACCGTACCTAAAGGATGGGAACAATTAATATTAACCCCGAAGTGCGTTAGCGCGATGATCCAACGATGAAATGAAGTTATCGGCTATAACGTAGCTACGTTATCAAGCCCTCTAGTTCTAGGCGGTCGATCGCAACGCTGGAGTAAATTGGGTGAGGAGGATCGGTTTATTACCGGAGAGTGGGTAACCCAACGATATACCGTACGATAGTGGAGCATAAATCCAGAGTGGGATGGATGGATCAGAGAATAAGTCTCTCTCCTCTCTCGCGAATTCTCTTCCCATTCCTTCCTTTTCTCTCTTGATCAAGTATATAGTACTATACATATAGTCTACCATATTACACCATGCTATACGAAGCTGCTCCGAGCTCAGGAATCTGGTTCGCTGGTACCAGCGGTGCTCACCAAGTGTAAAGAAAAATTGGTCAGGGATCGACTAGAAAGACCGTTTTAAAAAAACATTGTATTTTATGATAAATATCGAAGCTCAGATATCTGTTTACTATACGCTCTCTATTATCAGCGTATATTTAGCATTGTTACCATTCTCATTACGGAAGAGCTCTTTTGGTTTGCTGATATGGGTTTTCAACGGTAACCTAGAGGGGACACGCGATGCGCATCGTTTCACCTCGACAAAGACTTACTGTGTTTGCACGCTCCGCGCAAGTCCTTCTCAAATAGAAGGAGACAAAAGACCACCAGAAGGAATATGAGAACGAGAAGGAAGAAGCATAAGATATCCTCCTGGTGTTAAACGCCTTTGCAACAGTATTCGGAAAGGTAAGAGATTTAACAAGAGACAATAAAGTCTGTCGCTTAACTTTAAATCTCCATAGTAAAAATACGTTCTGCGGCGGGAAGTACGAATGGAACAGATTAACGATATTAATGTCTAATAATGGTTCCTTGTTAATAGCGAATTCACTGTGACCGAGGATATTTATCTATCATAAATATCCTCGAAGAAACGGAGTTTCCGCAAGAAACGCTGAAAAGCGTCGCGACGTCCCACCCATTTACCTCCCGCAGCCTTTCGGCTAGTAGCTTCATACGTGTACACGGCTATACGTATAAACAGCATCGCCAATGCGACTCCCTTAAGAACGCTCATCGATTGCTTTGCGAACGCGGCATGAAATCGCCCGATGCGACACGAAGCTCTACGACAGTCCGATGCCATAAATATCCCGGTTGGTCGAGCCGTGTGGAGCTCGTGCCGCGGCGCACGCATCGCTGAATCCGAGTTATGCGGACGTGCTAATAACAAGCGGATTCTATTCCGTCGTGAATTCCGTCATTCTATTACACGGCACGCTCGCGTCGAGATTTATAGAGCGTCGTGGCATTCCGATAACGGACGACGCATAATCCTTCTGGTCGATGGCATTCTTCGTAAGAGATGCTGGGCAAGAGAAATATACTTCGCCATCTAATATTTTGACTTCTTACGTAATAGCGTGGGCGTTGGTTTTTGTACGTGACGCAGGTATGCTTGTGAGTAAAGATGGATCTACGTTGCGCGGGCGTATAATTAATTCCTTGTGGTATTTAACACGTTTTACGTCGATCGTAGAAATATAGGTATGAGTGAGGGATGAAAAATATATATATATACACATATGAAAGGATAAAGCTGCGATTGTTTAGGTTTAGATTTTCATGAGATTTATTCAAGTACCCTGCAGCGTACCGAACTCAAAAGCTTATACCTTTCGTTAAACCAATCTCCCTGAAGATGGGAATGAAGTTACGCTCTAGAGGAATTTCTTTTCATCCCTTATACTCGAGGAATGCCATAACGTACGTTCATGCTCAGACGATCCCTAAACGCAATATTTGTATTCCCCATTACCGTCTGCATGTGATACAGCCTGTCGAGATTCCAATATCCCTTGATGTACCAAGTACGACTATACAATCCCCAAGCTTTTGCGAAAGTCGAATCAACTTTTGCATCGACGTGTGAAAATACGATTAAACGTTATGTAGAAATTGGATACTTGCATATTATTCGATAAGGGTTATTTCGAGTATGTACATTTTATTTGAGGGTAAGATAAATTAATGATGTAATAGAAAATTTGATGCTTCTCGTTAAATGACAATTCGATTAACATTTTGGACTCAATTGTCGCAAAATATTTGTACCAACACATTTCCGCGGTCTGCGTCGATGGTTTTCGTAGACAACACACAAGGCGGATGGTTTGGACTATGTCTCGATCTGGATAGGTTGCGTAAGCGTATACTTCCGGTTTACAGAGTCTAAGCCCCCCCCCCCCCCCCCCGAAAAAGTTTCCAACATGGAAACGATACCTATGGGGCTCTTCATCCTGGATTTTCATGATAGGTATGGCAATTATATCAGTACTATGTTTCAACCCTCTATAGAAATTTCGCAACCCCCTGACGCAGCAGCCTTCGTTAGCAATATGTCGACGTCAACGGACAACGTAAGAAGGATTAATCCCCAAAAACGAAGTGAAACTCCTGGCGTCAAGTATTAAACCGAATCAGCCGCGATAAGAGGGTTCCGTCTCTCCGATGAGCCATCCCTTATTTCTGTAATGCCATTAATGGGAACGGCGCGAGTCACGAGGTTGGCTCGCCCCAGCGAATCGGAAATTCGAGACGACGAGAAAGTTTAAAAGTCGGTAACCGAATGAAATCCAATTCCCGGCGAGAGGCAAAGTCGAATGAGAAAGCAGAGTTTAAACCGAATCGAATTGGGGGATAACATTTCTTCTTTGACTCTTGAATCTCCCCTTTCCGATTTTCCCTTTACTTTTTATTTTATTTTTATTTTCCTCTTACCTTCGCTCTTCCCTACTGCCAGTTTTTCACTTTTCTTTATTTCCCTTTTTTTATTTTTTCTCAATAATTTAGATCTCCGGCACGCGAGTAATCTGCTCATTCACTCGGCCGCGTTGACAACATTGCGAAAGTATGTCGCAGACACGCTTTCCACATCGATGGAGATGTGGAAATAGTAGTGAACGGGCTCGAGGTGTAATTGTCACTGTGTATCCTCGTGGTCACGCACTATGTACTTTACAGTGTAGGCCACGAGGAGACACGAGTTGACACGACGAAACACGAGTTTACAACGAGCTCGGCAAGGCGAAATTAATTGTATATTCTGCTGTATCTCAAAAATCTTACCATTCACCGACCGCGATTACCAGAGGGGAAAATGTCAAAGGTCACGTTCGCTGTAGAAGTCTCTTCCACCGTTCATAAAAAAAAAGAGAGAAAAAATCCATGCATCGGAATTACAAAAGGAAACAAAACTTGGAGTCATTTGGTTCTCTCTAGTAGCAAAAGGCTATACAGCTTCTTCCATCTTGCCAAGTGTATTCTTCTCCTTAACGATAGAATACAAGAAACTGGCGCTTCTCGCTAGCAGAAGTTTTCTTGCCTCCTGACGACCAGGATGGTCAGGATATCCCTACAACAAATCAAGTCCGCAGAGGTCTTCATTGTCTGGAATTACTGCTGCAACTAGTTCCCATAAAACGAGAGTCGCGAAAAATTCTTCGGAGTGTATATAATTGCATGTAAAAAGTGTATATAGTAGCATTTGAAGGGAATCCGCGTATCCGAAGCGTCGCGGCGTTTTGTATGACTCTGTTTTACCGACGCAGCCTCTATAATGACATTTAAGCGCCGTGGCACAGATTTCCGTCATAACTTTCCTTACAGGCTGATTTATTTGGCACAGTGTTGAGCATTATGAAGAGTTACGACAGAATGCCAAATGAAACACAGACGGGACCAGCGTATACGTTCTGGGAGTTACTATATGCTTATGCTAGTTTTTATCGCTAGTCTGTCGTTGCATCATTTTCTCGTTTTGCTGAAATATCATCAGCAGATAATTTATGAAGGGAACAACCATCATCGTCTCCTAATACGCGACTCGTGTTACGCGAGTGACTTGCTTACACGATAACTTCACAGTTTTCATCGATTTGATTGTAAGCTCAAAATTTTGAAATTTTAAGGCAATACACGATATCTGTTTAATTCACTCGCATTTTTATAAAGTCAATATTCACATATGACGACTGCAACATGATATTATCGAATGCTTCAAAATTGTAATCAAACAATGCTCAGGATATCTCTATTCTCGTTATTCCACGTGAATATGTGGAGCAATGCCATTGTTTCTAGGATGACGATAGTACCGATTGAAAGACATAGGCAGCCGGTCACTATAATCGACTGATAAATATTAAAATTGATTAAACAAGATCGCGAGGAACTAATAGGCGGATAATTACAAATTAGACTGATAATCAACGTCGAAATGGCGCTCCGCTTTTTCAATCACAGTTACTGAAGGTAACATACGTGCAAATAGGTATGCATATATATACATATATCTATATATATCTAGGGGCTACATTAACCTAGTAATAATGCAGACATTTTACGCGTATCGTTTACTCGGAAGCATGCTTCTCACTCGATTATGTTGGTTAGGTTACACAGCAGTTTTCATGGCGAACGAACCGTAACGAGATTAGACCCAGACGAAAAATTAGCGATTGTAAAAAAAACCAACAACATAAAATATAGCATATACACGTCAGATTTGTTGGTAAAGTTAATCCTAAATTATTCTGAAATAAAACAGCAGATAAGGGATTTGTGAAAATTCCATTATTAATTGTTCTCCATAATTAAAAGTCCATCTTCTTGCGAATGGCACAGAGACTAACACGAGTGAATATAACAAAGTTGTGAGACCCGCGCGATATATATCTTCAGCAATAAATATGTTCACAGCACCGAAGCGAATGAATTACACATGGGACATAAAAGCGTTTTATTATATCTACACGCGTCAGACAGCATAACCCGAGAGAGAGTGTTAATTTAAAATAATCAGAATAGTGAAAAATTATTTAAAAACTTTTCCTAATCTAAAATCAATCGTAATCGTCTGTGCATATATATATATATATATATCCCATATACGTACGAAATACAAAACACGAAATCCAATTGCTCATGCAGCCTTATCAACGCTCGTGTTCGCATAAGCGAGTTCCGTGCTGAGATAACAATCCGCGCCACTGCATTCTAACATCGCCGCGCGAATATTTATGTTAACGCGAATGTTAACGTCGGGAGGCCGAGTGTGTACTTCGTGTTCCCCAGCCTACATAAAGATGTCTCATTAACCCTTTCGCCTCATTCACTCGTCCCCACGTAGAACCCACACCGGCAGCCACGGCCACCAGGGTACAAGAGCAGGTTGCACCAGAGAGAAGAAGGGGGGGGGGGGGGGACAGGGTCCGCTCATAATCTCCTCCACTGGAAATTATACTAATTGGTGTGACCTTCTCCATGGTCGGCTAATGAATACGACTGTTTTCGTATGATTCAGCAGAAGAAAAAAAAAAGAGTATCATTGGCTCATCCCCAGTACCCTGATGCCAGGGCTGGAAGAGTAGCTGGAGCATGACGAGCGTAAGCTGCTACTCCTCTGGTAATAGGTAACCAGAAGGGACTTTAAAGGATCGAGCTTGTTACCAGGAGCAAGGCTCTGCAAGATACGAGCCTGATTTCTCGATAATCTACTACAAGATAGTCGAACCAAACTGAACTGTGAGATACGGACAGGGTAGAGAATCACGAAGTCAAAGTTAAATATACGTATATACAATGTACACGGTAAGTAGAGGATCGCCCACATGAATTCAAAGTGACGGCGTTACTTATCAGGAAGTGTCCGACGTATGGAAAGAGAAATCAATGGAGGCGCCTCTGGGTCCTGAAGCTAATTAGCCAGTTCTCTGGAATAAGCGTGGAATGAGATAGGGAGTAGGTTGTGCGGAATAAGTAATATGGTAGAGGTAGAGGAAAGTCGTGCGGTAGTGTATAAGAAGGCCATGAGAGGCGGCGAAGAGAGGGAGTGCGTTCCGCGTACTCGGTTAAGTTGCGTGAGTCGGTGACCTTGAGTCACGCACGGCAGAACAAGCGTAGGAGGATAGAAGGAATGAAAAGAAGGTCTTTACGTCGAACGCAACTAAAGTAACCTAATGCGTTATACCTGCAGGCTGTGAATCCACGTGGTAGTCGGAGACGAGCACAGTGGTGGTGCTATGCAACACACGTGCTGGTAGTAGACGGATAGTTAGATTGATATACATATATATATGTGTGTATATATATGCACATGCAGTATGCAGTGAAGTGCGCGCTCGTGCACATTGCTGCGCTTCACTCTCCTCTCGGTTGCACCGCAATGTAGAACGCGCGTCGCGGGTAGCGTGCTCGCGCGTTTTATCGCGATGGTATTTATTTATTCAGCGAAGCAACGCTAGACAACTCGGCGAGAGGCAGCAGCTACGCTTCGGCCTCCCACCGCGAGAGCACATCTCGCCACCGTGGCAGCTACCACTCACCGTTCCTAACCGCGATAGTCGGTACCAGAGAGGGTCCTGAGTGCAGATACTCTCTTTCAACCCTTTCTTGTAATTTCCAGAGAGCGTGGGAAGCACCCTCCACGATCCTGAAAATCATGGTTGCCATGCGGTTTATCCTCCCGGAGGGATAGGATATATGGGAGTAGTTGATAGCCATTATGGGAACCATGTAATTCGAATACGACAGAGCTTTCTATATGGGGATTCACTCTAAGCTCATTTTCGTATAGATAATAGAAATTTGACGACTGATAACAATTTGTGTATTAATAATTACCTCATGGGACTATTAATTTGATCCTCGAAATTTTTAATTCCGATCAATGCTCTTTGAGTATAAACGAGGGTGGATTCGAATTATTCAGAAAATGATCACAAGGTACCGATATCAGGAGTTTCTATAGACGGTTCGATGTAATATGAAGGATTGGTAAAACGAGACTCACTCCTGCACGTGACACGGCATCGTCGGAACGAGATAAGTGGCACTCGTGTGGCTGGAGCCGTCGCTTCGACTCTCTTCGAAACCGAGAGTCCATCGGCTGATAAACCAGAACCAGTTGAGCAAGATGGTGAACGTGTGGGTACCTCGTAAGAGAGGATACGAAAGAACGAGAGAACAGAGGCCGAGTAGAGCAAGAGAAGGACAGCGAGTAATACTCCGTATATTATCTACAAAACGGAGCGAGACAGAGTGACAGGAGGCCAGTACTTGGGAATTTGCGGTGAATCATGTTTTCCCGCAGCAACTCGCTTTCAAGAGAGCGCTTAACGCAATCTCCGTAAGTGCTCAAGTTCTAATCCAACTCGGCCGGTGGCTCGGCTAATTGAATGCGCCGACTTCTCTGGATGTAAACACGCTTACTTACAATGCGGTTGGTATTGCGGAAGGGACCGACTCGGATCACGGCAAGGTAATAACAATAGAGGGAATAATGATTAAGTCGCAGGAATTTTACAAGGTAGAGTTCAAAAAAACGATCGTTAAAATTTAAAAAGACTTTATCAGTCTGAGAGAAAAGGAGTGAGACGTTAAGAATTAATTAATTACACGCTTCGATTTGAACTGGAGTACGGCAGAGGGATTGCAGAGAAGGTTCATAAAGGGGCCACACTGGCCCTGGTAATAATACCTACTCCACCTGTAAATTCTATGTAAAGAAGGATGAAAGAAAAAAATATTCGAAAACATTAGAAGCCACGGATTTTATTATTGAAAACGAAGCTAATTTCAACTACTTCCGGATCGATAATCTCATCAATAATTTCAATTAGTGAGTATCAGCTGAACGCTTCACGAGTGCGCCTAGTTATACTGTACCTAACCCCCCAGTCCACTTGCGAGACCTTAAGATACAGTATAGCTATAGCTAAGTTCTTCATGTCAGATCTCTCGAGTTCTCGCTCGAACAAATCCTACGGGATAAAGTCACGGGGGACGAATCGGAAGGGATCGTCCCTCGTAAGGTTCGGCTATCCCACGGGATACAGGGAATAAGGTAAATCGTAGGAGGACACGCGAGGATTCGCCCGTCGTTCTCTTGTCCATACCGACCACTTTCCGATCGCAAATAGGGACCAGTTAAAAATTAAAGAATACTCGCTGGGCTCACTTCCACATAAATTTGCCATTCCTCGTGATTTATCGAGCCATACATAATGAATGTTAACCGCGACGATGCGATGCGCTGCTATAGGCTGAATCCTGGGCCTGGCGGAGGCTTCGCGTTATTTACTGCGGCCGTGTATTGACTATAAGCCACTATAAGGCTCTGACGGGTGGTTCCGAGACATGGTTTCGCTGCTGTACTGTATCCACATCGAATGCGCATGCACGTGAACGTTCACGAACACGCTCAACGCAGATGCAACGGACTACAGCTCCGTGGAATGCCGTCGTAGTGGCGCTCAACTCGCTTCTTAATTCACACGTGTGCTTCGGGCTCCTACGGAACACGAAAAGTCAACCGAGAGGATCCACCAGACTTTCTGTACCTCCTCTTTCTCACGTTCCAGTGGATCCTCATCGATGCGTGAACTGCTTCGCCGATCGATGAGTCTGACCATTTCGCTTCGAGAGATAATACCAACATATGTACAGTGTACACGCTACGGCGCAGTGTACCACGCGTCATTCCCCTTTGATCGAATACCCAGTAGGAAAGAGAGACATAAGATTCAAATTATAAAAAGACAAAGAAGGAAGAAAAAAAACTCTCGACTATCATTCATGTGAAAAATGAATGAACCGTCGCGGTAAGGTAGATCCAGATGTGTCGAGGAGAACGTATAACGAAGCTCCGAGAGACGGGACGAGATCCAAGCTGATAAGAATTATTCTCTTATCAGTCGCTGTAAGCGAAAGATTGCTAAAGCGTAATGCGTTACGCGAATGAAAAAGCTTATCGTCGCGATCGCATATAGTCGCAAAAGTGATTTATTCGTAGAAGGAAGCTTTTACGAGGTTATTCCGTCGACGTGCAAGTTGTTTATGCGTGTCCTATGGGGAGCCGAGTGCCCGCGGAAGATTGGCATCGAGTTTTGTCGTATAAATAGATAAAGAACCCATACATTATTCGCGAGACGCGCGCCGCTTGCCGAGGTAGCGAAGGGAGCTAAAAGGACGAAGAAAAAGAAGAAAGATGGTGAAAAAGACACGTCTCTTCTATAGGTTCACTACGTGTATCAACACGGGCGTCAGCTTTTACGAGAAGTAACAGCCACATCCGTGTCGGCAACCCCTAGCCAACTGCTAGCTCTCTTTTATTTTATCTTCTCTTCCTTCCTCTCTAATATGCCCTGAGTTCACGTTCCCTCAAGGTTTCATCCCTCTTTTCATACCATCCTGGACCTCCCCCTCTCCTGCTCTGCCCTTTCTCATTGCTCGACAGCGTTCTGAGAGTACATCCAGGGAGAACGACAAACGTAAAGAAATAGTTTATTAGTAGCTGAAAGCTTGGGAGACCCACGGGAACAGTTTATGGTCCAGAACCAAGAAAATGATCGAGAGAGAAGACGAGATAGAAAAAAAAAATAAGAAAAAGTAACACAGTATAAATACCGCCATTAGACTTAGAAAAGGTATATCCTTAGTAACGTGTATATCTATCGCGAAGGAGATACGCGAGATAAGATATTTTCAAAGGATTGAAAGGGATGCTGTGTAAAAAAATATTATTGAAAAATAATATCCATGTGGAGAGTTATCTCGTTTTGCTCGAACAAATTTCAGGAAGCTGATTAAGCAAGATCGTCAAAGCTGTAACTAGTACCAAAAGTCGCGAGTCTCCGATCTCAGACCTTAGGCCCGGCTTCCAGCAACATGGAAGTCGCGAGAATCAGCGGCGCGACAAAGCGTACATATATCGGAGATGAACGGAGATTGTCCCTTGGGATAGGAAGCCGCTGCTGTTGCTGGGCGAGATTAATTTCGCACGCCGCTGGATCACACCGGGCTAATGCCACGTAAATGGGATCACAATTGACAAGCACAGTTTCCAATCATGTCGCTACATCGCCGCGCGCCCACTATATCCAGGTAATGAGATCTCGTACGCACGGCGAACTGGCTCTATCGATATAATTACCGCTCGGGAGTATAGTAGCTGTGCCTCGTAACGTAAAACGAGAATAAAACACGTTCTTGGTATTACGCGATATCGATCGGAACTGGTCGTGAGCAGGAAATGGACCTAAAACGGAAGCTGTCTTTTACGAGATTTCGAGAACGGATGCAATTGCAATAGCAATGCGTAAAAACAATTTCTGCTAGTCTTCTGTCAATATCAAAAACACGTTCATATTTTTTTTTTTTTTAATTACAACAGTGAACCTATCTTCAAGACGATAAACGTGATAATAAATGATATTTTAGATTTTATAAATTTTTCTCTCTCTTTTCGAACGATCAAAAAATTATGGACTTTACTATTTGGTTTATTCTCGGGATGGGTGATAATAACGTAAGTGGTAAATTGTGCGGCTGCCAACGAACGCTTTACCCTCTTGTTGCTGGTCGCTTAAAAGTAGCAACGGAGGTTAATTGCGAGGGCAGGGAGGGCGCGAACCCTCAACCGTATCATACGTATATACATAGATATACACGTATTCATGCCTATATGTATATGTAATACGGCAACTATCGGCTTTGCCTCCACTTACACTTCGCCGCCAATCTGCGAATATAATCTACCGCTCGAGGTGATTGGTGGCAATCATGAGTCGAAGCCGTGATCGAGCCGATTGCTCTGTAACTGCAGTTCACTCCTGTTATTCATGTTATTCCTTTCCGAGATATCTATAAATCCCAGACGATACCAAAGAGATATTTCTACTAGATTGCCCATTCAAATTTTTATTCATCGATGAAGACATAGGTACAAAGCGTTTCGATTTAACGTGTATTTCCCATTGCTGGCACGTTCAACCGATTGAAATCATGCCTACTACCGGATCTGTTATTGGCATAGCGGTTGTTACCAGATGAGAAGGACTATATCGATCAAGCCGATACACCACGAAGATCCAAATCCAAGTTATGTAAATGCGATCGGATCAAACTAATTCTGGGTGCGGCGCAAGTAACGTTGGTAAATCTTCGGATTTTCTTTTAACATAATTCATCGTCTAGAACGAGAATGCAAACTACTGCCCTATAAATCGATATATCGATCGATAAATTTCTTCCTCATTCATCTCCCTTACTTCTGTTCAAGTTATAGTCTACAATTTTACCGATAAAAATTATAACGGACGAAGATGCGTATGTCGAACGGCCACCTTATCGGATCTCTATCCGTAATATTGCTAACACGCTCTTTTTCTGACTCGGCCGGTGAGAACGAGAGATAACGACGCGAGTCAAGATAACCAAGGGCGTTGAATAATGGATACGCATGTAAGGTGCACGGGGTAGGAAATATGATAAAGATAGTGAAAAGAGAAACGATACTCCAAGGATGATACAGTAAAGTAAAAGAGAGAAAGAAAAAATAGAAGACACAACGAGAAAGATGCTTAGGTTATTTTTATATATACGCATACACACACACGCTAAGAAAAGTGGATGTAGAAGAAATAAAATGAACGAGAGGAACTTTTCTCGACTCGCTACTTCTCAGATATCTGCCACGATCTGGCATGGCGTGTTTCACCTTAGCGACCTGCGTAGCCTATAATCAGGACGGTGCTCATCCATACCTTATCTAGCCAAAAGACTCCTAACACCATTCCCATGAAATTATTAGTGAAATCCACATAGGTTAACATACCTATGCATAAAACACGTAGACACTGCAAATAGCGTTATACGTGATAAACTGTAAAAGCTACCTGAACGAATGTTACTATACCTAAATCAAGAAAAAACACGAACGAGTTCGAGGATCGGTGAGAACGTGGAAACAAGCGACAGAGAAAGCCATTTTATTCGGGATCGGATTAGTCTTTCGGCGGATTACGGTTTCCACCGAAGCGTCGAGACTGGCTTTATATCCAAGGGAGAACAATGATTGCCGAGGGATTGATAACAGGATTTCGCGCAGTTCTATCGTCACGGATCCAGCTAGATTCTCATCAACAGAAACGCACAGTGGCGCCAAGTGTTACTGTACGGTCCGAGTATCGGGGATCGACTAAATCAATGGGATTGTAATTAACTAGAGCGGAGAGTGGTTTCGGATTGGAGCCGAGCGGTGATTTGCTACGGTCAGATCCATGGGTAGACTGCCAGAGGTTTCGAGACTTTAACAAATCACTGTAGCATATCCTGTATTATCTCGGCAGACACTCTCACCCGTTATAAACGATTGATCGATATAACCGTGCGATTGTTTATAAAATATTAATAATATGAAGTCAGGTTAAAAGAGACACCCTAAGGAAATTTACTTCGGATAGTCTTTCCGAAGCATCCCCTGGGGTCCACTCGATCTTTGCTTCCCCATCGAGCATCTCCCCTAAATGTATTCAAGACGTGCGAGGCGTTCGTGATTTTTTTGAGGACGTAACACGAAGAAACGTGACAGCTCGAGATGGCTCTAAGAAGCCGATAAACGGGACATGAAGTTGGCCAGGACAGCTATTGACGCTGACGTAGGAACCAGAACGGAAAATTCTCTGAGTATATTGTATATAAAGGCACGTGAACCACTTCGAGATCTCGTAACACGTGTTTACCATAGTACGATATGTTGCACGTTTGCCTATGGTGTACCTATAGGGTAAATGCAATAATGTACGCTGTCACGAATGACATCGAAATGCGGAAGGATTCGAAGACGCATTCAGCCCAAGAAGAATTTGTCGATGCTTGGTACTGTAAGTGCTGCTGGCACTACTAAGCTTGCAATGTCTCCTCTAATATCGTATTCAGTTCGGTTTCGCAGCGTGAATCGTTGTAATATGCATTGAAAACGGGTCTGAATAGGGTATCTATCTTGATGCAATAACCATCCAACGGCTGCAATATGCGCGCAACGGAGCAATGTGCATTTCTAATGGGCGTGGAATTTACTATGGAGTCGAGAGCTGCCATCGAGAGCCCTATTACACGAGTCCTGAATGAGAATGTGAAGTATGCGGCTTGCGAAGACTCACGCGTAAATCGTACGGTGACCTTTGTGAGTTTAGAAAGAAAGCAGGGACTTTAAAGGTATCTGGGGAAGGAGATAACGTCGATAATACGATGCATAACTGATTTTACACTGTAGGAGATTACATGATTTCCAATCTAAATCTATTATCTCGTACAGAACGTATATGGTAAGCAATAGTGGAGAACAAGAGGACACGTGGTTGCACCTATATATGGTGAATAATAAATAGTACGTTGCACCTATACAATCACCCGATCTTCTTTCGCCCCGAGGTACACGTGCGGGCTTACGTGCATTACGATTTCACGAGGACATTAAGCCGAGCAAAGCGAGTCACTTATCACTGTAATGCGGGAACTGGCGGATGAAATGCCGACCCATCAATCGCTCTCGCAGCCGACAAGACCCCCATCGCTCACCACTGAGAACTCTCGAAAATGGATGCGTCGGCGTGACTCGAGCGTTGCACCGGCGACTCTCTCAATTTAGAGGTTAGATATTCTAACGATGGGAATTATAGATTGGCAAAAGTGCATTTCGAATAGTGGGATATTTTTTAAGAGTTTTTTTTAGATCATGATAAGCACTGGACAACGTCACAGGGAGCTACGAGGATGATGATGATGATGATGATGATGACGACGATGATGATGATGATGATGATGATCATGCTGATGGCAGATAGACTGGGGTTCGTTTGCTGGGAGTTTTCAGTATATCGGGATATAAAGCTTGGAGTATAGGAATAATGGCGGGTTTAATTATCGAAATGAAAGTCGCGAGGGAAGAGGCAATAGGCGATGGTCGAGTCCGACAGTCAGCAAAATAACGAAGCAAATAAAATAAAATTGAGCCTGCGGGCGTGAGGGAGTGAATTTCGCGTGAGAGCGTAGCTGGGGTTTAATATAGCTATGTCAAGGGATGAACTGAAGGGAGGGGGGATAACGGTCGAACGGGAAAAGGGAGAAAGGGCACAAGGGATGAAAAGCAGCTCTCGCTTGAGTATGCGTATGCGGCCTAATAGACACTCTCCGCGAAATAAAGAAGCAAACGAGAGGAAGAAACTAAGGGTGAAAGCAGAAGAAAAGGGGGTCGTTTACGAATGCTTGCCGATTTGGTCGAGGCATCCGCACCATCCCTATGCCAAATCTAACCCTCTGATCCTACTTGAGATTTCATTGTCTCCCCACGGGGAATCGCTGTGGAAACTTTTGTCTTGAGTGGAAGGAAGTTCCTACATTACCAAAATCTCCCATGTTGATAGTGGCTTTTATTTTATTTCTTCTCATATTTCTTGTAATTCTCTTACCTGAAACAGAAAGAAAGCGAAAGGTTAGACTTTTCAAATTTGTTCTACGCGAGAAATCGAATCTCGCCAAGTTTCTCGATCACCCGTTATACGACATTTCCACTTCGATTTCAGTGCCACGATATCTGCCTTACCCTTCATTTCGCAAAATTATGACAAAGCGTTACTAAGAAATGCGAATGTAATGAAACAGAAATAACTGTATAATAACTGTAACGAAAAAATTGTATCCTCCCCAAAAATACCAACAGAATTATTAAATTATTGCTATCGAACGTTACGATAACACAAAAAAAGGAACGTGGATGATAACACAAAAAAAGGATGATAAGAAAAAAAAAAGAAATATGCCAATTTCTAGTTTTTATTAAAAAAAAAGATTGTAAGCAGAACAGAAGGTCGAAGGGTAATTCGAGCATCTGAGAAATAATAAAGCTTGACTGCTTTCGATATAAAAGCAGCCCAAAAATTCTTACAATTTTCATCACTTAAGTGAATTGTAGCGTAATAATACCTATACTATAAAGCCGTAGCAAAACAATAAGCCCTAATATCCCCCCTCGCCGTTCATCCCTTTAATAACCCCGAAACTATCCTTCTCTTTCAACAGTTTCAAGTAACGATCTCGCAGCCTATTATCGAATTAACTTTTTTTTACTCAAGCTTTTTACGAGGCACTGTTCGATCATCGAAAAGTTTCCGGTGTCTGCAGGAGGGAAGATAAGATTAAGTCGTATAACGTGGGTGGAGAATCATTCGCACGTAATCAGATGCATAGCACGGGGGGAGGGGTAGCTCTTGGGAGAAAAAATTTGAACGTCACACTAACCCTCGGAAAGTATACGGAAGCTCCCACTGTGCGAGACGAAAAAAATGTCCCCGCGATAAGTGGCCCATTTCTTAACGTCTGGACTTTTACGTGGGAATTCTGAAAGACATTATAAATTAAAATTAGCCAAGTGTTGTTAGTTTTTGTTTCACGCCAGGGAACCCCCTACACTCGAGTCCTTAACATTTCCTGTTTCCAAGCGAAATTAGAGGGGAAGTAATTGCATTAGCCTTCTACTTGAATATAATTATTTTCCACGAAAAGACGCCAAAACTGGTAATTACCAAGTCGTGCCACCGGTTTACCGGTAACCCTGAAACGTGGAGGGTGAATAAAATCACTACAGAGACCATATACGACTGTATTAAAATACACGCTACAGGTATAAACAGCAAGCCTAATATTTCACTCGAGAATTTCAAAATGGCAAATTTGAAATAAATAGCAGTGAATTCGGCACAAGCCTATACTACGTTGTAGCAGAAAGTTTTACAGGGGTATGCTATTACAGTATCCCGCTTAAGACTTATATGTATATGGTATATTAGAACACGATGACAACCATCGCCTTGATCTTCGCGTATAATTTAATATCAGATCGCGCTTTGAGAATCCGCCTTCCGTGATGAATCGTGAGACGTTTCTTCTTTGATACGAGAACCAGAGTGCATAATGATATCCCATGTCAGAAAGCAGGGCGCGAATTGTCGTGCATTCATTATATGTTCTATTCCTCGACGGAAGTACGTATAGGATATATATTGTATATACATGTATAAAGGCGTATATTATGTACATACAATATAAACGCATATTATACATATATATATAGCGTATATATCCCGTGAAGCAATCTTAACAA
Organism: Calameuta idolon; assembly: GCA_030142285.1. NCBI lineage: Eukaryota > Metazoa > Arthropoda > Insecta > Hymenoptera > Cephidae > Calameuta > Calameuta idolon. The sequence goes on along the minus strand of JARQSV010000043.1, from coordinate 226,315 downwards.
CACCCTTTCCTCGCAATCACCCCCATGGCCTCACAATTAATCTTCGCGTAATTGCGCAGTTAATTAATGACGTTAAGCACAAGCGAGCCCTCCTCGTTACAGTACTTAGGTTATTATCTCCCAGTAGAAATCATTCGACGCCCGTGAATTATTGGCGAGCCGAAGTATATATAGTAACGTTATCGAGCGAATCGATCGAAATCTTCTTTTTTCCCTATACAGCACAAAGGAAATAATGAAATAATGTAGAGCACCCTTCCATCATTTACTTTTTTTTACTCACATTTCTCCCTCAAAACAATTAATGGCAGATGCGTAATAAAATCGTGAAAGGAGTATGTTGTGTATATGTACATATATGTATATATTTCTTGTGTATATTTGTTGCTAAAGAATACTTTGGGGACGATTTCATTTACGAAGTCGCTATTTTGGGGACAAGTGACTGTTTTGGGGACCGTCCTCAAAGATTTTCCAGCGTGATGACTGTTTCGAGAACCATAAAGGGGACTTTCACACCAAATTTGTTTATATTTTTTTCAATGTTAGACATCCAATATTTTTGGTGGGTTTAGAAATGTTTCGTTGGATTAAATTAGGTACGTATTCCAATGCTGTGATTTCCCAAGGTAGTAGTTTTAAAAAGTACATTAGCTTGCTATTATGAACGCCCCTTAATCTTCCGTGTCCCCAAAGTATCTCTTTCGCAAATATATATATACTATATATATATGCATTCAGTTATCGTGTAACGGAAGGAGAAGAGACGTCTCCCACAGACACAACCACGGAACTAAAGAGACTAACCTAATTTGTCCATAATCGAATATTCGCAATGTATCGCGCGAGTTTAATTAAATGCAGTCCCTCGATAGATTGGCGAAAGGATACGTACACTAGTGAGTTCGTGCGTATCGCACATATGAGGATATACACACATCCCTGTAAAATACGTTATACGCGATTCCACGAACGCGTTTATTAACGCACGCAGAGTTCGTCTCGATAAAGTCCGCTCCGCTCGGTAATACGTGGTGACACGTAGGACGTGTGGGCAGTTGCGTACGAGCGTACGTGGGATGGACCAGGATCTACATACGTGAAAACGGAATATTGACGCTAAGCAGAGGGATGTCTATCAGTCATTTGCTCATTCATTTGTTCATTCGTTTCGGCGTCAATGTATTCGACAGATTTCACATTATCTGGAATGCAGAGTAATGTGCAATGTATATATATGTATATCAACTGGCAGGACGATCTCCCACGATAACCAAATCAGTATGGCGAGCATTATAACAATTGGAATGGCTTTACGTGGCCATTCTTTGCACGGTGCCCTTTGTGGAGGATGGAGAGAAATAAAAAGAAAAGATTGTAGGACAGAAAAAAGGTAAATTCACTACTTAAAAATAGGAGTTCAAATCGGAGAGCGGTTTAAGGGTATTCGTATGAGACTTAAATTTAACGCGTAAAGGGAAAAATTATGAAAGGTCGATTCCCGCCAAGTACCTATATAGGTAGGTAATACGGCGAAGCATGAAAAGGGAGTGAAAGAGAAAGCTGTAATGCGTATAAAGATAGCGGATGATGGCCGGCAGATTGAGTGTCGGCCATAACGGTTTCAATTAATACTATCGGGGTCCAACGCCCCGCCGCATACTGGAGTAATTTTCGCGGCCTCGACGCCCGTGCGTTCCGGCCGTATCGAAATTACGGAAATTCAAAGTCCTAGACGGCAACAACTTTCACGAGAAATGGTGGCCTTGACCAGGGAATGGTAATTGTACGTATTTCGTACGTTTCCGCAGAATGTGGAGATTCGCGTGTACGAATGTACATACATACACGTATGTAAATGTACTTCTAAATCCCTTTTAGCTCATATCACAAATCAACCCTGCTTTTCAATTAAGTTAATTTATAATGGAAAATTGACTGTGCTCGAGTGAACTTTAAAATAATTATACATTTTTATTCACTTTGTGTCATCCCACTCCCTCTCCCCCTCCCCCCCCCCCCCTTCCTTGAGACGAATTCTCGATCCCTCGCTTTGCTCATAAAATTTTCGAAAATGCTCAACAATGACTTTCAGTCATCGTCGAAGGATCAAGCTGAATAGAAAAAAAAAGTCAATATGCATTCACCAAGAAATCAAGAGCAAAATAGTAACACGAAGAGGTAAGAGCGTAGAGGCTGGATGCTGTGAAGATCGTTAGAGCGAGGCATTAAACAATTACAGCGTAGCGCGCAGATCCGAAGAAGATGAGAAGAGAGAAAGAGAATCACAAGGTGTATTCATGAAGCTTGACCACTGAAAGAAAAAACGTCTCAGGGCCGACCGGTCTTTTCTTGAATGAGTGTTTATTACACCAACCCGACTCTCCGCCAGCGCCTGGCAGCGCACTTGATCTTCCGTCCGTGCCCTGTAAAACAGGACTTTTATACGGCTGAAAGCAATTTAATTCCTTCCCTCACGCCGGCGCGTCCCGCGCGAGCGCGCGACGGCTATTATTAATCTCGAGCGCACAATGTAACATTGTGCTCGGGTACATGGTATACAGTTCAATTAATTCGAAATGTACGTGGATAGCGGACTGACGGAGGGGTTCAGAGTTAGGGGGGCGGTCATAGGACAGAGGGGATTGGGAGCATAACGCGAAGTCGCTTGGTTCGTTTCGTATCGACGTAGAAATGGATTTTCCATCCATATTCTTCTCTTTTCTGGCTATGATAAAACTCGGGATTTTACCATTCCACTCGGTACACCCCCTTCGACCTCCCCGTTACCATACAGCCTTCAATACTATCACTGTATATCCCTTTCTACCTTTCCCGCCAGTTGGAAACCTCCGGAGCCCAGGCTGCGCAGTATTTCCAGTACAATGAGCTAGTCAAATATACAAACATATTGAAATATTCTCCAACGGGAGTCCCAGACCGCCTGTCAGCGAGTTCCACTCGAATATTTCTCTCCTTGCAAAAATATTTTTACGTTACGTTGGTACCTGTAGATATTTCGTAGATACAGCAATACGTAATTCCGCAAACCATTTCATTGGCGTGGGTCTCCCGCTCTTTGCAACTGACGCTGATTCGCGACAGAACAGTCAAATTCAGACGTATCTTGTCATCGTTTAACGACACGATGTAAACGGGAGGGAAATAAAAGTAAAAGCAAGTAGTACGAATTCAGCGCTTACGGTATGTCACGGCATATGTATATCCCAAGCTGATATATCAATCCGATCTCCTTCTCATTGAAATTTCAATTTACCTAACTGTCAACCAGAGCGAAACAACGAGTCTAAGTAAAATACCGTCCCGGTTCGAAGAGTCCGGGTTCTTCCTAACGGTGATACAATTTAACATTAAAACCTAAAACATACCTAACAGCTTCGCGTCACTAGGCAACTGGTACTCGCGCGATCGCACGAGTAAATCTCGAAGCTTTTGCCAAATGGAACATGATGTTGCATCATTGCTTTGATTAGGAGCCAAAACATACAACTAATGTACCACACTCGACTTATCCTCCTTCTTCTCATTCTTCTGCCTCCTTTGCATCAATTGATATCCGATTAACGAGATCATGTACCAACGCTTGGCTCACTCAGTTCCAGTGCCTTACGATGCTGTGCATCGAGTAAAAAAGCTGGCCTGCAGAGGCTAAAACGTATATTCAAAATGACAAAATCGCAATAAACAAACCAACCTCGTGTACCCACTTCTCGTGTATACACGAAAAGTTATTTGGACAATATCCCGACGACGAACGTCGCGACGAATCGCGTCGCCGCGTAACACGCCGCCAACCGACCCAAACCTTTTGACAAGAACGCTAACGTCCAGTATCCCGCTGAAATTGGCTGTCGTCAACCTGACGCTTGTGTCACCGCTCTCAAAAGTCATTAGGTGGCAGATCGGTGTTGGTGTATACGTGATAATGACATCGCGGTATGGCGACGTTGGCGACTCTCAACGAGGTTTGCGAAAATGCGAAAAGTTTCCCTAGGAGGAGGACGTGGTCGTGTGACATTCGCTCTAGTATAGCGAATCAAGGGGTGGCTTAGGTAAATATATATATATATGTATATATATACACACGCTATACATAAAGCTAAAGCTATAATAAGGCAGGTAGGATATTAGGTAACTTTGGGTAGATATGTATATCAACATGAAAGCATCTACAGGTATACTCTCCCTCCCATCCGCACACACCCCGACACTGCTGCGAAGTTTGGCGCTTTCGGGTGAATCTCCTTTCCCGAAGGATTTAACGTGGGATGTTTATCCCCGGATATTTCGTTAAACGGCAAAGCATCATTCTCAAAATAGGGTGAAGACGTTTAAAAGGGCGCAGGCACCCCTAGGTTGGGTCCTCCGCTAATCCTAAGACAAAGGAGTACATTTGCAGAGGGAAAAACGTTAATTAAGTGACGTGGATTTAGATTTATAGAGGGCGGACTGAGTTATTGGAGGAAGGAGGGAGGGGGGGGGGGGGTGCGAGTGAAAATCTCAACTGAATATACGATTCGTATTGATCGAGGGATGATAACTTTTCAAGGGATTCCTCAAGTCACACCGTCACTGTTTCATATAGCTATACAGTTTCTTCATCTTTCTCTTTATATTTCACGTTTTCCTCTTTTCCTTCCACCTATTCTGTTTCCGCTTGTTCGATCCTCGCGCCTGGTCCAATATTCAGGCTTGATTCTCCGTATCCACTGTACACGACAGTCACGACCTAAAACCGTTTCAGCGTGAAATCATTTGTCTGGAGCGGCGGGCTGCCAGGGCGCGAAACACCCGCAAATTGAATAGAGGAAATACCGGGAGAACGAACCAACGAAATAACCCCCGCACTCGCACCATGTCGGGGGTGATTTATTAGGAACGCCATGTCGACGAGAGGAGGACGGGTACGGCTTTATTCTACTGTTCTTCTCTTTTTCTCTCTTTGCCAGTACTTTTCCATCCCTTTCTCTCTCTCTCTCTCTCTCTCTCTCTCTCTCTCTACTCCCCGTCAGTTTTCCTATTTTACGCATTTTTATTCTTCATTTTTCTCGCTTTGCTCGACTATCTCGCCGCTATTCACATCCCCTCGACCGCCTCGCTATGATTTTACATCTGCGAATATTAACGCTGCTATATACACGCTCGCTATTTCGCATACGGATAAATGGCTCTACGCGCATATACACGTGACACGAGACTCTATCCCATGAAATTCCAATCATACAAGTCACGATCCCATGTCCTCAAAGAATATTAAATTACCCAATGCTTCAAAGGCACTGTATTCGAGATCATAAATTGTCTTAGATGGAAATCCGATTGAGGTATATAGCAATCCGAGATTCTGACGTGCCTCAACCTTGAACCCACAGCGAAGAAGGAGTTACTCGAGGATAGGAGGACTCCCACGGAAAAAGGTAAAATAAAATAATCAAGCCATTATGGCGTTTCCTTTCTGTAGAGACGTGAGCCATTGTCTTGTCGCGCGCACAGCCATCTTCTCTCGTTCCTACCTCCATCTGCCTCGCGCAGTTCATTATTCCACGGTCAACGCTGCGACACTTAATGGAGGAAGCTACGTTTCATCATCACGGTTCGTCATTGTTCCAGGGTTACCTGTGCTCCAAGAGATATTCATCTGTCGCGAACGCCACGGTGACTCTTGGCTTAACTTTCGCCTAGCTGGAAGAAACGAGGAGCAGCTACCCTCACTTTTTTATATACCTAACCTCTTTTCCCAAGCCCTACTAAAATTACACTGACAACGCACGGAGGGTTGGCCACCCGTGCCATATACCCGAACTACGGTACGATGTGAATGGCCCATACTTTACGCTTTACCAAGACAGGAGAAGCACTGACGGAATATAAAGAATACAATTTTCCGAGGAATGAAGGAAGACGAAGCACGATATAGCGTCATCGCGTACACTTCAATCTTTCGGACAGGCTTAACCGCTGAAAGCTTAGGACCTTTGATCCTGAATGTCAGGTTAGCATTAGGCTCGGACGAGAGTACGGTAGAGTCTGCTCGTGGAAAATTAAAATGTCTTCTCATTTACACTGCTAATAGAAAAGGTAATTATTATTCCCGTGACGCTCGGATGCCAGCAAGGAGAGACGTAGAATCGAATGTCTGCTGTCGGGTATCTTGTACAGTGCAGTTGGGCGTGGACGGACAGAAGAATGTAAAATGAAAAAAAAAAAAATGGAAAAAAAATACGTGGAAACGGGAAATACGCCAGAAGAGAATCTCTAGCCGTACCTCCGTCCGTACGGTTAGAGTGTAAGGGGTGAAATAGGGTTGAATAAGGGGATAGGTGGAGGGGGTGTACCTGGATGGCTCGGTCGAGCGCGGACTAGTAGAAAGGAAAAAAGGGCTTAATATCGTGTAACGTAATTTAAAAATGTAATTGCTCTTGTCATGCTCGACGCTGAAGTGGAGCGTCGGGTAACAATGGGTGGCCGGAGCTGTGCTACCGACTCAGTAATAAGTTTTCATGTAAAGCGAACGAGGATTATCCAACCGTGAATGTGCAGGGAATTATATTTCACGGGCGGAAGCAGACTGTTACTGTTCTCCGGCTCTTCATAAATTACCAGAGCACATTCGGGGCCACCGCCAGGATTTAACGTTCTGCGCGACGTCGACGGCTGCGACTTACGAGTTCGCGTAACCCGCGCCGAAAATGCAAATATCAGGTCAAACTGTGGAAATTGCCAAGTCTGCTTTCGAAAATATTTGGCGATGAAAAACAAAAGGGTTGACTTGACGAACAAAAGAAATGGTTACGAGCAAAAGTAATAATAGTGCAAAAAAAATTTACGTCATTCCCAAACGACTTGTGCGAATATTATACGCACTTTTTGATACAATAAAGTGTACGGATTATATGGATCAAGTTTCTCATTGTCGGTTCCTTTACAACTTAATGATGTCGTATGTCACGAGTGTTTAACAGCTGCGGGCTTCGAGTCACTGAGCGTCGCATCGGCTTACACTGAACTTCTGTATCTGATACCTTGTGTTGATTACTCGACCAGAGTTCGTTTGTCGACGGCAGATTTCTGGTTTTAATCAATTGCCTCCGGAAAATCCGATAATAAAGCCAGGTGAATTGTGCGGCTTTGAACGTTAACGCGAGGAGTACGAATCGTTTGATACCGCCGAGTAGATACCTATATATTTATATACGTTTGTCGATCGATAGATATTAAATGTACAATAGAGAAGTGTTTAGAATATTAAAGATAGAATCGATAAAAATATATCCGAGCCAATGGAAAAGTCGTCGATTAATCCAAGTAAAGTCGATAGACAAATTGATTGTAATAGATGTTAATACGTAATGTATATACATATATATACCAAAGATACGGCGGTCGTGTACGTGCGGTGAATATATATCATTTTGTCGTGACCGATGGAAGGAATAAAGAAAGCTTTTAATCCACCGCTGAATTACGATCAATGAGGTAATCGAGAGAAAACAGCAGATGGACGAGAGCGGCACGAAGTCATATTAGATGAACGAATATTCATTAAAATGGTCAGCGTTGATCGAATTCAAGCAAGTCTTTCCTGATACGTTTAGAGATTCAATATTCCGAAAATAGAATTAAATAACAGAAACTTTCGCGTAAAAGCACTTTTGATCGTTCCGTAATCAATTCTGTTACATTTTGGTCAAGGTAGCAAAATTACTGATTGTGAGTCTATCCCGTCCACGTTCTACGTTACAAGCTTAAATTGCATATTACGCAATTTTCTCTGCCATACCCAGACAAGGGTTTTTGCAAACATTCACGCCTGTCGCAGTGCGGTAGTGAGAGGAGCAGATCTGCCGCGCACTTGGCGAGCTTTGATACGCAGAAAGCTCCAGCGGAGACGCGCATGATCTCCAGTTCTACATGACACCGTATAATATGTATATCTTCGGCTGGATTCAGTTGCGCTGCTCGTATTGTACCAGACAAGCTAGCGGATGGAAGATGGAGGGTAGGGGAGAGAAGCTGTAGATACAGATATACAGGCTGGCCCGTAGGTTGAGAGCAAGAAGATGGTCCGATAGAACGAGAAGTACGAGCAAGAGAAGCAGAAGGAGCGAAAACGAGGTGGAATGTAAGGTTGACGGTGGGGTTGAACCAGGAGAAGACTGAGAAGGTGGTGGAGGTGCTCGAGGCTGAGCCGGGGAGGACTTCCAAGAATGGAGAAAGGGGTAGAAGAAGCAGGACACGGTCTCGAGAGTCGGGGGAGCAGGAGCAGATCGCCCAAGGCTCCCGTGGGAGAGAGACAAGAAGTTAGACTTAGAGATGGGACGAGGTGAGACATATGAAACGGACATGAACTCTGAGGGTTGTCAGGGAGGTGGGTCGAGAGAGAGAGAGGGGGGGGAGGGGAGAGAAGGTTCACGAGGGTGAGGGTGAGGATTCAGGAGAGAAACAGAGTAAGGTAGGAGGATAGAAGGTATAAGGGTGAACAGGATGAACAGAATAAACGGGATGAACGGGGTACGCACCAAGGGGTTGAGGCGCCAGTTCCAGGACCGAGAGACCCAGGTCGATATCAGCCTGGAGCAAACCAGACATCTACCGACCATTCGCAAAACATTCACCTCAAGTGTCCTCGGCAGCGCTCTCCTCTCTACTACTCATGCTCTCTCAATACGCTGCAATGCGCGCCACGGGTTTCCCACCCTCGAAACCCCCGCGAGAGGCGGCCGCTCCCGTCGACTTCATCCCCCCAGCCACCCGGGACTCTCGTTCATCTCGCCGCACCACGAAACCGCCCACTAAAACCTGTAATAACAACATTCGGCGCAGACGGGAAGTGCATTTTTAGCTGGTCGTGCTTACCCGATCCGTCCCGACGACTCGTAAAAAGTTTTAATCAAACGACCGGACAAGGATTAAGGACCAGTCTGCTGTGTGGCGAATAACCGTGCTGTAAAGAGGGACTGCCCCTAGGACACGCTCTAGAGGATGATATGCTCCAGGGTCCTTCGTTGCTTTCCAAATGCTTTTTTTCTCACTCACTATACTCTTTATCCTCCAACGAGCTTTATTGTTTAAGCCAACCCTCTCCTAATTCCATGCCAAGTGTGTTTTCGTGAAACTACTGGGTATGTCTTTCGAAGTACTTTCTCCCACTCGAAGCGCAAGACCAAAGATCCTTCACTTTTATGAGATAAGAACTTTCTCAATCCGACGACCCGTGACGAAAATGACATGAATGGCCTTTGGAAGTTTGATGAGGAACGGCGCATAATATAATTTCATTAATACGTCGCACGAAGGTCCTCTTGGTCCAACTTTTGCTCACCCTACGAAACGAGCTGCCGAAAATAAGTTGGCCCTTTTCAGGATGGTTGCGCGGGGCTATGCGCGCATAAGAGCCGCTTCGCAAATGCCGTGTTTAATAAGCCTCGGGGTTATTCGGTACATAGCTATTAACGTTTATAAAGTTTAAATGAACCTGATGCGATGTTTCACGTTAATGAGGACGATAAATTTATACACAGCGAGACAGACTACCACGAGTGACAGGATGAGGATTTGTACTACAGACAGATATGTGCGCTGGACCAATACGAGAGAGAGAGAGAGAGAAAGAGGTACCTGACTATTATCCACCATATTCACATAGCATATGCATAAATTCAGTCAATGTATACACATTATAAATATATACATATCGATAACGTTTTTATTCATACAAATTGAATTGAAGCCGCAGGCGACCGTCGCGATTCCAAGAATATTATGATACATTCGCATTATTCTAAAAAATTATCGAGAATACGATTCATCAGGAATACACACTTCACACGAACCAGAAATAAAGACAGCCATAGTGTCTATATATATAAAGGAATAAAACGGAGGCAGCCTTTAAAATTGGACTCATGTGCTTACAGTCCATTATTGTTCAGCACGAAACAGCTAGAACAGCCAAGAAGCATCGTACTCCTCCGTTCCTCTATTTTCCACATTCTCTCTACGAACCTCAATCCAAAGGAGGATGAACTCGTCTGGGAAAACCACATTTCGTAATAGTGAAGCGCAAGCTGGACCGAAAGATAAAGGAACGAGAGACAAGGGATACAGTATAGCCGCTTACACGTTGCACAAGGAATTCTTGCGCGACCACCGTCCGGAGACAAGAACAGCTAGAAGAGACATATTGGATTTTGAAGTTAGTCGCGAAACTTTCTCATGTCCTTTATCGAGCCCAGAATTCTGTACGCGCTGTTGTCAAGGAGAATAAGCCTCGTTGAAGAAATATTAAAGCTCTTACGAGAGTCTACGAGATGCACGAAATTTATTTATATATAGTTATACCGAGAACGACGAGAGGCAACCTTCAAAGTATTAAAAACTTATGGCTATAATAAGGATAATAATCATAACCAGTAACGGCTTGAGTCTCCTTGGAAAGAGGATCGGAAAGTCTTTTCGAGAACGTTTCGTATTTCTCGTATACCTATCCAAAGGCGCCAGGAGGAAGGAGCTGTCTAGCTTCTTAAATTCGCCAGACGTCCAACGATCACGGAAAGGCGCCTTCGAATGATAAATTGATAAGCTTCGGGAGACTGAAACGCACCCAGTCATCCAGAGAGGGTAATGTCTCGCTTGAAAAGTGTCCCGGCTATACTACGAGCTGAGGTTAACGACGCAAGGAGAAGTAGAGAAAGGAGTAGAATGAGAAAAGAAAGAGAAGAAAGGAAACTACAGAGGGCCTCTAAAAGGGAACAAAGATTACAAGGCTGTAAACCCACGAACCCATTCTGGACTAGCTCAAAGTTTTCCGCCCGTAAGGATCACAGCTCAGTGGCTTTCGATCCTTCGTCTGAGACCCTTTGCCCAATTACAAAGACACCCCCCCCCCCCACCCACCCCCTATCACCCTCCATCTTCGACAGCCGGAGTAGACTACCCCGTTCCACCGGTCCGGATTTGCTCCTTTTTGCGACACTCTCTGACTTTCTCCAGACTTTCCTGCCGTTTTCTCTGCCGAACAGACGCCAAGGTATACATATACATACATATATGTATATATGTGTGTGTATATATATATATATATGTATAGAATGATAATCTTGGCGCTGAGAAAGGTCCCTCCCCAACGACGGTCCATTACAAAGAAACTCTTGAATCTCCGAATACCCACTTTCTACCCCACGTAAATTATCAAGATCAATAGACTCCTCTAAGCCCTGGACCAATCGAACAAAAAAAAAAGAGGTACCTATTTAATAAGCATCTACTGAAACTTTAAAAATTCCTTAACGTACGTAACCACAAGAAAAGCCCATACTCAGCCCTATGTGATATGTGAAGTACGTGAAAAATGTTAATAAAGAATCCCCAAAGTGCGACTCCCTTCAAGCTCCACGAAAGGTACACGTCTCGATCGTCAGCTTCTCGGACGCGATTTCTCTCGGAGAAAATGTTTTTGCGTGACTCTTGACAAATGCGCAGCATTCACCCGACACACGTCTGGTATGTAACGTCTCGTTCGTTCGCAGACTCGCAATCGCAATGGGGATGAGGCGGAGCTACAGGGTGAATCGGAATGCGACGGGGGGACCGAGTTCGAAGAAGAATGCCAATGCGTTAAGGCAAATTGCTCGCGAATGGTCCTCGATATGGCCGGGTGCGAGTCCTTCGTAATAATAAGGGGTAGTAACAGTCGTTCGCTTCGTTAACGTCTTGGCGATGCTTGTGCACCCACTTAAGTACTCGCAAAGACATTTGCCTTCGTTCCTTGGCTCACCCGAGCCATCCTTGTTTATGGGGATGCTAATGAACAGCAACAACTTTATAAACTCGCGGCATCGTTTTCTATCTCCCTTCGACGAAACAGAGTAGCACAGAATGCGAGAAGTGTGTACGTGCACGTCGTACAAGTTTCCGGACTATTTACAGAAAGTGCATACGGAGTGCAAAAAGTATATGCATACAGTGTGTATATGCATATACATATACACTCGCCATAGCCATTAGAGAAGTGAATCATGTTTCTCGGTGGTTCGTCTGCGAATTAATAACGTGGATCGTTAATTAACTAAGGGAAGCAAGAGAAATGTAACGTCTGAGCGGTAGGTGTGAATTCATCGATCCAATTACCCGGGTAACGAAGTGTACCAACTGCGTGTATCTCTAAACATCATGACGACAAACCACCCATCCGTGATGTCATAAACGTCATTAGTTTTATCAGTTTTTTTTTTCATCCCCTATCCTAAACCTCATTAACCGCTTTTAATCTTTACGTATTAAGTCATGAGGTACGCGAAAGGGTTGTTAAGGCTACTATATATACGGACCGGCCTACAAGAGTCTCTTGGTACCGTCTATGCTGTTCGGTAATTGGGGTATCATTAATGAGGTCACAGTACAACAGTTGGGTTTTTGTAGTCGTGGCTTAATAACCGACTAAAATACCGTGCATAAACGAATTCTTAACAAGGCTCATCAATAACAGTTAGAGAACGATTATCACCTGCGTCGAGAAACAACGGAATAAAAAAAACTATGCCTCACTATACTGTATTATTCATGAACCAGATACAAAAAATCATTGAGACATGTCCCGATCGTCTACACACTAATAAGGTACAGTTCTTAATAAGGAAAATGACTAATATGAACCAATGAGGATAAAAATCGTGTAACAAGTAGGGGTGTTATGTATCGAGGTTATAAAAAATATTAATTCAGCTGATTGGAGACAAGCATGATTAAACGTAATTCACAGAGAAACGACGGGACTCCGCGAAGTTATTGAACGTAAGAGTGAACCGCGAGATAGTAAGATCCGCACAGACGTCCATAATGATCCATCCAATTAGAAAGAGAATCAAGAGCCAGTTCCAGCGAAGCGGGACGAATCTAAAGAGCCTCTGGTTATTCTCCCACGTGAATGGTCAAACGGTTTCCTACTCAATTACAGAGTAGGTGGCTACGTTTTCCAAGGGATGGACCGACCATTCCTTTTTCTCAGTCTTCCTCTATCTATCTGGCTGTCTGGCAGATGTTGCGTCAGTGCTGAAGATCCACGGTAGATACTTGGAGGGTATGATTAACGCGTGGCTTATATACCTATATATAAACTATTGGTAGAGTGTCTGCGTTCACGTATGCGGTGCATCTTTATATGTACATATATATAACAAAAAAGAGCCAGACTATCTGGTAAGATGGACGCGCCGCGAATGAATGATGTTATACTCGCTTACCATAATAATCCCGTATTGCCGACCGAGGCAGCCAGTGCGCGAACCGCCATTAAAACACTTACCAGATACGAGCGTAATTTCTCTTTTCCCTCTTTTGCCAAGATAGAAGACATAGTGAAGCTAGCTCCTTGCCTTTCGTTGTGCCCGGTCGCTACGAGGAGACGTCGGATCTCCGACGACCCTTTACATTGCAGATTCTCCAGACTTAATCGATGCGAAGTGCCATCAAAGAGGCGGCTAACCCTGGCTTTACGATTCTCATCGGTAGAGACGATTTGTGTCTGTCATATAATCAGAATGGATTTCACTGTTTATCCCGTTTAACAGGCGCATCGGTTACTCGAATATAATAACTCCGAAAGAATGTTATCGCGGTATATTACCGGAAGTAATGGAAATCGAGGGAAAAAAAAACAAAAGCATTCAAGTTCAATATATCCGATGCTACGTAGGATCCGTTATAATATAAATTAAATCGAAATTTTTATGAGTCCTTTGACTCATCCGATCGTACTGTAGTGATAACGTTAATTGCACTAAATATTCTTTTACCGTTTCTTATATACCCAGCGTAGTACCCCTTTATCTTTCTAACAGCAGGTGCACCTGGGTAATTACACCTTTACGTCCTTTATCGCATCTTACCACGGATATAATTGAGGGAAACGGCTGACTGATCAGTTCTGCTTTTTTACTCAGACTTCTTCATCACCTTTATTTATAATTCCTTCAAAACCCCGCACGCACTTCGCCGGTGCAGACAAAACACGAATGCGCTGTGAACGAGGCTCGTTAACTTTCTAGGGGCACAGGAGAGACGAGAGACTCGGGATCAGTAAGAATAGCCCCGGGTGTCTACTTATAGCAATGCTCGGTGCCCTTGTGATACGCCACGATTATAACAGGTAACATTTGTAGCCCTTTACGACGAAGCCGTAACGAGGATATAATATAATTCAGGAATTAACGTTTCGCTCGATATAGCCCACTAGGAATAATTTATTTTTATAATTACGCTATAATCCACCGGTAAGATCTCATCTCCCGATTAACCATCACGATACTACCTAAACAATTTCCCTAGACGTAAATGGTCCGTAATGGTTCTCAATTATTCCCATGAACCTGCCTAAGGACGCAATCGTCCTTCTTTATCATATCTATATATAACGGACTATGTATATGTATGTATACACATATACATCCGTACGTATACATAGTCCGTTCTTATCCACATAACACAAAAGACGTCACGATCCAGGGTTACTCTTTCGACAAGATGGGGTAGCTGCGAGACATCCTCTGGCTGTCATCTGTAATGTCATTGATCAGTCCCTGTAGTTATCACGGAACGCAGAGCACACGAAGACGCCCGTATCCTAACTCAATATATTCATTCCACGTCCTTTTCGATAACATCTATCCCTTTTCTCGGGCGTCCTACGTATATCCGATATAATCAGGTATCATATCGATGAACCTGATATGATAACGCAAGGGACGATATAATTGATCCTCAAGACCTTCGCACTTTCATCTCGTTGATATTAATATAAGTCGAGATAATTATAAAGTCACTAACTAACTCGTACTAAGTCGCGATACATTTGAATCGCGCGTGTAGACCCAATCAATATTCTTCTCGTTCTCTCTCTCTCTCTCTCTCTCTCTCTCTCTTTTTGTCTGAAGAGTATACTGGATAGGATATACCGGCAGTCGGAGCAATTACAAACCTTGGCTAAATAAATAAACGCTATACGCCACCAGTGGTGATAAGTTATAATAAGTTGCCGCGAACAGGTTGTACGTATAAACTTTCACCGGTTCGATGTACATAGATTGACGATCTCGTAAGTGCAAATACTAAATGTAAATGGTATCAGGACAGCACGTGTGTTACACTTATCAGAAGTAAGGCGCTGGGGAGACATTATATGTGTCTGCCGCGAGACTATAGAGTGCCAATAAGATAGGAAACCGTGTACTCCGTTATAACCTACTGATTCTTGCAATGAGAATACACAGACATATTACAGTGACTATCGACTGTTGGATTTCACTTTGTAGATTGTAACTACTGATATCGACGGAGAGCACGATTTCCTGTCTGGTTACAATGCTAATCGACTTGAGAAAGGTTGAGAGTTGACGAAACCGCTGTAGACATTTTTCTGAGTCTATCTCATATAGGTAAGTAGTCCGGCGATACTATATGTATATCGTGGCAAGTATGGGTGCTGATAGTACCCCTTACGTTCGGGCTCATTATACACCGAAACGTAATTCGTATAATTAGACACGGTCAGCAGTAAATTGAATGGAAGGTGCACGCTCGTTTATCGAGACAGGTGTAAGAGAGAGTCTTGGCAATGCTGAAGTCTCAGACGAAAGCTGATTCTCATCTTGTATATGAGTACTCCCTTGTTCATCTGTATACCCCATCAGATAAGTCTACAGTCTCTCAACGACTTTGATGGTTTCCAGGCTTCCTATTTCGTGGGATATACGTTCACGTACCTTGGGGTCGAAGTTGAAGACCTGATCAGGCCTAAGCGGACACTCGAGACCGCACTTGCAGGTCCCCGCTGTCGTCAGGTACTCCTTCAGCTGATCCAGCGAACCCAGCGCTGTACTGCTTGGACTGTAACAGAATGAATGATTCGTTAAATCAGGGAGTAATCATGTAATTATAGGGGATGAAACTTATTTATCTGTACCCCCCATTTTTTTAATGCGGTATTACATACTTAGTCGTACCATAAGTCGTGCACTCTAATTGACCCCCGGGGGGATTTTATTTGAGTATACACTCCTGGCAGCAAAGACAATAAAGCTGATGTATTGTAATTCACAGACTCGACAGGGTAGATGAGGCTGGTATATTAACTGGAGATATTGTGGCTTGATGCAGGGTTGAACTGCGGTTTGGGGACGTTTGCCAGAGAGGAGAAGAAGGGGTAGGAGAAGTCGAACAAGAAGAGGAGCTAGTTAAGCGGAGATTGGAGGGGGAAAGGGGAGTTAAGGCAAACCTCAGCTGGACGGGGAGAGCAAAGGGATGAATATGGCTGATAAAGCAGGTAGGTATACAGGGGTGAGTGGGGTGGCTGAGAGGGGTAGAGAGACCGTTGCTTGTATATTGATTACCCGCGGGGGCAGAACCTCGCCAGAGACAGAGACTTGTTTCGAGGTACTTTACAGCTTCCTAAACTAATAACCCCAGGCGCTTCGTCCCAGTATTATACCCCGAGCTCTACCACCGGAGACTCATCCCCTACAGCAACGACGTCCCCGTCGATAATTATTACCCAAGATAATAAAACATCGAAGTTGAATTGTGATCCGCTTCAACTGCCTCTCTTTCCAATCACCGCTCACAATTTATCATCTCTCCATTCCCTTCATATTGTTCGGTTATACTATCTTTTTCCCTCCCGAGAATTTTCCATCCCTCGAGGGTCACCCCTTCCGTTGAAAAGTTAATTTCTATTGGATTCAATTTACCAGCAAGCTCCCAGGGTGCTCCTCTGCGTTCAATTGAAGATTCAAGTACGCCGGAGAAATGGATTAAGAGGGTAAACATCGCGCGCCTCTGCAGCAGCGAAGGGATCGCGGGAGGGTGCGTTCGTCGGTAAGGTAGAGCGAAGAGATTTAAAAACAAAAGAACAATGGAATATGAAGGATGAAAGAAAAAATACTTTCTACCTCACGGTTCAAGTTTTGGACTGCAGGGTTCCTCGCTTGGAAACAGTCTGCTTCTCGGGATCCCAAAATGCAAAGCGTTCCCCCCATGCATAAAAATATCAGCGTTCAGTAAGACCGTGCCGAGCGATGGATCTCTCCCTCGAGTTAAGGGCAGAAGGAAAAGGGCGAACGCCCAAGAGGATGGGATAGGCTTTGGGTTCCCTTTGAGGGTGAAGTTTATCTCGTAGATAATACAAGAACGGCGTGCCCTGCCGACGCAACCCATTTCTGCCGCGCAAGCAACCCGCAACCGAATCTGAATACAGCTGTGATTCCATAAATAACGCGCGGGACCGCGAGGCCACGGCATCCACTTTCGAGAGAATGGGAGTCGAGAGGTATGCGCGATGAATTATATTTAGGAAGGGCTGCCTAAGCTGCTTGTCCTCGTAAAGTAGTCGAGCAACTATAGAGCCAGCCAACCAGTCGGCCTGCCAAAGAGCCAAGCCCAGCCATCCAGCAGCCAGCCACCCTTTTTCCCTTAGCATCCCTTATTCTATCGCTGCCACAAATACTTACCACTATACTGTCCTACCCACCTTTTCCCTTTCCATTCCCTCAAAGACACCCTGGCAGACCCCCACCCAAAATTATGTAATCATCCTTGTTCCCAGACAACGTGGCTCGGCACGATTTTCCTTCCGACGACCATCTTTCTTCACCCTCTTCTAAAGACGCTCACTTAACGTCCTTCATTAAGATATTACCAAGGTACCTTCTTGAAAGCCCAAGGGTCACCTCGGCACGGCTGTTCTCAAACTCATTTTTTCTTTTCTACCCTCTCCTCCTAATCGTCCGGAAGTCTATCGTTATCCTGCAAAATAGCACTCTCGTAGAAAGTCAGTTGAATGGACACAAACTCCGTACACAAGTATGCCTATACCAATCGTATGGAAAGTTCAAGAAACCCATAAGTGATTTACCGTTTGGCACACTAACGTATTCGCCAGTTATCCACTCGCTTATAGAAACTCATGACGACTAATGTCAACGTTATAAAATAATCGACAGAGCCAACTGCCATTTACACAAGCGACTATACCCATAGCAGTCTATCGCTTGTGTGCGATTGGCTCGCGGTACTCGCCCTTATGACATTTCGTAATACCTGAGACTTGGAATAGCTCCATTAGAATTCGCACTGGCAATTCGCAAAAGGTTACTCCACGGTGCGAAATAATTACAGTCCGATTTCGAATACTATTCGAAAGTATCGAATGCTGCCGTGTATATGTATAAGACAACACACTACCTCTAAGATATTATAGGCGGTACCTGGTATTATAAAGTTAACTCAATCGGCATACCTGTAAGTTTCTTTTAACCTCGCAAGACATGACATTACAGCGACTGGGTTCCCATAACCTCTGACTGACACCCGCGTCTGCCATACACTGCGACTGGAAATATGCTGCCAGCACGTGGACTATACTTATCCTCAATCTCTATCGACATTCGTTTACCTTTTGTATACGTTTTTAGAGCGTCCCGCGAGCGCAATACGGCAATGCGTGACATTTACGCTATACATGTCCACTCGTATTTGCCAACGTTTCTGTTACGAAATCTGGGATAGTAGATACACAGAGTTATTCACATCATAGGCACTACAACTTGAGTTAGCCTGTCCATTTGATGTATATGGTGGGGCAATCCATCTTCAGACGGTACGTTTGCACTTGAACAATTCTAAATACAATTTTATTTACTCTCAACTACGTAAGAGTGCTTATTGAACGACAATGAGCATTAATATAAATAAAAATTGACTCTGTTTCTTTTTTAAGATACAACGTTATGACCAACCCACTATACACCGATTACGTCCAAGCGTATCGCGCTTCGTCGAGTGAAACCTCTTCTTCGTCGGACTCGCGACACACGTTATCAAACCTTCTCCCTCTGTTCAACGAACTCGTAAACCCGAATGACATTTGAAAAGTCCAGATAGTCCTTAATCCGCTGACTCGCAAAGTTTTACTGCCAACTTTAGAACGTCGGAAATTGCATCGTCAGGTCGTGCCCGACGTAACCTTTTCCATTGGTCTTTACGCTTGTGTAAATAAAAAAATGAATGCCCGTATTTATTACCTTCTATAACCGAGGAAACAAAACGAACAGACAACCCGTCGTCGTTTCCCGTGAGCCATAAAATAGGTATGTAAATATCGAAAAATTTTCTAAACTGTCTATACCCAACCTTTTTACGTCATCCAAAAAAGATAAGAAAAATCCATACCATTTATCGTCATCGTCATCGTCATATTATCTTCGCAGCGCCAGTCAAATCTCCCTGCGGTTGACACATTTGTATCGAAATCGTCGCATAAAGTACTCGACGTTAAACGCTTTACTACGACCGATAACGCCTTTAACGGCCAGAAGCCAAACGACGAAACGATACTAGCCCGCGCAGTGCGATACGATACGGCAATGGCAAAACCGCGTTACTTTATTGGGAAAATACTTATTGTCGGATGTAACGAGAGCACCATAAACCTTATGCTGAATCAGTCAACAAGTAAATAAACTATAGTTTGCTTGATCAATTATGTGAGGATCAAATATACGGGTGTCTGTGAGAATTCTATCCTATGACTGAGCACAGCATAGCTATGTATACATATATATACGTTCGACTCCCTTTAACATAAAGATGATGGACTTATGTGGAAAATTAGAGCGCTCCGCCTGCGGATACGATAAGTAATCTTTATGTGAGACGTAGCAGTGAGATTGCGATGGAAACATATATTACGCAAAGAAAAAAAAAAAACCGGTCCAGGTTGCCCAGCGCTGCAAACGAGGCGCGAACAAGGCGAGGCGAGACGTTCTTGAAAACTGAGGTGAAATTCAAGAGCAGATTGGAGTTGAAGCTTGACAAGGTGTGCCAGATTTATTAATTAACGAAGACTGGATCGAACGTTTCGTCGGATGTCGTACGATAACGAGGCATGGTATTAAATACCTATCACTGTAGGATATTATAGGGATAATAAAAAAAAATTTGCCCATATATCATTCAAAGTGTACAAAAATTTCACATAATCTACTGCTATTGATGTAGAGTCGCTTGCCCGCAGAGATATGAGCTGAAATTCCAATTGAAATTACCCTGTAATTCACACGCATTCCGAAGGACAGCGCTCGCCGATATAATTAGCAATCAAAGGCAAATTTACGAGAGTCATAATTTACGTGATAGCATGGAAACTGCTCCTGACTGTAACTCGCTACAATAAATACCCGAATGAATATACGATAAAGTGTAACCGGGATGGAGGGGGAGGGGGAGAGGGGGGCAACGGAAAACCGCAAAGATCCGCATTGTAGACTCCAGTGACGTTGCGATAAAGTAAATGGACGTGAATGGGAAAATTTCGATATTTACATGAAAACGCTACATACACGTAGTATATAAGGGCATCGAAGGAATCCCATCATCAGTTAGATAATACAGATCTATAAAAATTGTACGACAATATTGTTCTTCGTTTCCGCAAGGATTTAGATGTAAAAATAAAGTACAAAAATTGTAGCATCTTTAGGATAAAGAGAGAAAATTTTATCGCGTTTCATACTGTCGTATACATAATGACGAAACGCGCCGATGAAATGATGTCTGTCAAAGAGGGAAAAGACGTGGAAGGAGAACGGTTTCTCAAGTGGAACAATTTCCTAAGTTAGATCGCGCGTAGATTGCAGTCATTAGCCGTCATAAAATTTACGGTAATCGTAATGCGGTAACGCGGAAGCTGATATCCCACTGCAAAGGCAATATAACGTTAACCTGGGGTATACAGAATGACGATGTACATATAACGTGTTTATGAATACATTGTGTGTATATATATATGTATATATGCATACAAAGTATGACGGCCGACCGATGTGCAACGTTTTTATACAGTGCACATGCATGTATGTACATGCATCTGATCTGAATTAGAAAGTCCCCGTTACACTTTCCCCCAATCGTTTGGAAAGTCCAGATTTTATAATGGCGACAATAATGACACAAGGTTATTTGGATCTCTGTACATACTTATATACGTCTAGTTATGCTGAATATTAATATTTAATTATACGCGCTATTATAGCATATGAAATATTTGCCAAGTATCAAAGTACATCGTGACGTATACAGTGCGCAAATGGACACTGCACTTGAAGCTATAACCATTTCATGTTATTACCCTGTAGTACCATTTGCGTTAGTAAAAAATAATTTAACCTTGGTAGCTTTTAGAGGCGCCCATAAACTATTAATGGTCTAACGTATCGATATACATAATTTACCAGCTTGTACAATATATAATGTAAAACAATGAATGACAGCTTAATTAATCCCGAGGTCTCTAAGTATCCCCATTCCTGTACGGTAAACTCTGTGCTCCTTTATTGGCCAAGCACCGTTCGATCGGCGACTTTCTCTATCGAGTGACAGTCGCGCGATTATCCGCAGCCGCGATTCTCCCGCACGAATCTAATCGGGACAAGTATAGCCAGGCACTAGATAAGTTATAGAGTTCATTCAAGCTTTCTGATCGACGGTTCCGGTACGGAGCGTGAGAACCTCACGATCGTCGCCTTTATAGTACAGACATAACGTATATAGGGATATACTGAATATGTGAAGACTAACGATACAAGTATAACACACAATAAATATTGGAGTGGAGTATTTATTTATACAATTAACAAAATAATGACTTTCGATTAATTTTCAAGGGTATGGAAAATTCCAGGTATATATTTATATCCCAGGTGATATATTTATTTTTGTGTGTGCGTGCATGTGTGTGTTAGGTCATCGAATTTTGCGGAATGCCATTCAGAGTTTGGCGCAACGTAAATTTCTACCCGATGCATTAATCCGTCAAATATATTTTAACAAGAGCGAATATTGTCGGTTTCCCTGTAGATAATAGACACATAGTTATTCAAAATGACGAAATCAAGCAGAGCCAATTTGAATGCGACTCGCAAATTGAAGCTCCCCTCGCTTTCATGAAAATAACTTTATAGAATTCGGAATGCTTTATATATTTTTTATCCAGTCATTTCAATGGTATATTTTAAATATTCGTATGCGCATTGGACCTGACTTTTATATATACAGATATAGCAGCATTCAGCTTACTTTTACCTATATCAACATGAAACTCGTCAAAAACGATCCACGTCGAATCCGATAAACTTTTCTCTCGCATAAAGACTGATACCCAACCTAACATATATTGGAATTGAAGCTACTCACTGCATGGTAATTACCAGTATCAATACATCCATTCATAAATATATATAAAATTGTAGGTTTTGTCCAGTAATCATAACTGCGACGGTACTTAATTATTTGTAAAGTCCGATTGGAACATACGACAAACGTAAAATAGCAAAATCTACCTTGCCTTATTTCTTGTTTTTTTATGTTTTTATTTTTTTCTTACTTCTGTTACACGAGAGTAATAATCAGCTGACTCCCATTTATACGTATCCTTAACTATTTTATAGGCATTCTTATACGCAGCGTATATTATTGACTTGCATTATTGATTTATCATTTAGTACACTCCATGAGTGCATTCGCGCTCTTAAACTCAGTACACGCGTGTATATGCATTTAATTGAGGTTAACTGCTTATTTGCAGCGTTACATTATGGTTTCTTGTTTGTCGGTAATATCGGGACATTGGGAGGATAGGGGAGAGAGGGGGTGCATATAAACCAACGTAACATGCATATAGAATCAATATTATGTCTGCAACGTGTATTGACATGTGGAGCAAGTATAATGCATGCTTTGCATCGGTATCGAGAAAATGCACCGTGACAACATAAATCCGATACCCTCGTGCGAAATTGCAGTTGATATGGTAAAAATTGCAATCGCAGTAGATGACAAGATAAGGCTAATTAATGTGGCAGCCATGAATCTTCTATGTATGGTAGGAAGAAAAAAAATCAATTAACGCCAAGCTCCGACGATATTAATTGACTCGATAATTATTCACGCATTATACCACCTTGGAAACACTTACCGAACAAAGTGCTAGGCAAATCGTTATGCGCACTGTAGTATTACTTGGGTCGTCAATAAATTAGCTGTGATATAACCGGTAGCACTATGCTATAGCACCATCGCTTAAACCAGACTATGGAAATGAACCTGTCCTCGAGTGAGCCGTTTATCGGATTCAGCTATATCGTAACTGGTTCCCGTTACATAGAAAATGAATTTTCGTTTGAGCAAGAATTCAAAATTATTCTAATCGTTGTAGCAACAACGAAGGAAGGTGGGATACGTACGTGTGGTTGCAGGGGAAATTAATAAAAAATAATAATATTGATAACGATCGTTGAAAGATAAAAAAAGCCGGTTGTTGACTCCGAGTCTAGAATCGTTATCGCAAGGTCATATAACGAAGCATACGGGGATATAGATAATTTAAGATAGCTACACAGAAATTAGTATAGTCTTCAAATTATTAAAACCATCGTTCAAATTTGCTATTCGACGTACATCGACGACGAGCAATTTCCTGTGTGTATCCCGATACGACAGAGTCTGGTCAGAAATGCAGAGCACATTGGCGCGACGCAATGAAACGGACTAGGGGGGGGGGGGGGGAGTGCACGTGAAATTGAGTTATCGTCGATATTGGATCGGAACGAAACAAAAGGTCGTAACGGAAAGGCGACATTTCTCTAGAGGGGAAAAGTAGTACTTGTCGAGGCAGACAGTATCTTCTACTTTTCTACTCGGATCATTTCTCCAACGTTAACTCTCAAATATGTATATATATACATATACATAAACTCTGTATATACATATATCGTATATCCAGATAATATCCCAGGCAGATCACCCTTATAAAAATCCAATAGTCCCACAATCTACTCGCGTTACCATAAGTCTAATATATTTGACGGCGTAAAGTTATCCCCTGGAAACAGCAAATATCCCATATATCGTTTCTCACGGAGAAAGTAAAATACACGGCGGCGAGCGTAAGTACAATAATTTACATTCCCCAGGTCATACGTGCTCGACGATGGAGTCTCGTACGACCGCCGTGAGGTATGCATGCATGCCTCCACATATGTACCACGTGCAAGTAAATACAACCACGAGTCTGTCCTCCGTTCACAGTCAATTAATGCACACTCGCTTCACAGAGAGCAGATCGACAAGCATTCGCAATCGTTCGGAGGAATATCCTATATCACAAGCCGGGGTATCTGATCCTCACGACAACGACAACAGGTCCTTCGACTTGACCGACCTTCGATAAACGAAGAAGATCTTGTCGACCTCGGGCGCGTTGAAGCACCCTGAAAAAGTCAAGTACGCGAAAGCAGAAGAACCCTGAGAGGAATCCCAGTAGAGATATACGGGGTATCGCTTTTCTTTGGATGATCGTGCTGCTTCCTTTTGCCCAGCCATATCTTGCCCCTTGTACCGATGGAGAATGACAAGGTACGCGCGTAGCAATGTACTCTGGCTAAACATACCGTAACGCATACATACGCTAAATAGCAGCCTGTTCCGAATGTCGACAAGAGCATTGTGTAGTACCTACCAAGGAGTATATCCAGATCGGTTACAGGGTAGATTCCATGTGTTCCAAAGGATCTTGATCTTACTCGCAGATCAGGCTCATCCACGAGCTGGATAAACGGGTATTAAGTTAACGCAATGTAACTCATATGAGATCTACACGCTTACTGAACATACTGACGTGACATGTGCTCACCCGTCACGTTCTCCATTACCGGATCTCTCAGTCAGGTTCGGCAGGGTCAGCATTCAGGCTTAACTGCCTGACGTGGACCTTTGAGGGTAGTCAACCCTTACCAAATAGGGTTGCCAGACTGTTACGAAGTTCGTATTAGCTATTGGATCGATACTCATTTTCTCGTGGGATTTTCAATGTCAGACATTACACTCGATCTTTATGTATATACTATAGCTTAGTGTGATGGAAAAAAAAACAATGTAAGATTACGCGTTCGGATTGCAGATAAAAGCCGACATGATAAGATCGCATACCGATGGGAAGTTTTCTTTTTCGACCGTCCATAAGAATAATACGCGAAGTACTCTTTACTACTCGATTATAACAAACCATTGTGAATAATGCTACCGTGATAATTTGTCAAGCACTGTTCTTGTGAAAATTACACAAAATGGCAGTCAAGCTGGTCGACCTTGAATGCCCCGCAATTACGTGTCTGCCGCAAATAAACAGAAACGCGATGCATGCATGACATGCTCGTATGTACTTCGTGTGAATGCATGCCGAGCTCGTACGAGCACATACGACCGTCTAGATACAGCAGTGCGTTATCCTGGACATATGAGTTTTTTTTTATAGTACTATACACGGGTATGCAAAAAATATATATATACACATATATATGTGTAGAAATGATTTTAAAAAAAGTGGAGATGCAGGAAGACCAGTTGAAAATCTACGTTAAAAAACAGCCTAATTACAACCTCACTAAATTTGACTACCCCGTACTGTAAGGGGCACACATAAAATTTGAAACACCCATTAAAACACCCATTATTCACACATCGTTGGGCATGCTCCAAAATTTGAGTGCATCATCAGCGACTGAACGAGGGATGGAAAATTGAATTAAACGGGAAAAAAAAAAGATTAAATCATTAACGAACCTTTCGCACGGTTTCGCATGTCTCTGTAAAATTACCAAGCGGGTGCACGTGTACCTGTGAAATACAGGAAATGCTTATGAGTCATATAGGTGCACTGTTTGTATAGCTATACAGTTGCCGGAAGGACCGGACTCGCTACTGCTTCGTTAATTATGATTGATAACGCTCAGTAGTACGTTATCAAACTGTTACATAGTCATAGCCACACTATGTATATGCGGCTACAAGCATAACATGGTACAGTAACTCATAAGCTATACTCACTATCTTACAAACAATATATATAAATGTATATTAGTTGTAACGTATTTTCTTAACTCGACACCGATAACGAAAATCCGAGAACTAAGCTACGTCATCTTTGGCCGTCCACCCTTCGTCAATACATCCGCATGCCAAGCGGACACCGGCCAATTATTTTTTCGACCGGGAACTGACGAGCCGGAATGACCTGGGAGTCGAGGTGGAACAGCCTTAAGTCCGTCAATACGAGAGCTCTGACGTAACCTATCAGAAGAGACGATAGCTTTATGGATCTTGTAGATTTTTGGGGACGCGTAAAAATCAGCAAACGCAACTGCATGTACTTTGGCTCTCTCCAGCGAGACGCCGCTAGCTCAGCCGGACCTCTACCGGTCCACGGTAGCTGGTGACCGTGATTCGAAAAATCCACGTCACACGGTATACGAGCAACAGTCAACAACTAAAGTCACTTCCAAGTGCAAAAGACGTCGTTAGACCACAAAGGAGATTTCATCAATGGCAGAGCATTGACATTCGTCAGAAATTCCCATTACACTGGCAAATCAATTCCTAAATGAATAGCAACCTACTGTCAATGATTCACAGTAACTACCAACCCATCCAGCCAAGGTACAATCAGCAGAATAATTTTCGCATCCATATCAGTCCCCTGCTCCCTCAGCCAGTAAGTCTATACCATAGCGATAATAGAGACTTAATTGCCATTACCCGGAACAAATTGTCAGTTTCGTTTGTTACGTGCACTCGATATACACAGATATATCCGTCATTAGAATCCGCCTTGTGATACGTAGGTCAAATTAAATCGAGTTACGACTACGCAAGAACTCCCCGTGATTTTCTTCCTCTATGAAAATATACGCACGCTCCTCATAATCTCTGGCGTTAATTGCTACCCGCATATTGACGCGATACGTCACATGGATTTCGTACTTATATATAGTACGTACTGGCTCGAGAATGCGAATCATTAATATTAATTTACACCGAGCACGAACGTGCCGACGATAATTCACGTTACGCGCTACGTGTCAAGCCAGGCTCGTCTCGAAGCGCGCATTAAAGCAAACAAAACGTCTTAGACGAAGTGCCGTAATTAAAAGGCGCCTAATTATTCCATTTTATCCTCGCACCGGCCCAACGCCGCATACGACTGACGTCCATTTGTTCAATTGTCGGACTAACAGCTAATTGATGAACCGTGAATGAAGAATCAAAGGCTCTTCGATACTTGAGCACATCGCGAAGCTACATACCTGAAATAAATTCTGTAGCCAAATGCTTTTTATACGCGAATCAAATTTGTCCCCTGTATACGGTACGCATACCGTGCTCGATACTACGTATGTGGTCGCTTCGAGTTTGCGCTTGGCACGAACTTAGTAAAAAAATAAATAAAAAATTTTTTTAAAAGTAGTTCGACGTTATATCACCGACAGCCGGATGAGTTAGGATACAATTTTACCACGTTAGCCTCGCTGCTAATCTAATGTTAACTTATTCAAAGGCAGTGTTTAATTTCAGTGGTTATTTCAGCCGTTAAGTGCTCGTAATAACATAGTGAAATATCTTTATTCGCAGATGAAATATAACAAAGAAGTCCAAGCGCGTTCGAAAGTTATTGCCGCCTCAATTTCCAAGCGTTGAACACGATGTTATTTTCGTAGGTAGCCAAGCAAGTAATTTTAATAAAGGAATCTTGATACCCATAAGAATCACGTATTACCATCTGTCCATTGAATAAAAACCAATCGTCCTGTTATACCTTCCCCCTCTTTCTTCCACGCTTTTACTTATATTACGGCGTTGCTAAAAAGAGATGGAAAAAACTTTAGCCGTCCTTTCGCTAACGATAAAAAGGAAAGGACTATCGACATTCAACGCTAATGAAGTTATTGCGCCGTTTCCACAGAGAGAACAAATTGAATGCCAGAAATATTGCACAATCACTTAGAAATCGAATGCCTCCCAGCATCCAAAGGCAATCTCACTCTCGCGCGACTGTATGATTCATGACGTACGGTATCCGAAGAATTCAATACATTTCTATTAATATATCCAACATCGTCACTTGCTCCACGAGTCATTACTCAAATCTCATCTAACTTACGTACTAAACGTGTCTCCCGGTGTTTCCGCCTTCTCGTACGTCATATCGATAATTTCTATCCAGCAGCACGAACGCCACGTACGGTACACAGCGAGAAAAGAGACACAGGAAAATTTTAACTAATCATAAAAAAATCTCGTGGGACTTTGACTCTTGGAGTTCACTATATGATAAAGGAATGATGAATCTCGACTAGGCAGTGACCAGAGCACGGATGATAGGCTCATTATGAAAACTTCTTTCGCGCTGAACTGGAACAAAAGAAGCAAAATAGGCTGTTGCTGGCAACTATATATGCATATGGATTAATAAGCTCCAGATCTCAGCGTCACATAATATACATACGTGAATATATATCTATATAGGTACTATACGGTACAGTAGGTTCGTCTGTCCATCCTTCCATCCGTCAGAATATGTATATAAGCACATATACAGTAATAGCCCATACTCGTTCCGAGTTGGTATCTACGTAATCCCACTGGCGCGCAAGCAAATCATGTTTATTCAAGAACGTGTATCCATAGTAATAGAGGGCTCATTGTGCGCCGAGTTGCGTATCAGCGTAGATATCGCAAGGGGCTGGGATCCTGAAGGTACGACGTACTACGTGTATTCAACGTCTCGATGCATCCACGATGGATCTCGAAGCGGAACGAGAAACACCTGGCTACCCTGCCCCGGTTATTTCGATTCTTCGTACTGGGTCCTATCTGCATCGAGCAACTTCGGCATGACCCCGGTGGCACCTTGCGCCATATTAATTTTGGACTTTCACCCGTGAGACAGAGAGACACATTCGTCCCCTTAATCACGTCGGCCGATCGAAAATCCGTAACGATCCTTGTCATCCATAACCTAACCTTGAATAGTAGTTCCAAGTGCATAGGAGAAAAAAAAGAAAAAAAAATGTTAAGCCTCCGCTGCTATGTGCGCAACTTGCGGCTTAAGCCGGAAAGTCAATCCGATGGCACAACGACGCGACTGGTATGTCGTTTAGCGAGTAACGTGGGCGTATTTGTGTATGCACCGGTAAGATGAGGAGATATCGGTGTGTGTACTTGAAAAGGATTATTCGGACAGAGTTGAAGCTGCGGAGCTGTAAGGTACCGAGATAGTAGGTACGTAGCGCGTATGCACCTCGAACAATGCATATTCATGAACCGCTGTGCATATTTACGAGCGCCGGTTCAGAAGGATTCACAGTGCAACTTTATAACGTTTCAACGGGGAGCCGAGGGCTCCTTCGTGTAGAGAATGTAGCATTGAACTCGTGAGTACAGTGCCGGCATTGCCTGTATAGTTTAAGCATCGATCGAGAGGAATGACATATAGGAACCTACTGCACGTACTCCCCCCCCCCCCCCCTCCTATCTGCATGCCTAACGTTAGGTACACGTAAGGTGAGAATGCAGTGACTGAAAATAAAAAAATTTTATCTATCGAGACTATACTATACGACCATAATCAATCTCCTACCAAGGTACGTGGCACTATCTATTATATCGGGTGGCCCAAGGAACAATGAATATTTATAACGTACACACAAAAAAAGCACGAGACAAATGGAACAGATTGGTTTCCGGCAGACCGAATAGCGTTGACGAGGTGGCAGCTGCATTGGGCAGCCGATCCAATGTTTGTCACAGAAGGCAGGAAACGCTCGCGCCTGTTAATAACCCAATTAAAATGGACAGGAAGTGTACCCACACCTCATGGACATTGGTGCACTGGTACGCAGATACCTCCAATACGTCTCCAAGTTACGTGACTAATCAAGCGTACCATCGTATTCCACGTATGCTAGTCTATCGGTTTTATTTTTTTTTTTTTTTTTTTTAATGACTCTGGCAAGGTACGTAACTGTGTAACTACACGTGGAGGAAAGCGTGAGACTCATTGGACTATATGCAAACGACACTTCTCTGTACTCCAAAGTGTCCCTGCATATCGCGCTCCACGCGATTCCCTCGGCATGAGGTTGGTTCGATCGTGAGATCTGCTGGGTTTGCAAGGTAACGATACGAGCCAACCGCCAGACTAACCGAATGCCTTTTGACCCAGGAGCCTCGATCAGATATTATGTCTCCAGACCGATATGTGTCAGGCGCCTTGCCCGATCAACTGACTAACCAAGCTAGTCCAGACTGACTCTCGACTTGACTAGGACTGAGATGAACATTGCGATTCTCTCTACCATCAGTTCGCATCCCTCCTCTGGTAACAACTGACGTTCACAGACAGTTACGGCTGATTCCTTGGTTAATAATGACATTAGAGAAGCAGTATTCAGATTGTTACGTGCATATTACGTCAATAACAATAATCAGCGTATATGTGTATCCGAGTTATGCGATGATTACGAGATCCTTCACGACGGTCAGAGTCTAATGTGTGGAATGAAGATCGTGAGGATTCTTGTCTTTGTTAATTTATCTTTGGCCTCATTTCGTCGACATGCTCCTCCTCTTTATAATCAGAGGAAATCATGGCTGAATCCTACGTAGTAGTTGCTTTACGATCTCAATCGCCTTGATATTACAATCCATTACGAATGGACAAATCATAGA
This sequence comes from Calameuta idolon, assembly GCA_030142285.1. Lineage (NCBI taxonomy): Eukaryota > Metazoa > Arthropoda > Insecta > Hymenoptera > Cephidae > Calameuta > Calameuta idolon. Next base: position 195,682 of record JARQSV010000043.1, on the reverse strand, counting down.
TTCGTTATCGAAAGAAAGATTAACGAGCTCCCTTGAGTCGCAGCATCCAGCACAGCTGCTCCTTTCGTAGCTCTACGTATCGGTTATCCGAGGATTCGTATACGCTGGCAAAGCGATATCGGAGCCAGTCTCGTTCGTTTCGCTTCAGTGAAGTAGAGAAACAGCTTAAATCTGAAATATTCGATGAACTATCTGTCTATGGCAAGTCGAAGCGCTTCATGTTTCATTGGCTATTAGATTTTACGATCCAGTTTAATGTTTCGCCAATCGTACATAATGCCAGTCTATCTTAGGACGGACGATCCCCTATAGTCCATCCGCGATAATTCACATTAATTTATATTGTACGTTGCTCCATGCAATTTTTCGTGTCTCGCAATCGAATGGAGGCTATACCGTGCAAAATGGATTTGGCGAACGAACACCAGTTTGGTAGACGCCGAATCCCGTGAAAAAGATTAATTTAACGAAAAGACCGTAATGACGAAAGACGTTAACGATAATTACTTAATTTCGTAGCAAGGTCACCCCTCGTGTAATTGCGTTTAATTGCGACGGAAGGAACGAGCGTAGAGACCACGCAAGAGCGCTCTTGGTAATCTTCTGATTCTATGTGTGTTTGACAGTGTCTTCAGTTTTTTAAATATTCCTTTAACTTTTTTTCTCAAGCATATTAATCGACAGCGATTCAATCGATACGCTCGCATCCGATTTAATACAAAGGTTAAATTGAAAGGAATCCCTAGCGAATTAAGCAGCACTCGATAATAAGCACGCATTGGATATTCAATGGTACGAAATAATAATACCGATACGAAAAATCGAATAGAGACTAGAAATCTAATCCGGCATTGTAATACCTTCAGGGCCGTGATATAAGGGCACAGAGTCCACCATTATCCAATCTTCGGGATAAAGTACCAAGAGTATCCTTGAACGGTGGTTATTAAACGTGGTATGAGTAATGTATTAATTATCGACGTTAACCACTCGTGACGAGAGGATTCACGATCGTAATCCGACGTGGCCATTAAGGTTTAATAATGCCTCTCAGCCTACATTACAGATACCTTCACTTGTCGCGTTTCCACTGAGCGAGATCCATCATCAGGCCTCAATTAGTCGCCGAAAGGTATGAGAGATGATTTCTTTGGGGTCTTACCTGTAACAAAAAAGATATTAGATTATCTCATGTACTTTGGACAAGTATATTACTCTGGCATGTACACGAAAAATTTATACCGGAAATTGTTTAGAACATGAAAACTCGTCATTTTATCACCCATCAAAAATACAGTTAAAAAATTATATATCGCTATCACCGTGTAACTCAATAGCACTTCATGTATAGGTACGTGATTGCTTATAAGGAACAAAATTTTTTCATCTCCTGAGCTACAACGTTACGCAAATCAGAAAAAGATTGTCAACGCAATTCTCTATTATGTGACTATTCGCTCTCCATTCTGCATTTCTGAAATTTCATGCCGACCACGAGCGCCAAGTGAGAACTGCTCGAGTGGATCGAATTTCGCGATGCATGTCCTGTTCCCATAGATATCGCGACTAAATGTGGGCGTGCTCGTGGTTATTAAGTTAGTTTAACAAGGAACGAGAGTTGGATAGTGGTTTAGTGCGAAAGCAAAGGGCCGAAGCGCTTTAGACTCCGCGATAGCCAGGTGCATTTAGCTATATGATACATATAGATATATATAGATGGACGTATAATGCACGACTGAAGGCAGATCGCGTGTGCGCTTCTAATACAGTGGTTGTTTGCGCTGGTGGATTCGCGTGAGAAATCGAATATGCTATATACATGTATACGTGTGGATGGAAACTGATCTAGTTCAAGGATTTCGAAATTCAATCGAATCTATGTATAATCCCTTTGGCTCGAATTTCTATAGAAACAGTTGATTGAAAGTTATTCGTGCATAATATACCTCTACTCGATATAGTATAGACCACCCTCGTGACTGCAACCTGGATTGAGTGACGACAGGCAAAAAATTTAATCAATAGTTCACTCGTGTACGTAGTAAATAATTTTTCGAAATATCCAACTGTACGAAAATCTGCTTTTTTATTATTACTGTCAATACGAAAAATCTTTCTTCTGCTTCAACTTTCGTTCCGTCTGATCTCTCGCTCGGTCATTTTCTTCGTTTTGGTACAGAGAACGAGCGAGATGCGCTTCCTTTTACCGAAAAAGGAATGTACGTACTCGACGTCGACGAGGATTCGTGGCCGAACGAAAGTCCTCTCTTTTTATCGAAAATCCTGGAATTGGAGTCACGAGCTGGTAGATCCTCTGTATATATATGCACGAAGTAGATAGTCGATTTTACAAGCTGCCAAGCGGAAACAGAACCGCGGGCGTACGAGACAACTGTTTTTAGCTTTCTGACCGGGCAAAAGCAGAAGCAGCCGAAAACGGCAGGTATGTAAATTAGGCAGTGCGAGTAAAAAACATGTACATTACGGATTCAGCTGCTGTCAACCGGGACAAACAGGACCGCCAAAAAAAACAAGGCGGGTAGCATAAATTACGTAACTTCCGTTTGGAAAGTTGAAATAGGTGCGCGCGGGGTTATACGTGTGGCGGTCGACAAAGGTGTTGAGAATATTTTGCTACAAAGGACGAGGGGTTGATAAGAAAGAAATATTAGGGGAACAAAAATGAATTAGCCACGTGATCCAGAGTGCGATGACCTGATAAGAGTGGGTCGTATAAAAACGTAATATCGGGAAATAAAAATGTAAAGCAGTGCTATTTAAATGCCTGTAACCACCCAAACCTACGGTGCGAGGGTTGTGTTTTGGGGATTCGATATTAACGAAAACAAGAAAAAAAAAGGAGGGGGGGTTGCTACCACGTACGGTAAGATCGCGTGAGATATTGGGAGTTTCCTTCACAATGACTCATAAAACACGAGGGAAATTAAAGGAGTTTTACTTCACTTCTACACGTGCGACGTGGCGGGGGGACGTTAATTTTTTTCTCCCCATCATCCCGATTTTCCCTCTCCTGGTATTTTTATCAAAATATTTTTTTCTCTTCACGGTCCAATCGATGCGTCTATTAGCAAGGCCGATATTGATCCTATAAAGAATTTTATTGAAGCGCCTCGGGTATTCAATATTCTCGACTATTCAAACACAAGCATCACTGCCTATATAAACACTTAAGCCTTTAGCATCATCCAAAGCTCATAATTAGTCAGACTCTGTACTATCCATTAATCTCCTAACGAAAACCTGTTTTACCATGTGATACCTCGTAGCACGTACGAGATGTCGTATAAATTTTTATCGTTACATAATTTCAAGATGAACTGTGATAAAGATCCGTTAGATCAACGAGCTAAAAGATAACGCCGTAACGCTGCATCATAGCGCAAATTAAATAGTTATCAAATGCATCCATTGGCGCATAACAAGAGCGTCTAGTATCGGAGCGAAGGATTGCAGGCTCATTAGCCTCGGATACACTTGACAAGACAAAGCTAAATTCTCAAGCGTGACCCTGATAACGCACATTCGCCCACAAGGTACAACCTTGTCCCAGGTTTGCTGGTAAGAGATCACTAAACAGGGACAAGTTATGTATAGATCCGATAACAATTTACAGTCTCCCGGTATACATATACGAGCCCACTGACTTCTCTTCATCTGGAATAATGGAAAGCCCTATGCCAATGACTACCAGTCAGTCTTCGCCAGAGAAAAGGCGAGACTCGGGCAGGACGATCGGAATAGTTTATCGATCGATCCTTTAGTGGCGGGATCGATCGAAGAAATAACTCGGAGCGACAAGTTTTTTTCCCCTCGCCTGATACATGCCACGGAGAAGACACATTATGCGTGAGTCAATGAAAAAAAAAAAGTAAAAGGGTACCAGGAGTGACGTTTCTATTTTTGTTAACAGCTCGGTCAAGGATCGATTCCACTGTGTGTGTGTAGATCTATATACACATACAGTGTTTTTTGTAATGATAATCAATTTTTTTAAAAACGTGTTCATTATATTCTACGAACGAGTCGAATCGTTTGCCATTTAGAGCGTAACAGAGAGATCGCACGTACCGTATAGCCATGTGATACGTCTGTAAAGTGAAGCAATTAGCTGCGTGAAATTTACAACTTTCAATAACGTCAAGTAACATCAATACGATCTTGTAAGAGTCGATTTTAATTCGATTTCAATTATCTATCGATACGAAAGTTTGATTGGTTCACGCTTCACGGGTTACTCGTACAGTTAAAAAGGATAAATAACATTCCTTGATAGAACCTGAGGGACGTGTTCCGGTTCTTGCACGGTCGGTTCGAACCGGATGAAGAACTTGGCGGCTGAGACTGCGAGGCCTTTATTAGCCACTTGAAATTCTGGTTTTATTGGTTAACCACCACCTCGGCAACCATCCACCACTCCTTTTCACTTCCTTTACGCTTTTCATTCTCTTCGATTGGAATCTCACGTTCTCGCTCTCGTGAAACAAGAATCACGGTAGTATAATAAATTCTCGAGCGAAGGAATATACTTGGGAGGACCAAATGAAATATCGGGGCACTTTGTTGCCGCCGGTTGTCTCCGTGACATCCGGTAAAAAGCGTATCGCCGAATCCTTAAAAATTTACAATTTTATTATTTTTTTTTCTTCAGCATTCCTTCCCTTCGATTAGAAATAAGGGCATTTGGGAATGATACGCCGAAAAGAAAAACAAAAAAAACAATGCCGCTTTGAAATCGAAAATGGCTCGTACGAGATGGTCGCGTTTGAACGCAGGAAGGAGGATTCATTGTGAGGCTGCTTAACGACAGCGACTTTATTATCAGGTAGACAGCCGTGAGATTGGCGCATTATCATTAGTAAGAGAGTTCAATCCGTTTGAGCCCCCGGGGTCCAAAGGTGCTGTAAACACGCTTAATTCTAATCCGTCGCGGCACATAGCGATATCCGTGAAGCAGGTTACGAATGAGCCCCGAGCAACGCGAGGGGAGGACTCTTTTGATGTGATAATTTGGTCTTTCGTTGGAAACATCCAAAGGACTACCAGACTGCGATTCCCGGTCACATTGCCCACGCACAATCAGCTTCGAATATGTACAAACTTTTAGTACTATATACATATAATACTAAAGCATCATAACCACCCATACCGAACCTTCTTACCATGAAATAACATTGACTTTGATTAATTGAAAAAAAAAAAATTTAAGACCCCTTTGACACTCCCCTTCCAAGAATGCCTCCGATACCCTTAAATCTCATTCTTGGTATAACGACATCTAATTCTGAAACCCAATAAAGGTGAAGTCTGTACATCCGCTTTGCGTCTGCTCTCCCTGTCTTCGACGAAAGCGACGACATTGAAAGTAGCCCGAGGACAAGGATAAGGATGAGCCGGTTCTAGAAAGTGGGGAGGGAACGCGAAAGGCTGTCTTGAAAAAGTGAGAAACAAAAAAGTCCCGTAGATGCCTGGCAGAATCCCAACTATATCATCCGCATCACCCGGCACACGTAAAGCGAACGCGGACATCTTTAAAACATGAGGCTGTATAAGTGTCCCCGGTCGTCTCTATGCGTATACGGGGTGTGTAAAGAGAATGCGAAAGGATAAAAAGAGAAATAGAGAGAGAAAGAGAACCATAGAGATAAAGCATGAGCAATCGAGGCAAGACGCCTTCCCGGCGGAATGACGCGAACGTTTGAAGGGTAACGGAGGCGCGCGAGTTCACGATACTCGGTCGCTCGGCCGGGTCGAGACAATGAAAGGTCGACGAAGGTCGACAAAAGGACAAGAAACAGACAGAAGACGGACAGACGCTCCTTGAAAACCAACCGGACGACGGACGGATTGTCCATATGGAAAACATGAAGAACTAGTCTACTAGATAGATGCTGATAATAATGCGAAAAAAAATGCTCATATTAAATTATTACAACCATACATAGCATAAGTACCAGCCGGCTATAAAAGCGACACCCGTTACGTACTTTCTCGACCTTATATGTGACGTTAACCTGAACGCATTAGTCATTCGACTATGTTAATTCGTTCATTTCTAAAATTAGGTACAACTCCTTCAAGGACTATGAAAACCATAAGAGAACTATGGGATCTCGAGTGACTCCCATATACGAACACGATACATTGAAATCCATTGGTAGGTATATATATTAAACAGGAAGTGACCAATCCCAGTTCTATCTATACGATCAGGATCCTCGGGAATATCCGACATCAAAATTGAATTTCAATCAGATACAGAAGGAAGGGATACTAATGAGATCAAACGTCTAGTACACGGACTCGAAGTTTATTGCGCTTCCTGTGAATAGACCTTTAAGCTATAATACATAGGTACCATATGGCTGTAAATCATTGCTAAATTCCTAATACAGATCTTCCTCGTCCACCCCCAATCCCCTCTCGCTCCTCTCCATCTCAGTACAGTTATCGTGCCCTTTCTCCAATGATAGCGAATTAATTTCCCCGTTTCCTTCGGGACTCTAATGAAGACAGAATAGCAGGGTAAAGGGGAGTGATGCGAAGGGGGACGTTCAAGAAAAGCCCAAGGCTTCCGGAAAGGAATCGACTCTCAGCGAAACTCAATTTGGATGGGTGTCAGTTACCAAGGTAAGAATCCTCGTTGGCCATAAGAATGGCTTGTCACCCAGACGATAAATCTCGTTGTATCAAGGGTGCCTTTACGGGTTAGTTGAAAATGTCCATTCTCTTCTATCCAATGGCAAGGAACACGAGGGTCTGGAGTCGGCGGGACTAGAGGAAGAGACGATGAAGGGATGAAAACACTCAATGATCAACCTTTTTCTCTTGACCCTCATTCGTATGTGGCGTGCATGCGCCATACGCTGTAAATCAGCATTCGTTGCCCTAGCAGTGAGGAAGTTTTAACGTGTTTATTGCAATGAGGAAAACTCTGGTTAACCCGACGCGACTACGCTGGTATAGTCGACGCGAAACGTTTCTAATTATCATGGGAATTACGGTGTTTCTTCATTATCAAAGCCAAGAGTGTCCCTGTCTTTTTATCCTCCACGAATATAAATTGCATTTAATTCGCGTTGCTTCTGCGAAATCATCGCAACTTCGCTGCAGAGTAATATAATCTCTACATGTTAAAGCTGCAGGACCAAGGAAAAGAAGACTTGGCCATTTATTTTCATTCTTCATCATTTACCATATCGATTAGTGTCTTTGCG
>JARQSV010000043.1:134342-188347 GCA_030142285.1 Calameuta idolon | reverse complement strand
TGCAGGACCAAGGAAAAGAAGACTTGGCCATTTATTTTCATTCTTCATCATTTACCATATCGATTAGTGTCTTTGCGTCTCTATATCTGTCTCGTGTCCCACTGATGGAAAGAGAAAAAAAATAACGTAATTTATCTCGAGCGAAGGAACAAAGAAATGTACAAATAAATTATTATCTCGCGATGAGCCAACGTCGTTAAATCTAGTATACACGGAGCATCCGGAAAATAAACAAATACGTTAATGTCCTTTGAATTCCAATTAACGTGGATTGTTTAATTTGCGCTCATGCTTGCTGCCCGTCGCTCACGAGAGGTGTTAGTGGGATGGAATGGAATGGAACGAAACGGGATTGTACGATACTGGCAGCACTCTATGTATGGTATGGTATGCTATCGTATATGGCTATAGTGTATTGTATAATAATATATATATATATATATACACATACATAGCATGGCGTGTGGTATGGCCAGTCTGATGGCAGTACATACTATGGGACCCAATGGAACAGGGATGGGATATTATGACGGATAGCCAACTACACGTTCGTTGAATGGATGGCTGCTCGGGTCGCTGCGCATCATGCTTATCAACGGTATCAATCTGTCTGCATCAGCACCATCAAAATAAATTTACCAGAGATAATCTCGACGCGGAATCGTTTGTCGTGACTGTATGCGCTTGGGCATTTTTTACACGTCGAACGACACCCCGGGACTACGCGTGCATTCGTCACTTGCAAAAAGACGTCGAAAATCAATGCGAACGAATATCGATGGAGTGCAGTGAAGGCGAAAGGTCGTACAGGGACTACAATCCAGACTCCAGAAGCGACCACGGCGCAAAATGAAATGGATCGGCCACGTCCGAAGAACGGAAATCGCTAAGCATCAAACTGGGCGTGAAATACAAATTTTTCAGTGGAGTATCGAGCAACGTGTTACAAAGCCATTCATCAAGTCACGCGGAAAGCTCTCTCTCTTTCCGTGGAAGTGGTTATGGTAAAAAGTACGAAATAACAGAAATAACCTGGCAATACCAAACAAGAGAAGACTGACGTGCTTCTCGTGCGAGAAGAGTATCTGCCCATATAGAGTGTGTCTCTGCTGTACAGGTAATTTCAAGTAATATCGTATATAGCTATATTTATACGTCCCGCCATGGTAACTTACAAAGTGGCACCGTCGACGTGGGTAATTAAAACTGTCACGTCACGCGCACCATGTGACGTATCGAAAATTCGCATCGTGGTAGAAACACGCCCACCTAAATGCACGCGTGCACCGACGGAAGATCACGCCGTCATTCTTCCGCCACGTTCGCACAGCACACCCGATAGCGTGGCTCAGGTAATTTGCATATAGCCGATACGCCGCCAGTGATTCCGCAGAAACGACGCGTGTATAAAGGTGCACGTGCATGTTTAACAAGTCGTTCTTACAAACAGGAGAATTCGAATATTTAATTTGGTAGTAATAAAAAAAAAAGAAACAATATCAGACCACGCGATCGATTCTCATACATCTCACAGTAGGCGTGACCAAAAGTCTCTGTCACTTTGACGGACACCCCGTAGACGGATACCCGTCATTGTAATTCGAATATTGGCCGTGTAAATTTAATCTCGTATTTCTTAGACTACGCGTTATACCATATATCGTACGATATTATCCTCGTGGAGTACGGAGTGACGTGGAACGTGGCGACCGGACGAAGGACAGCGTCGCCATTATTCACGGCGTCCAAGAAGAGGTACCAGAGCAAGAGCAAATAATAATGGTTTGACGTGCGATTAATAATAGGCTCTCCGCTTGGCTCCGGACTCGTTGTTTGTCGGCGTAATGAGATACACGGTCGGACGCAATAATTTATCGTATAAAAGGAACATCCTCTGGCGTTTGGAAAATCTTTCCAGGACGTACCGCATTCATCTCGCGATCTCGCTGGCTGGCTGGCTGCTGCTGCTGCTCGCCGATGTTCGGATTCATTTTCGTCAAGCGGATCGTCCGGGACGAAAACTCCCAGCACAGACCTAGAAATGACTGTGGCGCAAAGTCAAGAACCTACGCGCGTTGCGTGGGCAGAGACTAATGTGAAACTATATTGTCAGTCGAATGTGGGTAGACAAACTTATTACCGACGATATCATCCGTTAAATCATCGTAGCACGTGGGACTCCGTACCTGAGTATCCCCACTGGTAATTAAACTCACTTGACTTGCTGTGTCCGTGAAAAAGATAAAAATTTATTCACTGATAGCAGACAAGACACGTACCCACTCGATATATCCTTATACGCTATCATCATGAATATATTTCAAGAATATTTCACCTGGAATCTCGTAAAGGGCTCAGGTAGTGGTTACGAGTTATAAACTGAACCCATGCAGATGCAGAATAATTACAACATTCCCTTAAGACGATGAACACCTCCAGCCTGTATAACAAGTGTGATGCTGCTGGTTCTCGCAGAGTCCCTTATTATTTATAAAAGCCACGGGGTGCAACGTCAACGATCATGGCTGCTCATCCTGCTGCATCCGTGGTCCATTGCTTTGATCACGATCGTTGGACAGGTTCAAGGGGTGATTCCCGTCTCTAAACGCACCACGAGGGGAAAGTTCAGAGTTTGTCGATAGGGTCTACCGATACGCCACACGTGAACGGGACATGTGTGTGAGTCTAGAGTCACCCGTCGGACGTGTGGGAGATAGGACTTAGGCATGTACCAGAAGTCTGTGCCCACGCATCCCTTCAGGTTCGAGGTGCTAATCAACCGGAGCCAAGCCCATCAGTTAGCGACGTGGCTACTGAAAGTGCTTTTCTGCATGATCAGCTTCCACAGCGATGAGGAGGGTTTATACACGCGGCGGCAGCCTTATAATCTTCACTCGGCGCATAAACAATTAGCGCGAAAGACTTCGTGTCTGGTAAACAAGCGCGATACAGTTTAATGGAATTAACGGGTAGTACGATCAATCAGGCTCGAAATTCTCCGTTTCCTGGTAACCGAATGACTCTTCGCGTAAACTGGTACACGGTTGAGCGATGATTCCTAAAGAAGAAATATAAAGCAACCTTTTGTCCCGGGGACAACTGAGATAAATAATGGTCATGGCATGTACGTACTACGTACAACACGAGGGACAGCAGGTATAGGGAGACCACTACGTTTCGTGAGTGGCAAGTCCGCAGGTACATGGTCGCGGAACGATTCCCGAAAATGGGACTGGAAAATTACGAGGCTGAGCGGCTCAGCGGCTAATTGAAAATAATTGGCCGCTCGTTGATTCGAGCCGAGACACGAACGGGGCATAAATCTCGCGTAATTCAATGTATAAAGGAGAGCCGCGGATAATGATGGCTCAGACTCTCGAGACTCACGCACGGGACCCATCCAGCCGAGGTTGATGGGTTCCGGACGAGTTTCGCTGGCTCGATCGACGAATGCTAATGAATCGATTATACATTGGGAATGCTCGAATTAATCTCTACTTGTAAATGTCAGAGCCTAAAAGCTGCCAGATGCCATTATACACATAGCGATTACCATTGTACATGTATATACTGAATAATTGGAAGCAACTCGACTGACGCTGATGAGCCTGGAATTTTATTCTCGAATAACAACCAGCACCGTTTCTAACTCTTACGTGTATATCGATATTCCTCGATTGAGATGGAATGCTGTAAGTCCCAAAGGCACTCCTTCATCCTAACCATCCTAACCATCTCAACCGTTTCCCATTCTTTTACTCGATTTTACACTGGTCTCCATTTCAATCTCGTCCTCTCTGTTTCTGGTTGTCTTGGTTACCGGTCTCTTCGACGTACGCGCACACATACGCCCACACGAGTGGGCTCCTTATTGTCACGCGGAATATCGACGCCAAGAAATCCCATTGAGGCGACGAGAAGAATGCTGCTTCTTCCCGACGTCCGTAGCGGCCCAATATGATTCTTTAAACTCAATATCCATGACACAAAGCGATATTGCTTAGAAACTCTCTGCCAAGAGCAACACTATATTCAATACAGCTTTGTCTGTTATAGACGTATTCCAGTGCACACCTATAAACTTTGTGCTTTTTAAACATTCTTTTTGCGCTTTCAGACTATCCGAACATGTTACTTCCCTTTGGTATAAGATCGATCTTCAGAATCAATTTTACCGCATATCAAAAGTATGTCCAAGGTATCGTTATCAATTTTTTCACGATAACGATTGGTCGTCGCTATCGTCCCTCGATTAATAAATATAATGAATAATGAATTTGTCGATCGACCTGCTCGTTCGTCGCGTGCGATCAATTAGACGGATTGCAGTTACATTGGAAATGTAGATATATGAAATAATTGTTTAATCCTTCACCGGATGCTGTTTCAGCTCACGGTATGTCGAAAATACATATGAATAAATAATTAATCATGAATTAAAAACGTACAGGGAAACCACATACGAGCGGCTAATTTACGTCCAAGGACTGAAACGCTTCGTATGAGGACAACCGCAGTGACCAACGTACCGGTTTAATACCGTATGACGTAAAATAAACAGTCCCCTACCACGGCAAGCAGATTAAGCCCGATAATCGGCAAGATAAGAATGTAATTAACACATTAGATAGCTCGTAACGTAACACGCCGTTGAGCACATGCCTCCCGTAATATCTAGTAAAAGTAGCCGGCATTATAGTACGGTAGCTATACCACCGTATAAGCATCGTTCGCGACATGCGTGTCTCTCGTCAGGGTTACGCGGGTGCACGCGTATACTCACACGTGGCACGCACTTCTGTCGTCATTCAGTCCCCACCTCGTGATTGCGATCATATCGGCGCCAGCATTACCATTAGCATGTTGGACGGTTGAGTTTACGCTGTTTCGGTGCTGGCTTAACTTTTACGATAATCTGCCACCCACGAGGGCGCCAATTTATACGAAACTTCAAATTTCAGACTTGAAAAAGAAGAAATCTCAACGTCTTTATTATACGCTACGAATATTGTCAACTGTTGGACAATTACGTGACTTCGGTATCTAATTAATAAAATCTCAGACTTAAAAATATTGAACTCTGTACTTCCTGGAAGAATAATGGTTCGATATAGATACCAGCGATACCAACAACAAAAGTGTTATATATCCTCTGTTTCCTAGTTTAACCTAACGGCACTTTTTATTCTCTATTCCGTACGAAGAATAAGAATTACGTAGGATATATTCGAGATCCAATCGGTCGTTGTACAGTTTCCTGTCAGATGAAATGAAACCGGTACATCATAGTATATCATACTAACCATCCATAGAAACCGTGAGGTCAAGCAGCGGTTACAGAAAGGGCAACCTTCCCTTCCATCCTTGCGGTTCGTTGCATACAATTCTCTAGTGTTTTGTGACCTCGGCAGTAATGAGTCACCCTTCTAAGTTAATCTAGTTGGGATCGCGGGTGGCCCGCAAAACATATTTCCGCAGCGGTCCGACTGTCGTGCATGCCTCTGACCGAGAGGGAGGAAGAGAGGGGGGGGGTCTTTAGAATGCTTGGCACTCGTTAAAAAAAAAAGAATAAAGAAAAACCAGAAAAAGAACTAAGAAAACAAAACAAAATACTCGACATTTGCATGCCTGCGAGTCGTTTCATTGGGCCTTTTTACGATACCCATCATCGTGCACACCTCCAACTGCAATTTCTGCAGCGCCTGTCGAGCCGCAATGCAATTCCCGAGTGTTTTCGTGTCCAATGAGAAAAGGTCTACACCAACGATTAATTACGATTCCACCTTTCACCTTACCAGCAATCCTCCGACCCCCACCGTGCATTACCCTCCGTTGCATCGATGATCGTAAACCTTCAAAAAAAGTTGTCATTTTACCAAAACCATTGTTTATCGCGATTCATCAAATTCGCAATAATAATACACCGATTACCTCGTAACCCTGAATCAGAGAATCGTCCATCGTGCCTGTATCACAATCAGCAAAGAGAGTCACTCTATTTCCATAGAGTCACTCGCCCATCTCGACTGGCTGTAGACACAAGCAGAACCGTGTAAACGAAGACGACGAAAGAATAGTCTTGAAGGGCATAGTAGTGCTGTAATCCACGGCTATCAGTGCGCTCCTCGTTATTGCGCTATTACGTAATGTGCGTTTATCCTCGACAAGCACAAAGGAAGCAGAGGCTATCTTAACGTGGCATTGTGATTGGAATAATGGCTTATGGAACGAGTAATCCGTGAGTAGAGGATAAGAGGAGTGCGGAAGAGGTAGAGGAAGAGAAAAGAAAGAGAGAGAGAGAGAGAGAGAGAGAAAATGAGAAAGGATAGGCCTGCATTCACACGAAGTAGTAGCCGTGCTCTCGCATCGCCGCGTCAGACTCTCCAGCATCTACGCCGGAAACTCGTGTCGTGTTCGCGATTGGCTTTATGGGCTGCGCATAAAACGGTCGCCCTCGTGTGCACGCACACAGATGGGCATTCTAGTTGCGGTTAAACTGGTAAAAAGGAGGGAATATAAAAACCGATGACACTAAAATGACAGTCGCCCCTCCTCCCCCCCTCCCACCGGACCGTCCTTACTCCTTCCATCGGTACCCCCTCTGACCGAAGCGCCAATGTATTATTTGCATAACACTGCACCGCCTGAATAGCTCCGTCTAACCGCGAACAGATGCTGCTAAGAGATGAGAAATACGTGTCTATGCATATATATATATATATGTTTGTACGCCGGAATGATTAAGAAGAAAAGATATGCAATATATGTACATATACACATTGCTACGAGTTGCTGAAAGTTGCTGAAAATTGCTCAATCCTCACTCCCAGTAAGTCCTCAGTAGTACCGGTGAACCCTTGCGGTTTCGCAGGACACACGTCGAAAGTATGCCTGCTGGTTATTTACATAGGACAGACAGATTCAAAACGATAGAAAAAAAAAATCCCGTCGGATGAATCAGAGCGTGAAAGTATCCACGGTATATGGAGATACATGGTGGCCCCATAAGTGTTTCACACGTGCATACGAACTGATGAGATCCTAGCAACAAAGACACACAGGTTTCTCGGTGAATGAGCAAGAATAGAAGGATGCGATATTCTTAGCCCTTATATGGACGGTGAGAAAATGGCGCGAATCGAGGAGTCACGATAAACCCGCATCCTCTCCAGACATAAAATGCGCCGCGACGCTGCGGTACGACGACGTCGAGAAGTCAAGGGTAAACGTGATCTATGGCTCCCGAGTTCTCGCCGGTTCCCTCGTTTTGTACTATTCGCGCAAATTTATATATACACATACGTACGCACACATGCACCGTATAGCATATAGTCCATGCGTGGGCGTTTCGCGACCAAGAACGCGGCCAAGCCCGAAAAAGACAATGGGAATACTTTCGGCCCGACACGCTATAAGGCCTTTCACGGTCTGCCGCTCGTACCGCGTCTACCTTTTTCTCTTCGTCGCTTCTCGATTCTGTTATTCCTTCCTTTACAAACGTTGCCACCGAGCTAACGCGGCGAACACGCAGCACTGCGCTCCTACACACGTATGACCCTTGTAGCCCAGAAATTACGGCGGTTTGCCAGCTTTTAAAAAACCCCTCGCGTCCGCTGGCAAGGACTCCCGGTTAACGAGCCCGTCTCGCGACCCTGACGATCGCTCGATCCGACCTCGCGACTCACGATCAGAGCCAAGAGACAAGACCTCGCGATTCTTAGCCACGAGTCCCATACGATGCACCATGTGTGCACGCATGTGCCATAAGGTGTTCTCACACCGTGACACCACTTTGAATTACAAGCTATGCAGACTACCGCGGTCTATCGTCGTAATTTAAAAGCACAATTTGTATATAAAGATACATAATGGTTGTACCAAGAGGGAATGGGGTTAGAGCCAGAGTTCAGTCTGGATATGGATGAGCCCATAACATCCTGTTTCCGAAGCGCTACGGCAAGGCTTCTTTCCCTTACGTGAATCGCGATAGCATCGACGTAAGTACCGTGAGATATACGAGCTACGATTGGCATGCACTGAACGCTTACCACTTACGGCTATATGGGGGATTTCTTCTTCTCAGGTTGAATGTACAACTTGGGATACACACCCTTTGCACGCGAGGATCGCGCGAACCAACTCGGATATTGATTCGACACACGGTACAGCCATGTAAGCTTGGGTAACGAGCGTTAATAACAGGGAATTGAAACGTTTCGATAGGACGAGAAAGACTTGGGGATTTCGGTGGGATTTCGGGGAATTGAAAGATTACATAATTTCCTTAACGAGCTACGAGTGACTCTGGCGTAACGCCGATTCATTCGATCGGCAGCAATTCTGTGGATGCAGTTACGTCACGTTTAACGTAGTATACGCACCACAGGTATAAGTGAGTATCTTAGATCTTTATCAGAAACCGGTCCCATTGGATGTCCCGTGACGACAGGAGATATACTGATATCATGCATGTACACTACCCATGGAACGTGTCTCTAGATCTCACGTGATGAACCCCTATCATGAAGTCATCATCATCGATCAATAACTCCGGGAACACTATAGGGTAATACGTTTTATTTATACATTAGCTACGAGAGTAAGGGTATAGTTTTACGTACGTGTATACATATATAGTGTATATCTATATATAAATTTGCAATGGCTGTACCTGTAACGTCAGTCGATATATTCCTCGTAGAAAGTCGTAGCACAAGGGGGGGGGGGGGGGAGTTGCGTGTTTCCATAATTAAAGTGCAAAGACCAACCTGACAGTGTCGTCCTATACTCGTCCGACTAATTCGTATCTGTTCGCCAGGACCTGCACATACGTTTTACCTACAACCCCTCACTTGGCGCCCCCCCCCCCCCCCCCCCCGAAAAACTCACAGGCAGTCCTGCGGTTGTCTCGACTCCTAACGAAATTGCCTTCGCACCTGGCGGAATTAAATTAGTTCACCTAATAAAAGAAAATGAAGGCTGAGGATAGGCAGCGCTCGTATTAAGGGTAGTTGATTCTCGTGAGGGCTAACGCGAAAGGGGGGCCGAGGGTAGTAAAGCCGCGGTGTCATGCGCCGTTAACATTCACCAACAATATAGAGGGTTAGCATTCGAACGTCCACTCTGTGTCGCTTACGTAACGGGGGGGTGGGTGGGTAGGTTGGCTGGTACCATCCCTGGTGACGTGAAACAAGGGGCTGGCCTAAGCAGGAGTCGTCGCATAATGTGACCAATGTAATTAACGTAGTGACGTTCGTTAACCCTTCGTAGAATACGACTTACGTATAGTCCCTACAGTTTACCCACCCTATATAGTAATTGAACTACTTATACCAACTCCACCAGCCAATTATGCTGTATAAGAAAAGTCTTCAACGATCCTTACGATACACGTTATGCTGTACTGCAGTTACTATGGATCCGCGTAAAGAACGAGGCCACTTCGCACCTTGTTATCTCTTCTGTACGCGGTCGTTAATGCCACTGAAAGAGACTCGAAAAGAGACGCTCCTAAAAGTCCTCAGCCTGACCATGAGAGATCGTTCTTCGCGAAGCGCAAAGGATGGAAGAGAAACGAGTCGCTTAACGATCTATCGATTCTTGAGACCTGCGGGTCGTAAATCATACGTAAACATTGGCCCATTTTCGCCATAGCTAAACTTACTGACGCAGGGATACAACACAGCGTTCCTACGTTACAGACTGTAGAAAATCGAATTGGCCCTCTACGTGTTAACTAGACTGGAGCGCGGCTCGTCTAGTGTCAGAGACCCCAAGGGCTTGTTTCACGCCGACACGTCGACAAAGGGTGGCTAGATGCAGTTGCCCGTGGTTAGATGCATTTTGGCAACGCGCGCTCCCTGGAAAACGGGATGCGCACGAGGCTCCACGACATTCGCGGTGTTGTATTGCACTGCCCTGTTGTTCTATCGAGATGGTAAAATACCGAAACGAGACTGCACGAAAGCCAGACTACGTCTAGAGGGAATTAAAATCCACCACCTGCTGAAACGAGTGCTAGTTCCCGGGGTGCATCCGGTCGACCCCAACCCCGTTTCCGTCATCCCTACGTATTTCGACGTGTTTCCCTTATCGATTTCAAACGATAATAATCCGTACGCGTATCAAATATTTTCCCTGTAACTTTGTTCATTGTAATGCTATGTAACAGGGATCGATCGTATATATGTAAAAGAGGGTTCGCAAGCCGTACAAGCATTTTTCGGAAAATAAAACTGAGAAAGATATAGCCCTCTTACTTATCTCACTGCTGTCTAATTGGTTGAGCTCGAGCGAGCTGCCTTACGACAGGGTAAAACTCCAAGAAAATGTAACGGCAGGAAATGCTGCTACGGTCTTGTCGATCGATGCGCCACGGTCTACGCGCATATATTACAAGTTATGTGCCTTTTATGGCGAACTGCATTTCGCCATTACCGAGAATACTGCGCGCCACTGTGGTTAAACGGGAAGCTATGAGAAATTAAGGTAGATAAATTCCCTCCTCGTGTATCGCTCGACCTTTTCACTAGCTACATATATATATGTATATGTATACAATACACACACATAGACATGAGAAAACACTCCAGGGTTCCATTGTCTCCGTATCACAGAAATCTGAAGAGAGAATAAACCCTGTATTATATTAAAATCTCATACCGGATTGCTGTACGTATCAAATAATATACGGTGGCAATAAAATAAAATGTTTAATACTTAAAGTGCTGCCGAGTACTATATATATATATATATATATATATATATATACAAACAGAATGGTGGATAGGTAAACAGTATTGATACATCCTATCAGTTAATACATAGTTACTGATAAAATGCCCATTATG
Organism: Calameuta idolon; assembly: GCA_030142285.1. Lineage (NCBI taxonomy): Eukaryota > Metazoa > Arthropoda > Insecta > Hymenoptera > Cephidae > Calameuta > Calameuta idolon. The sequence continues at coordinate 177,497 of JARQSV010000043.1, read as the reverse complement.
AGTAAACGAGCCAAATTACTATGTCATGTATTATTAAGCCAATCGATAATAAACGTAGTATGAAAATAAAACTAGTTTTCTAGACTTTCTTTGACATAAATCAAGGACCACTGATATCACACTTACTTATATCCGACGCCTAAACCTTGGGTAACAATGAAATAATATTAGTCAAAGCCAATGAAGTAAATTCCAGGCAAGGCGAATGACGGTTGGTAAGCAGAAAAAGGTGTGATCCCGTTAAAGGTACGAGGAAGTCACTCTCAAGGGAAACATCGAGGAACTCGTAAATTTCTAAAAGTCGAGCCAGCGTGTCCACTCGGTATATATATCTTCATTGTGAAACAATACTTCAGCGTCCTATCATCCCCTTACATCGTTCACCAAGAAAAAGGCAATACTTGAGGAAACAAGCAAACCGAAAGTGACAGTAAGGAATGATCGTCAAGGGATGGCACAAAAGTCCCAGGATGTAAAAAAAAAGTGACGCAGGACCCATCCCATATCGACAACTTACCATACGCGTAGAGTACACAGGGCCGAAGTTATATTCACGTGTAAACATAGTGAAAGCGAGAGCTTACGGTAGGGATGGACAATCCATCTCGTATAGAGCCAGAAAAAACACAATATAATACGCTTCGTGGTATCATCCTCTAATCTTCCCTTTACACGTCAAAGAGCATATTGTAAGTTAATACGGTCTCAAGTGGGCTTTGCCTTTTAGCCCTCGAGTTTGCGGCTAGATTCTACGCCTGTTACGCGTATACCAAAGCTCTTGAAGTATACACATAGAGCTTTTAGAATAGGGAGCGAGCACATTGAGCTGATGGAAAAAAAATGTATGGGAAAAACATTGCAACGATATCGAACATTTTTTAAGTTACAAGGCAAAAAATGTTTAATCCGACTATACAAGTATCAGGGAAAGATCTACAAATCAGTATGGCATATCAAACATGTAATATTTACATATATAATCACATTAGACAGTTATGGGATAGCTAAACATAGGCACGTATAAGAGTGAACAGTATGATGTAAAAATATATCGCGAACGTTTCACGATATGCATGTATATGCACAGTGCTGGCGAAAGGTTACTACTATTTTTGACATGCAATGTACTTGTAAGAAAGTAAGAAATAAATGAAGATAATCCCCAGGTGAGAAACACGAATGTTTCGAGCACAAGCAAAGACCACACTGAAGTATCTTTTAATGATGACTACACGAGAGCGATCGATGATTCCTCACGATCGACTATCGAACCACCCAGTAATTGTAGGAATAACGTATTACGTACGATACGTAAAGAAAAGAGTGTACAATTACTGCAGTATATAACGCGTGTAAAGCTATCATCAATATCCATCCAGTATTATACGGGCGTGTCGCGTGAACTCATTTGTCTCACGGTGTAGGAGTTTATAACAAAACCAGGTAAATAAAAGTTTTCATTACTTTTCCAAGCACATACAAAGAACAGAACCTCTGTGCGCATGCGCTTACTTTATAAGGTCGTTAGAAAAAAATACCTTTCCTTTTTACTTCGCCGCGATAAGAGCATCGTTTCACGTAACTTTAAGTAGGTTTACAGCTCGAGCGTTTGAACGTTTAAGTGACTAGCCGTGTAAACGATCGTGGCAGCTTTTACGGCCGCAGGCGGATCGATGACAATGGCCGGAGCCAGCAGTGCGGAATTCTCGAGACCAGTTCCGGTTCGTCATTAGGGAAGTGACCTGCTGGCATCTTGGCGAAAATAAAATGAAAAAAGCTATACCGTTAAGTCAAGTATCTTAGGTGGTTTGAACGAGAATTTTCAATAAGCGAAATAAGTTCATGTAAAATGAATTAAATACAAAAAAAGGACAGGAAAGGGGAGACGAAGGGTAGAGAGTGTGACGGTTCAGCGCTGGTACTATACATTACATATGTACGTGTTGCGTTAAGGCACCGACCATTCGACCCATGCAATTACTTCGTAACGTCTGTTTTTTAATTAGGAACCCTTTGAACATCCTTTGTATGGTAGTTGTATATTTATTCCATAGAAATTGATGGATAGCCATGTATGTGTGTGTATATATATATATATACACTTTTTTTATTTACCTCGTTTCTATAAAAATATCATATATATGCTGTTATAATCATAATTCAATAATAGTTCGAGATTTTTTCAGATTTGTTATCGACATATGTACTGTAGCTGGTAATTCGACAAAGAAGTTTGATATATCTATGTAGACTCACAGATTCATGGATGCAGGAATGGTGTTGGTTACTTCTCCACGTAGGCGTCGACGTGTTGGGACGTTTGTGTTGGTGCACGCGCGGCGATCAGCGTGGATGTTTTTGGCGAATCGAATTGGCCTTGAATCATCAACTCATTGGAACTCGCCCATGCGCACGGCTGTCCATTCCACGAAACGTGAGCTTTCATTCTCATTCGCGTGAGGCATTGTATTAGAAGCTCATACAGAATTAATAAATTATTTTCTACGTCGAATAGGTCTCGCCATGTTCATTTATGTGAAAATAAGAAACCAGTGACAAAAAATAGTTCAAACATCCAAATGGGATAATTATAGGTATAATTTAACGCGTACGCTATCGCTGTTTATTCAATTTGCGAACTCCGATTCTTGGCAGAAACGCGAAAAAGATTTCTATATTCACTAGGAGACAAGAAATTACCGACGATCTTAACGTCACGACGTCCGAACGTCAACTAACTATTCGTGTCACGTATATTGACCTTCCTACTTTCGATAGCAATGGTTACAATGCCAAACAGAGAAAGACAACTAAGCATCTTAAAAATGAATAATAAAGTATCAGAAGGAAGGAAATAATGAGCAATAAAAATTAAATCCACTTAGTCCAAATAAAAGAAAAAAAAGCTAAATATTTTTCTCTTAATGACTGAATCGGTATAAATGATTAAATGTATAATTTTTATGATTTTTTAGGACACGATTTTTATATACACTAGACTTTACACCAATTTCGTATTAGGTAATATCAATAGGTTAAAGAAACCGGATATCCTTGACCTCTCCACGTAATAACTGGTCCCATTATTTTCACCTTAACATTTACGTTCCCCGGTACACTTCCCGACTCGTATATCCTCGGCTGTTAGAATCCAAAGGAAGGAAGAGATGTAGTAGTGTATAGGTAGAAAGAAGAGAGTAGCGGTAGCCACGGTAAAGTAATGGGCCATTTATTTTCACTCGTTGACCCCCGCCGAGACTAATGTGTCTCAGCCAGCTTTTTCGCATCTCCTTTGCAGTGCGCTTTAACGCATGAGATTTTCAAGTTCCATTTCGGGAATCAGGTATTTATTTGCAATATGGAACAAAGGAAGACGGGAGGGAAAATAAAAAATTTTTTACGCAACTGTGCTAGTATACGCATATGTGAAATATGAAATTTGACCTTTCTTCAATGCCCAACACTCATGACCCAGTGGTTTTTCTTGTCTTCGTGTGAGCTCTGCACAACCCCTTGAACACAGTTTTTTTTCTTTATCACACAGTGAAGTTCCCTCAAGTCGTGTTCCGTACGAATCGCTCACTTCCAAAGTTCAATCGTTAAAGGGCAATCGTAAATCGCTGTGGGGATGACTGCTGGCTTTTACGAGCTTGAGCGCGAACTTCCGTTCAACCTTGAGAATGAAGGTTCTGCCTCTTAGCCTCTGGAATCCGTATAATCCTGACGGAGTGGCCCTGATAATCGATAGGACATCAAGTGAAGAAGTAGAGAAGCCTAGTAGAATAAAGAGGATAAAACAAGGTATACATATATAAGAAAAAAAGATAGGACCCACCGACCCTGTGTATCTTTTCGATATAGAAGATCGTAGCGACGTCTATAGTCATTTTCTGCCGATTCACTTGACGGACTACAAAGCATCTGCTTATTCGAATTGACGTACCGATACACGAATAAGATGAAAGCTTTCCTTTGCTATGGCTGCTACCCTACGGACTCCCTTCTGCTACTTCTAGCCGGAACGGGAAGTGTTTATTTGTGTTGACTTCCAGCAAATAAATCTTTCGCAACTCCCGCCTCTTGGCTACGACGCTATCGAGACGGAACAAACATTCCGCACCCTGCACTTCCATCAGGCAGTGCAGATGCAAATCGTACGAAAAATTCTCGGTAATATCCCATGAATTGAAATCTTGACTATTTTTCTTAAAAATACAACAAGAAATTAAAGAGAAGAAAAATTAGGGTACTTGGCTATATAGAAGAGGGAACATGTCGATGGTCATGTCGCTGACGTTGAAATGGCACTCATGTTTTCCGGGACTGGTCGACGTGGTTGGGGTTGACGTAAGAGGTCGGAAATAGAGTCGACGTTCCGTTTCCAAGCCGAGCGATGATTCTTGCTTGTTGTTTTTCTTCCTCTTGGCTGGGTAAATTCGACGGATCGATCCCTCGTGTGATCGAACGATTCCGCAAGCTGCGCGCACCCCCCGCGCACGTCTGGTCCTAGGAGGAATGCTCGAAGGGAAGGGTGAATCAGGGAAAGGAATGTAGTAGGGTGATACGCAGTATGTATGGTGAAAGGTGAAAACCTCAAGGGAAAAATCGGAAGTTGGACGAGAGTGTATACGTTGTAGAAGGGGAGGCGCTATTTGGATGAAAGTTGACATCAGGGGTACAGAACAGGAGAGCTCCGGTCATTTTATGTTTAGAAGAGCCACACAGTTCGTTCGGCTGGAAGCTGGCCAAATGCACTTAGCGTTCTATCAGTGGGTCTCTCCTCTCTCTCTCTCCACCCCTGTATGAGTCCACCTTCGCCATCGTCGCCACAACCCCCAAAGCCTCACCTACCCCTTCCTACCATCGTACAGATAACCGTATATTTACTGTCCGAGATACGAGGATCCTGCTGCTCCCCCAATCTCATCGCACGTAAACACAAAAACAAACAAGTAACGCGAGAGACCGATAGAAAGCCGGGAAGCGCTTATAAAAGCTTTTGCGGCTGCACAGACCATCGGCTCTCGTACAGTAAAAGCTCCTTTTCTTTTTAAGCTTAAAGTTTAGTCGAACGCGGATAAGAGACGAGGATGGGTAGTACGCCGCTCCCGCTATTACTGAATACCATACAGATTTGGTTCTTCAAAAAGAAACAGTACGGTTTCGTAAGGAACGCGGCTTCACTTTTCTACTGTACAAAACACTCGATCGAGTGACATTCAAGCGAAGAAATAAAAAGCGCCGCTACAGGATACAAAAACGTTATAAAATATCAAGATAGGTAATGAAAATGATAAATTTATAACCGTCGTCAAGTCTAAACGTAAGGTGGATAAAAGAAGCCATAAACTAAGAGACGAACGAGGAATTAAATTAAATTCGTAAATTCTCTTACTTCAGTCACTTTCAAGCGACTGAAAAGAAAATAGTGTAAAGGTTGTGTCGCAAATCGATCTGTATCCTTCTTTATCTATGGTCACAGTAGGAAGACTCTTTATCTTAATTTATATGAAGCCCCAATTTAAACCGAACCACTTTTCTTTACACGCGATTCATTTAACGACTCTTCCGTGAGGCGAGACAAGAGAACGGAGGACTTTGTTATGGATATTACCCCGGAGGCGAATCGAGCCAAGCGTAAGAATCTCTTCGGCTAAAAAAGAAAGAACGAGTAGCAAATGGAACGCGACACTTATAATCTTCCTACCCTCCCAATCCCTTCGTCCCCGATGCCACAGGGCGCTTTCTCTACCCGTCGCGTTCTCGCTCGTCTCGACGACATCTAGCTGGAGCTAACTTCACAGGCTCCTTATTCCATTTCACTCGTCGGTGAGAACGACCGAGTACTGACGCAGTAGGAAAAGAAACAGACTCGAAGGAAGAAAAGAAGAAAGAAAGAAAGAAAGTAACGGCAGAAGGAAAAGTAGATGTTTGCGTTTTATTTTCGTAGACGTCTAATCGATTCGAAATAAAAATCTCATTCTATACCGAAGGAACTCGACAACTACTGAACCTGCTTATGCCGTTTCTTCATCCATTCTCGGCTTCCTTAACACCCTTTACCATACCAGCAAGACCCTTTATTGGCCGAGCGACGGTTCTACGAGGGGAAAAAAAGGGTACCCCCCCCCCCCCCTTACGTCCCCCGCGTGTCTGAAAGTACGTGACGAGTTTACGACGCCTTATAAATTCTTCATAAGCGTCAGAACGCGATCGATTCCCTCTTCCTCTCGTCTGCGCGCAGCCTCTTCCATCTCGTGAGTCACGAAAATTCATACTAACATACATCTATATATATACCGATACACGAAAGTTTCTAGAAGCCACCAATATCTCGATTGCGATGCCAATCTTCCGTCGACGAAACATCGTACATTTTTTGCGATAACTAATACACATTCGGCACGCTTGCCGATTTACATAAATTCCATCGTCCTTCTGCGTATATACAATACACATACACGTATAGTTATACAAGGACGGTAAGCCGCTGAGATTCTGAGGACATCTTTCGAAAGTCGATCGGATGTCGCTTCGGTCTCTCAAATCGATCGGCAATAAGAAGATCCCGTAGCAAGCTTTAAGAGCGGCGAAGCCAAAGATATTACTCATTCATTATTAATATCACCACGTAGTACATGTGCAAAGATACATACGTGATCTCAATGCGAATCGCATGGCTCCCATAGCCTGTCCGTCAGACTGACTGTTAGCTATATAGCAGAAGATCGGGCAATGCCTGCAGCCGCTGGGAAATGCATCGAACGTACCTAAAAAAAGAAAAACAAAGAGTATGATGATATTATGCGCGCAAGTCGCTCTATTACGTATTCATGATATACTGCGCCAGGAAGGATAAAATGTCAACCTCGCTCTTGGCGTAAAGAGTAAAGCGCGTAGAGGGAGATGTTTACGTGTCGACAAAATTGCAGCCTGTATTATTTATCCGAAGAAACGCGAGCACGCCCCATCATCCCTGCGATCGCGACTACAATACACCCCCCCCCCCACCCCGCCCCTCTTACTTCCTCACTCTCGTATCCCTCTATCGAGATGAACTTTAAGCTTTTCACGTCTCTCAAGCTTTCATCGTTCCGCTGAGCTTTTGATTCCGCAGCGTCTCGTACGTTTCTCTGCTGCAGTCGAGTCCGTATTATCGCTATTGAAACCTATCGAACAAATAGACTTTATCTGTCCGCCTATACTTATCGACCGTTTCGTACTAGCATTCAAGTTCATTAAATCATTATGCACCCCCCTTAACTCTTAAGAAAGTTTCGCAAGGAAGAAGCCAGAGTTCTCTGCATCGGACAGATCCTGGTCCGATAACGTACCGGCTGACGCTACCTTCCTGTCTGTAAATTTGCTTTAACTCGGAGTAGAGGGTGGTGGGATGGATATTGCAGGGGGTTAAAAAGGGAGGGGTCGGCCGATTTTCATAAGGAAAACCTGTCAGGAATAACATAAGTTGGTACAACTTTATTCAGTGTTACCAACCATTTCGTTTTCTTGTTCCTTACTTGTACATACCCATCCGGGTCACCCTCCTCCTTAGCCACCCTCTACTACTCGGACGCCAACGCCCTCGCCTTACTCTCTTCTGTACTCTCACTCTCTCTCCCAGCGTCTGCCATTCCTTTCTCGGCAAAGTGGAAAATCTCTTTTGTAAGCCGGTGCATGTTTTCGCTTCTCTCGCTCGCTTATTTTAATATTTGAGCAGTCGAGCTGCTTCCGCGGAAAAAGCGCTGAAAGCACCGCTAAAGGGGAGACTTTGAGCACGTTCCTCGACTATGTATTCTATGTACCTTACCAACCTACTGCGTCCGTACGTCGTAATTCATAATTCATTGAAATCGGGGCACACACTTCGTCTCGGTGACTTTGTCCGCATTCAAATATTATATCGTATCTATGAATATACCTGTCTATACATACAATACGTGTCTTCCGATAGAACCAATATCATGCATTATACATATAGATGGGTATATATACGGTTGCTACCGTATAAAGCCAAAGATTCGTTATTAAATTCACAACAGTCTAGACAGTTTTCCTATGGAGGAAAGACGAGGGCGAACTAACCGGTGCGTGCAAAACTCGTTAACGAGGCGTCGGATCTACGAGGACGTAATAATTTGGTGGCGATAGAAAATTTATGCGTCTTTTTCCCCGGGACAAACGAATTAAGGGAATATTTACAGTTTGTCGGGAAATTAAAGAAACGTAGGGGAGAATGCTAGTAAAAAGTATATAATATACAGAGAAAGAGAGAGAGAGATGGCTGGGTAGAAGTAGATGTGACTATATCATGCCTCCGGGGCTCAGGTCCCTTTCTGCGGAAGGAAGATCCGTCCCAAGAAACTCCGGATTCAAAATACAAGATGCTAATTGCTAAATGGGGTAGGTATACCAGATTCAAGTCAGCTTATCCTTCTTCCGTGCTCAGAGTTTCGGCTTCCTACCCCTATTATCCCTTGAATATTCAAACGTCCTCAGGGCGAGAGTGAGGAGGAAACCAAACGAATCGTCCTTACCGTACACCAATCCTTCCCGCAAGGATTTTCAAGATAACGCGATGAACGAGGAAACTTTTACTTTACATCAGAACCGGACGTCTCTTTAATTTCTCTAACTGAAGAAGATTCGGTCAATCGAGTCTGATAAGAATAACCGTATCTATGTATCGAGGTAAGAAGTGACTTCCATAGTCATAAAAAATATCCCAACACAATACTCCACTCACCACTTAGCCCACCTGAGCGAAACTTTATTCATATAATCCTACCAGAAAACAATGCTCAGAAAAATTAAGACTTCATCCACGCTATTGCGTGACCCGGGTCTTCTCGCAGCTTCGTGACTTGGCCTTAATTCGGTACAAGGCGATCTTCTTTGTTCCCTCTAGCAGAACTCGCAAAGGTGATTTTCGTGAGAATGATGATTTTGAGCTCGAAGAATTTCATAGGAATTAGTAAAAAGGTAGAATTCTGATCTTCCTCTTACAAATTCATATTCAAGGTACGAAGTACCGAAAGAAAAAAAAATTTCTACGTCGGGTCCTCGTAAAGAAAGAGCAGGATATACGTATCGGGTAGGACTCGATCATTTTACGCGTCCGTTCCTCGGCGCTGGTTGTAAAGTTGTAAAAGTTAATCGCGTCGTGTCGTGTCGTCGTTATGAACGATAAATCACCAGTCCCTAAGAGCAGGGAGGCGAACCAGAACCAAGTCTGGCCGCACGGTAAGTCCCACTGAAAAGAGCCTTGGGCCCATGATCTAAGGTACGTACCTGTAGGTATAGGGTATACGTCCTTTTGCATGTATTCGACAAGAGAAACACGCATCTCGTTAAGTGAGAACAAGCCGTAGGAAGGACCGAACGATTCACCAAGAGGTACATAAGAAACTTGGAGAAGAGGTGGATGATTTTTTATCAGTCCGCTTCAATTCACCACCAACGGCTCTCAGATATTTTTTCCTTGCCTCAAAGATTAATCATTCACTAAACTTATATGTATAGCAACCACTGATCTTAGGATCACCAATCCGTAGAAAGTAATGCAAAAATTCTTATACCGCTAAATATAATCATACCCAGTGCAACAATGCAAAAAGGGGTCTTTGCTATTTCGCAAACTACAATCGTAATCATAATTTCACGTTAATACAAAATTCACATATTCGCGTCGGGGGAAACGTATATGGACACGGTAATAAAAATAAAATTGTTCCTTGGTACGACCCAGTTTGAAATTAACGTGGAATAAAGTTCGTTTACACGAAGAGACCTCGGCATATATACCGCGTGAACTCTTTTTATTCGCCGGGTCAGAGATCGTGGATCAAGTTACTTTCACAATTAACGATCGCACGCTAGACTCTCTTTACTTTCATTTTTGTGTCGTCACACAGCGATCCGTGATCTCGTACGTTAAGACTAATCGCGTGTCTGTAATTTCAACGGTAGTTCTCTCACTCGCCCACGCATGACCCGTTATGCGGATGGGAAGACGTGGGTATTATGCAAGCGAATTACACGCCCGTCAATCAGGCCATTTTAATACGCCGTGTAAGTAACACTTGCCTAATATTGGTCCCATTCGAAAAACTATAGTCTCTAGTACATCTCTACTGCGTCTCATCGTTTGCACCCTCACAGTTCTTTTTAATTCGATATATAAATACGTAGTAGGTAGTGCGTCTAGACGTCAGTTTTTTGGGTTTTTCAAAAAACTATCATCTGCTAAACTTCCTTATTGATCCCATTCGAAAGAATATAATCTCTAGTACAGATATGTCGAATCCCAATAAGCACTCCCTATTGTGTTTGCCCGTCCTGGATGAATCACGACATAGCAACGTGTACCTGTATATTTTAACATTTCATTGTACATAACATTTTGGGTTAAAATGATTCTCTGTGTGTCATCGTTTAATGTAAGGTCGAAAAAAAAAACTTTTGACAAAAATTTTGGCTTAGCAATCAGCTAGTCGTTTACCATTAAAAAAATGACATTTATAATAATGATATGCCAACTTTGCGTCCAGGATCCTATATGTAAAAATGTATTGAAAAAGTAATGAATCTTATAGATACCCCTCGTGTTAATATGTAACATACGATATTTGTAATATCGCAAAATATTGTGTAATACGCAATAAAAATTTCTTGTACCATACCACGAGGTTATTTAACACGTGAGAATATTGCATTATTTATGATATAAAATATACGCGTACCCGACGTACACGAGATGCAAGTGCGATATAGGAGTAAGAAAATTCGGCAGTGCACTTTATGACCAAAGGAGAAATAATGTGGATCGTCAATATCGACGACCTCGTAAACATAAGATGATTGGTCGTTAAATGAACGTCCGCCACATATGGGACAGGACAAGAAGCCTCTCGTTAATGTAATTTTCTTGGTGCAACCGAAAAAGGTAGGCGAAAAGAGGTCTTTGAGTCACCATTCAATTTGCACTGTAAATGTATATCCAGACCATATATAACGATGGCTGGCATTGTGATACAAATTGCACGGCTGCCGATAAAAAAAAAGTCTGGTAATGAGAATAAGAAAGAGACGAGAAAAGAAGAGAAGAGAAAAGAAAAGTAAAAAAGAATCACCAGTCTGTATCCAAGCCAATTCACATCTTATTATGAAGTTTCGTTCGTAATTTTTTTTAAACGATTTCTTGTACCCTTTTATTATCGAAAAAAAGATAACAGAGTCATTGATCCAAATGAAAAAAATTTAATCGTCAGGTAATCGTTGACAGAGGTTTTGATCGCAGATAAAATCGAAGTTCTTTTGACAAGACTAAAATCTGATTGAACAAGACCGATAGGAGATGTCGATTTCTAATCGATGACATGATCGGAACTGATCGTTAGATGACTATCGATTTCTAGTCAGACTGTCTAGATCCTAACTACCTTATCGACAATACGTAGGAAGTTTACAAGTGTGTATAAGGAATACGTGATAAAAAAATGAATCCAATCGATAAGTAGATTAATCGTTGATTCTTTTTTTAACATTTTTTTCTCATCCGTGTAAAACCACCAATGTCCATGATTAATCGTATCAAAACCAGATACTGTCCGTCGCACGATGTTCCAAGGTACATTCACGTAACGAAGTCTTGCGGTTCCGTGTAAATCGTATGGCAGATATGGTCCACGTGGTTTCTATGTCGTCAGGACAATAAAAGAACGAAAGTATAGCGAGGAACAGACTATATATACATATAATCTGTTCCAAGTATAGCGAGCCGGCCAAGTACGTGAAAACGAGCAAAGTATACGGAATCCAAAGAATTATGCGTTTCGCAGCTTATTGTAACAACGCCGTGGAAATCGCTCAGAGAAAAATGACCGTGAAATAAGAGAACAACCAAAGGAAAATTTGAGGAACCAGAGAAGTGAAGAAAGGAACGTAAGAAGGGGAAATCGTAATATGAAATTTACGCTCGTTTAAAGTTTCTCTCCTCCAAACGAATAACGGGCACACGTATAACGACTGCCAAGTAGAAATGGAAGCACCGACTCGTCGTCTTGCAAGCACATCAGCCAGGATGATGCAATTACATAGATAACAAAAGGAACTCGTAGGAAAGTTACCTTTTGTCAGGACTCGTCCGTAATGCGACATTCCTGAAGTCCTTGATGGAAGTTTATTCAAACTTTTCGTCTCATTAAAAGTTACACGAGACAATATTATAATACATGTCCGTGAGATTCTTCGTAACAGTCGCTCTATCTTTGCACTCTTGACCTTTGTACGACACTTCGATAATAAGAGAATTAATTAGCATACAGGTATACGAGATCTCTTAGCGAGCTAATTAATAAAATCTGATTCTCTAGTATTTCATAAACGAGAAATCTTGAATGACTTATCGAGTCACTCGAATTCCCAAGAGACTCCGTAATAAACTGGTATACACGAATAAGAGGTATAGACGCAGTCTCTACTACGGCAGAGAGAGGCGGAGTTCCTGAGTAATGAGGCAACTTAGTTTTAATGCTCGAGAGCAGAGTCGTTACACGATTATCCTGGCTAAACAAATACCTACAAATCTTGATTAAGCGTTAGATTCGCGCCGCGCCGGCTCGATTCTTCGCCGCAGTGACGGCCAGATAGAAACTGCACGCACGTTTACGAAGCGTAACCCGTACGTGGAACGGATCGTCCTCGTGGGTAATTGTCTCTCGTGCGCGGTTAACACGTGTGCGCTGTATAGTATCCACGTGTATCGCATATTTCTACGAGATACCGACACTTGCGTCACGCGCACCCGACTATGCGTCAATTCAATGCACATTCCTGGTGGAGTGATAAAAATACATTTTCTTTCTAAAGAGACTTGCGCCTATCTTTGGTTCACGTGAGAAACAAGATATCCGACATACTTGTAAGAAGAGCGTTAAAAGGAATGTCGGATGGAATTTCTGTAGATATTATGTAAATTTTCTGTTAATTCATACAAAGTTACTATTATAGATAGAGTATATCAAATTCGTGTAATTTCTCGTGAATTGCTTAGACAGTCGATTAAACGAGACTCTAGCTAATTAATACAAACGAGTGGATCCATATAAGAGACAAGCATCTCGGGCCATTAGGGCGAATTTTTATCAGACGACGGCAAAGAGAGCGGCAGTCTCGTTACAGATTCAAGTGGCTCGCGCGCATGAAATAAACACTTGAAAATTGCTCTTCCTCCCCCCCTCCTTCCTTTATCATCCCTTCTCTCTAACCATCCTCCCTTATCCTCGTCCTACTTCCCTTAGTCGCTCCTTTTTTCATTCCCCATTGCAAGCGTACGTACACAAGAGACCGAGGGCGCGCGCCCAGCCTGCTGATTAGTCGAAATTCTTTAGCAAAAAAGATGCCGGAGTGTCGCGCTGTCGAAATAGCGCGTCCCGAATACGACGGCATTCGAGAAATGTAAACGAGAAGGCACGACGCGCCTTTAAAAGCGCCGTAGCGTTACGGGCTTAAAAAGCATCAGGCGTCAAATTGAAAGAGCGTGTCGCGGAATAATGAGGTCTACGTCGCGAAGGATTATGACACGAGCGGACGGGAAGTCGTTCTTTAAAAACGTCGAATAGGATGAAGCTCTCTGTTCCGACGCTCTCTATACGCGAATTCAATGACATCGAAGCGTCGGCCACGTATCCAGGAACGAATATTATTCGTCGAGAGTGTCTGCCAAAAATTTCATGACATTTCTTATTTCCGTCGACAAAGTCCATAATATGATGATCGACGTCAAGCGTACTTACAAAATAAAGGTAACCCCGTTCGAACGTTATTTGACGTAGGACGTCCAAGGACTATTAATGGAACCTCAAATGACTGGATCAAGTCGACTACAGTCTGCTGTCTCCTTTACATAAATACTTGACGTCAAGTTTTACCGCGTGTCAAGGTTCGAGGCTGATTCTCAGTCGCCTCCTACTGTACGTGAAAGTATAAATATATCACGTTCAGTCTGCACCGAGAGAAGCCGATTTGGGCCAAGGAATGGCCCTTCCCTTCCTTCTCCACTCGGCAACAGGAGACGTCGGCAATCTCATCCCGTGGTCTGATCGTCGCACGAGGCGAAAACTGGCGAATTGGAGTCAGAAGAACTGAGCTCGTATATGGAACGAGGACCCGATCGAAGTGCCCTGAAAACCGGAGGCCCGTGGCGAAGGTAACGAAATCAGGTAAAAACTATTGAAAGTCGAAGAACGTAATTCCACTAGCGTACGTGATCTTGCTATCTGTCATACGTTATATGCATACACAGTATATGTCATACGATAATATATATCAATGTACAGATAAAAGTAAAAAATATTCATACATAAGGCAAAAAGGAGACAGACGATCTGGTCCTTTGTACATCGTTTTTCTTATCAATAGGAAATGACGTAAGTTTGTAGGAGGATTTTTATCAGTTAGAAATTTAGTCATAGACACACGCGAATCGTGAACGATAAAGGGGTCGCGATCGTGAGACAACTATCTGGTAAACAAGAGGTGAACACGCAACGTTGTGAATATTCAATTAATTAACACGGTATAACTCACGATTAGCATAACTGCTATAGGTATACATATAGTTGATTCGTGCCACGAGCGGTATGAGTAATAATATTAATGGTGAATACGGCACTGTCGTGGCCCAGAAGCTTTTGAGGCGTCAAACCGCAGCGTGTAATATATAGAGGACTTTTCAAATATGAAAATCGAGCCACTATCAAATTATGAGGAAGGCATGTTTACGAGCGAGGCTATGAATTACAGCGGCGAGTGACGAATAATTTACGCCCGGTATAATATCCCTTCTGTACCCCAGGGCCAAACGAAATTTCATTGAGTGGACCGTATACCGTCATTAACATGATAATGAGGTATCAGTCCGATTGATCGACTGGTCATGAAACTGGAAGCTTCCAGTATGCTGATGGCTTCAGGTATGCATACGTATGTGCAGACATGTGTTAACTAAAAACAGGTTTCGTATTAATGTAAAACAGTTGGAGATACCTCGTACATTTATACCAGTAGAATATTTATAGCCTTAACTCAAATACTTCAATCTCTGCGTGACCTCCTAACAATCATTTTTTAATATCCCTTCCTCTACCACCACTTTCACCCTTGCTAAATCCTCTGCTTAAGGCTCAACCTAGTCGCTCGTGTAATCGGATAAATTTCGTTGGCTTTTTAACAAACGCTCGAAATATTTGAGGGTTGTGAATAGCGCTGCAGGTAACTACCCTGCCAGTACCTATACCCCCTATATCTAACAGCTGTTGATTCCGAATACAGTATAAAAGCAATGAATATTTCAGTGCTAAATATTCCAGTACACGTAAAATTTTTTGTGTCAGTATAAAAAAATTGATAACAAAATTTTTAAATATATTGTATTGCCTAAGGGGAAGGGAGGGAGGGGTGTAGTGATAAGTTTTATCGTTATCGATGGATCATAGTAACCGTGTAATTTATCATCTTCAAAGATATTATCTTGAAAATTAATTAATTCAACATGACCGCCGTGCTCTGCCATCGACTAAGGTAAATGCCGTGTGGGTCAAAGGTCACCTAACAAAGTTACAAGGGATGGCAACTTGGATTAGACGAAGGGCTAAGTAGTTATAGTAAAAGACGAGTTGGCACGAGGCTAGATTGCTCGGTGGACGAGCGTCCAAGAGAAAGGAATGGCGTATGAAGTGGACAGGGGTGGACGGATCCAATTATTCCCCCCTACAATGGGATTAGCCCTTAGACCTACTTCCTCTCCCTAATCCCAACAGGAAGGAATATCCGAGAGCCTTCTGCTAACGCAATGTCTTATCAAGCCATCCCCCGGGTGCCATTACGTCCTCGATCCGCCATCAAAGCATTAGCGAATGATTGCACGATAAAAGGAAACTAAATTAACCCATTAAACGCACGGCCTGTCCACGATTTCTGGCCCGGTGTTAACCGGCTGGACACTCGAGGAAATGACTTCCGGTAAAAATTACGTACCAGCCGCCCGAAGCGTATACCACCTTTATATTTATATTCTCCCTTCCTTATGCTATATCTGAAGATACGATCTTATTACAGCAGACCCTCGCATACCTATGCAATTTCATTTGCATTACAAGCCTCCTGGGTAAGGACCCCAGCGATCAATAACATTCGGACAATAACCGATGGCCGAAATTAGCCAATAATAAGGGCCTCATCGATTATCCACTGGACATTGACAGGACAGTGTTAAATCACACTTCCGCCAAAGCCAAAAAGGCAAGTCAAACGAGCAAGAGGCAAAGAGCCAGGAACGGGGGTAGGAATGAAGAGAGCGAGAGATTTTAATTTATTCCCGTGAGCATCGGAGAGGTTCGATCTCAATGTGGTCCTTTTCATACGTATATACCCTTTCCATTCTATTCCTTAGTCTGGCTGACTCGATCGCTCGAGACGCGAGAAGGCCAGCACCGGCAGCAGCAGCAGCAGCATCAGAGACGACGCCACTCCGACAGATGTTCGCTCGCTCCAAAGCTGCTCTCGAGTAGGTACCTAACTGCCATCAGCCATCTTGCTGCCTGTATTCCAGTAGCTCTCAATGATCTTCCTGGGAT
Organism: Calameuta idolon; assembly: GCA_030142285.1. Lineage (NCBI taxonomy): Eukaryota > Metazoa > Arthropoda > Insecta > Hymenoptera > Cephidae > Calameuta > Calameuta idolon. Next base: position 160,860 of record JARQSV010000043.1, on the reverse strand, counting down.
ATATGAGGTACCTTGGGGTCGTTACAGAAATGTGCTTGGCTTTCATAACTCTCGACACTTGCTTACAATTGACAGCTGTCAAGGATGTGCCTGCCAATTGACTTGACGTTGCTTTATTTCCCCGTGCCATTGGTACTTGGAAATTTTCAATTGTTTCGTCCAACAATGATATATATATATATATATATTTTAAGGGTTGCAAGTGTAGTATATACATATATATTATTACAGGTAGTATGTATATAACGAAGGCGAAACAGTAGTAAAAAATATCCGCAAGCACAGATTCCTCGGGATAAGCGTAACTTAAATTTCCTTTAAGCATAAAAGTCGTATGTAAGAGGGGGAAAAAGAGGTACGATCACTAACGTGAATGCCATTAAAATAAATTGCCGTCTGGTGGCACCGCGAGGGGATGCTCGGGTAACGATACCGAAGGTGTGACGTTAGAGAGAGTCAGGCGTTTATACGCCTAAGAGAAGCAAAACAGAGAATAAGTAGCCGATGCTAGCAGTCCTGGGGAGAATATATAGGCACTTAAACAGAGGGGTTTTAAAGAGGGCAATATCGGGCGCATAATAAGGGCGGCTAAAGTGAACTGCTTAATGTAGTGTAGGAAGAAACCTAAAGAGCTAAGAAGCTCGGAACGGAATATCTTTTTACATTTTCCCTCAGTGCCTCACGTGTCGACCGCCATTATTAAGTTCCCTGCGGGATCTCTATCGCAGCCATATACATAGTCACTGACCACGGACAAACGACAAATTAGCCAGGGCCGCCGCGCGCTGGCGCTAAGTCGATTGTCGTTAATTCAGATAGAAATCTAAATTGCCATTGAAACTCGAGTCGATGATAACGTTGGAGGCAATGGCACGTAGCAATCCGAGTGATGGAGTGTATGCAAGTACGTACGCTATACAGAGTCCACTGACTTTACTGGAGATTTCGATGCCGACAGGCTTGCACTATAATTGAGCAATCCTAAACTTGTGTAATCCGACTGTTCCTCTATTGCAGATATAAACGAAAATTGTAACTGGGAAAAATTACGAGGAACGACACTAGGGAATTTTCTAGTGCCATTATGAAATTCCCATCTTGTAACTTGGTAATTGTCGTGGTTAGGTTGGCTTACTTTTTTCTATCTTCCATACATAACTGACACTATATCCCATTCCTGGAGCATCATTATACCCTCGTTCAGGGGTGTAGCTTCCACTTTACGCATTTCTCTGGTTGCGCACGGTAATTGGCCTATTTAGCGGCGCTTTATCCTATTTTCCTTTCGGTTGGGAGTCCTGGCAGCAATCCCTGCCGACGGCAATTTTCTTCATTAGCAAGGATTCGTTAATTGTTTCGGCTGAAACACTCAAGTGGCCGCTAACCTCTGCAAATCTACTGTAATAAATTTCTCCAGGCCGCTACCAAGAAGTGCCCCTCCTCTTCCACCCTTGGGTAACTTCTCTCGGTCTCTCGCTCGCTCCCATCCTTTATCTCATTTGACAGTAACAAAGTTATCTAACAGTTCCCAAATGGCGATTTTCGATTCGAGAAAAAGTTTGTCAAGCCATCAGTCTCTCCGAAGTAAGATACTGCACTGCTCTTGGCTCTGTTCCTGTTCTTTTGTATTCCCCTTGGCGATTCATCAGTAGCCACCCTGGGAGAGACATCGTAGACATAAAAACCAAAGGAACACGATCCTCCTGGGCGTCGTCGCCGATCTTAATCCACGAGCTTAAAAGCTTTCTGGGTACTCGACTACGATTTCCATTTGAGCTTCTCGAAAGATCCACCAGACTTGGTTAATGGTTATAAGAAATACTCATCCATCAGCATTAGCGTTAAACGCCATGGGCGCGCGCTGCTGCCGTCCAGACCTCCGACAGTTCGAAACGCGTTGGACATAATTGAGACTCTTTGTTCGGCATAAACCGCTCGTAGACGAGCGATATAAGTCTGTGCTCTTCTCGATGACATCACATCACCCATAAAAACAAATCCAGATCTATTTTCACCCAGTACTACGCGACCCAACCTCAAAACTTATACGAATCTACTTAATGTGTATCATATAAATAGTAAAATCAACAACAACAAAAAACAAGCGATTACGACTTGCAAGAGACGTCTTTGGTGCTACCAGTTCAGTTACGTATCAAGCAGGCTTTTTAGAATGCGCGACTAAAAGTCTCGTAGGATCGAGACTATCGAATGACTATCATCAGGATTAACCTGAGCGAGGCACATCTCTTACCTTTCTAAATTCGGTCCCTTCAATTCGAATCGATTCCACGAATCCGCCATGGTGCTAATCCCGCTGAACGAGCTCGTAATTATCCTTGCTCGCCAGCAAAAAGATCCGACGTGAAACAAAGTCCTTTGGGTCTCCGGCAAGCAACATCGCCCTCGATAGTTTAGGCTTCTAACTTTGTATCAGCATGAAATCGTGACACGCATAGGCACGAGCTCATGGCTGCTACGACCAAAAAACCTGTTCTCTTGGATCCATATATTCCAATCCCCTGGTTTTCAGTTCGACTTCGTCTCCTTGTCCCATGGGGTACCCCGTAGCTTTATTAGGCTACCAGTTATTATAATAATGCCCTTCGGCATTAGCATGGGATCCCATAGCCTTGCAGATAGAAAAACATGCGAAACTCGCAGGACCACTCATGAGAGGATCCGATGACTCAATGATACCCAAATTGTCGTTGATCGATCGTTTGAATACGCAGTGGATTTAGGGGGCCAGTCTAATGTGTCGAATAGGTCCCAGGTTAAACTTTCATTTTTCATCTTCGGTCCCATCCTTGAAACCAAGAAAAAAAATCCTTAATCATCGACGTTTCTACTAAGGCAAAAATAAGGTCATCCTTGCTGTTGCGTCACGTGACACTATTAATAGAACTCAAGATCGCTGGAATGGAATATTACAAGTCATTAAGAAATTCAGGTCTGATGAGTAACCGACTGATCAATATAATACCAAGAACTCGTGTATCGAGTACCATACGAGATACAGTTATCTAAGAAAATTTATCCCTTGTATTGGATAAGATTCGTCAAAGGGTGAAAACTGGACTAATTCGTCGCATCAAATCATGACTCGTCTGGCTGATGTCGTCAAATGAGCTCTTAATGATGGTTTGATGCTGTTCTAGCTCGTGTGCCGGGTCATGTGTCAGGTTAGTGGAAGCAAAAGGTCTGAGATCTTGTCGCACGGCTCTATTAGACGCTGTGATTATGCTCCAACCAAAGAAGGGAACTGGACCGGAATGAGAGATGAGAGGTAAGAATATGTTGTCAGACAGGTTATCTCACAAATGTTCAGCCCAAAAACCTGCCTGGGTACTTATACCTGTATCTATATGCTCTTCATGTCCTGGAGGACTTAGTATCTATATACATACATATACACACAAATATAAGTAACGTGGGTTACTATACCCTGTTTGAGCTATCTTCAAAAACAGATCGTTTAATCATCAAGAAATGAACGACTCCGTGGGCTATACTACATTTACGATGTCTTTCCCCATATAGCAGTATCTATACTGCATACACATATATGACATATAAATTTGTCCGATATTAGATAGATTCTTTGAATACGGACAGACTCGCCTCTTTCCTTAACGATTTCTTGCGAAGTTACATCGCGCTTCTTCATTCGTTTCACGTAGTTAAATCCCAACGGACACAAAGTACTGGAAAGACTTGGGAATTGTCCTTGTTATATACGCATTGCATCCCACGGCTATAGTCGCTTTAAATCAATATGTAAGTGCCAAAGCGTATCCCTTAATAAATATACAAAAATTCAAAATTATATTTTTTTTTCACTGCACCTACGTCATCGTAAATCCATATACGTAATGCATGTCTCAAGGAGAAAATCGGACCGCTATTCATATACGATTTCACCTAGCACAGATTCGATGCCTTAGAAAGACACGTTACGCTGAATTACAACGAACGAGTTGAATTCCTTCCCCAAGCATTTCACACGATCCACGCAACGTGTGTGACGCTAAGCTGCCACACAAGTAAATTCGGAAGCACGTGCGTAGGTGGATGGCTGAATGCATTAAGAATGGCTGCTATTGATATAAAGATTTATACTGTGCGAACTGTAGCATATTGAAGAGTCTTACGGAAAGCATATATTATACATATGCTTCGTATAATGTATTAGCCTTTATGGTTATGTCACCATGACCCAAATCCACATGACCCAAGAGTCGAGGGGAACGAACCAGGAAAGAAGGAGCCCCCCCCCCCCCCGACTCAGGATCTTATACAGGGACTCAGAGACTTTCGTCTCGGTATCAACTGTGCAAACCCAAGGCGATCCCTTCGGACGAGATACAGGTCGTTTCAAATGTGAGGCGATCTTCTTCCCGAAATGAATGTAAAGTTTTATCAGTCTGTATGGGATCAGTACATAATGACTTAAGTACAGGTGTACTGTTCGCAACTGGCTGTATAAGTAGCCGGGATAGTTTTAATTAGAAAAGTTGAGGTAAACAGTGGTGAGTGTTGCTGCTATACGGAATTGCTTCCACGTGGAACGTTGTAAGAGATATTAGAGTTGAAGTTTGTATAGCGAAGTCATATAAGAAGTGGGTATAATTTCTCAGCGAGTGGACGAGATAGGATCGAAGAAAGCAGGGAAGAAAATTGGAGGCAGGTGCAAAGTGAATCGAGAGACAAAGAGCCGGGAGCATAGGGTCAAATTATACGGATGATGAACGGAGGCATTCATCATGGAAACGTGATAATCATCCGTGTAGAGGCCGACGCTCCTGGCTTCATTATAATTTTAATTCGATGTCTCGATTGAGTAAACGGTATATATAGATATACCAGCGTCAGGTATAATTTTGCGGTCGATCATCAAATAGTACAATTTTTTTTCTATAAACAGTATCAATTGCGGGTTATACTGATAAGAGGAATGCTGTGAAATTTCAAATGGAAAGGTGTACATAAATTTTTATACAGATATATCTGTATACACGTACCGTGATAAACTTTATTACAAAATTGGCGAAACTTCTCTTTCCGCTTGTACAATAATTACGTTCCAAATTCCTTGGCGCTAATAGAAATCGACTTCCTGGTACTTTCGCTGGAAACGAGCTGCTACCACGTCACACGAAGTAATTCGACCTAAAAGATATTGATCTAACGTGACGTTATCAATTTACTCTAATCGTTAGAAATCGTAATATACAATTATGAGATATTTTTTTCCCTCAAGCTAATTTAAATCCAATATGTAAAAATCACAAATTGAATGAAAAATAACAGGACAGACAAATTAATTTGTTATACAAAGAAATGATCCAATTGGATTTTCTTCCTATTCCTCAAAGAGGAATAAACCAATCATTTCAAAGCCATTCCCAGCATCCGAATACATCAAAGTAAAACTGGTCCATCTGACTGAAGACTCTGTAACGACAATATTCTGAGAAAGCAATCTGAAATAATATCGAGATTATAATCCAAGATCAAAACGACTGCAGATTTAATTATGTCAAATACTGCTGTAATGTCAACTAGAATAAAGACCAAAGTCATTTGATATTTCATTTAATTCAAGCTGACCTAAGCAAGTCACGTGCTACTCGACAGGGCGTGGCAATGAGTAAAATCTATACTCTCCTACTTTCAACTCTCTCGAGATTCTCTCCGAGGTACATACAAACCTATATATCTCCATACAGCGATATACACAGCAGCCCTATACGTCTGTCCTGGACCGCGGAGATTCAATCTAAAATAGAGACTGCAGTGAAGAAGAGGTCCACAAGCAGTCTCTGCTCTTATACGGTACCGGTGTGTCTGAGCTTTTATCAAACGTTCTTCCATCATGACTTTTACTTCCCCGGTGAAATACCGCGCTTTTGATCTTCTCCTTGTAGAGAAATCGAACAAAGGTGTAAAACCTCAGGACTCGGCTGGTTTTACCTTTTCCGTTTTCACAGTCGCCCGTCGCCATTCAGCAACATTGTAAACCGTATCATTGTGGGTGGAACCTATGTACACGGAAAGTAAGACGAGTTCGGGGGGGGGGGGGGGGGGTCCGCATGTTGCAGTAAACCCAGATTGCAAACGTGCATTTATCTCGTGGTTCAGTCTCCCTGAACTCGCCGGTCGCGTCAAGGATGGTGCAAGCGAGACACGTTGCGCTGTTTGTACTCTTAACACGTGAAGTGTAATGCGAGTAAGAAGGAAAGAGGGAGCACCAGCTTTACTGCAGCTTAGCGTCGAGGTAACGTCGAGGTGAGACTTGGGTCGAGGTTACAGCATCTCGACGTAGGATGCAGACTCGTTGCTTTGCTCTCACGCTTTATCCAATATATATGTGTGTGTATATATATATACTAACTATATAGACGGGTTTCCATAAGAGTCCCATATATACTGGTGTCTTCAGGGCCGATGAGAAATATTCTTAAGAAAAATTCAGGATAGTTCTCGTCGAGTGGTATATACCATATATATATACACTATATATATGATCGAAGGGCCTCTTCGCCATCCTCGATCGCCTTGAGGCTTACAACTTTTGCATTATCTCGATTCCGCGCGAAACCCTGGGTAGGTACCAATATACTTAAAAATATATAGATATATTAATACGGATATATTATATTTCGTATTTTTCTTCTTTTCTCTTATTCGTATATGATTTCATATTATATTCTCTCCGTGCTATCTCTAACGTATATTTATGTACCTTGGGGTTATAACTGGACTTCTCTTTTTTTTGTTATTATTAGCATGTTATTTTTTTTAATATTATCTTTGTACATTCTCTCGAGAGAATTTAATCGTGCTCTTTAGTCTGTCATTGATGAGCTCAAGATGGTGACGAGATTCAATGTTAAACGAAGTAACGGTTCTTCTGTGTGACATACGATATTCCCTCTTGGCTTAATGAGTTGACAGAGAGTGACACGTTAACCCGTTCTAAGAATTCAAGACGTTAAAATAACAAGGTAATATTACATTGCTCGTAGCTGGTAGGAGTCATGTAAATGCAGCCGAAGGTATCCGATGAACGTTTAAGGTATTCGTGGGCTGTGGATGAGGCTTAAGGAATCCATGTACTATCGAATTCTAAAGTGATTTATACCTATCGTGCGTTAACGTACAAGAAGATAAAGTGCACGATACTACCACCCATGACGAAAGTAAATTACGGAATCGGTAAGATCGAACGAATAGAGCAGATGGAACTGAGAAAGAAAGAAGCCTGAGATCGGCAGGACGGAAATGTAATCGTAGGCGCAAGACAATGGCGTATCATAAATCGCACTATAATAGCGGGAAGTCGGCTAAGTCTTCGTCTTCGGAGTTTACCCAGCGGCTTAACGTTAGCTTTGTTTGCGGCACAAATTAGTGTTTGCTTCTGCGCAGCTTTGCTTTGTCGCATAATTGTGTTTACTATCGAGTCGGCGCTAATTTCCTGGCATTACCAGCTGCACTTCATTATTGCAAGGTTTCCTGCGGTCGCATGGAGTTCACGGGGAGTCGTTCAACGTTCAGCCTTTATGGGTATGCCCACTTGACCTTTGACCCCGAGAAACATTTCCTAGGCTATACCATACCGACAATGAGTATTAAGTTGAATTAGACAGACGAATATGAAGCGTCGTTGAAAATTATCGTTTCTCGTAATAATTATTCTATACGGACTATGTACGATGCACTACAGTCTAAAACACAATATTTGCGTAAAGTGCATTAAACGTAAATGCATTACGCTGTACGATTGTATCTCATAGAATTTACTAATCTCGTAAGTGCATCTGAACCTGATGCTTCGAAGCATATTGCGCATCCTCGTACGAACACAACACGTGTACCATTCCAGTGGCCGATGCTGGTCCATGACGATATTGAGACAGTGGCGTAAGACGTAAAAGAAGGAAGTGATACTTTATAGAGTAATAAAACGAAAAAGCTGTAGCAACGAGTCTAAAGATTTTCAGACTGTCTGTCGTCGTGCTTTGCTCGGCTACTAGACGTTACTTGGAAACTCAGGAATTCGGCGACTGCGTTCACCATGTACTTTGATAAGTTAATGGTCCACGACGACGAATGGCGACCATGCCGCTCGCAACGGACGTCACGCTTTTTTCATTGTCGGGCCGGTTTTCGGTATTTTACAACCACCCGATACCCGACGGCTGCCATAAATTAAGGTCCGTAATACCAGCCGATGCGTAAACCTTAAACCCTAAAGATTTACGATCTCGAACGATCCGATTGTCTTGACGAGATTGAACGATCGTCCGGAAATGTTGCCCAATGCGTGTACGTCTTGCTCGCGGAAGTTCCTGAAGCGGAAGTGAGCATTACTTTCACGATTACGCTCACCGAGTATAGTAAAGGGGAGGTCTGGCAGGTACAGAAGGACTAGGTCTGACTGAACGGTTCGAGCTAAGGAAAGTCGATTACGCTTGTGTGCTGACATTTATAACAGCATTTAAAACCGATGATTAGCGCGACAGTTAAGGACGATTGGAAAGCGCCACGCACGAGCGAATAATTAACATGTAACAAATAGAGGCAGTTTCACTCCGATCCGTAATATCAAGTTGGGTTAAGTGCTGAAAATTACTTGTAATTACGGTGCAGCCAGTCGTAGCAATAAACTTCCCAAGGCTCCGGTTGGCAATCTTTCGCATTAAAGGTCATCTCGCGCGGCGTGCAGAGACCTCACTGACGGAGTTATATTGTAATCGTGATCATCGGATCGCTCGAAGCTCCGGAGGTGGGCAGAAACTATTCTAAATAAGTTTACTGGCCGGGTTGTTGCCCTCGGCTGAACTCAACTCGGCAGACACTACGAGCATTTGACATTGGAATCAAGAGAAAGAGAGAGAGGGACTCTCTCTCTCTCTCTCTCTCTCTCTCTCTCGCTCTCTCTCTCTCTCTCTCTGGATACGAGCTGTCGAGAGTCGTTCCAGTCAACCGTCGCACTAGCTGCACCTTCACTCACTGCAACTCAGACTCTAAAGACTCTTCCTAACATGTGCTTGACAACCCAAGCCATACTTCAGGTCCGCTGCTCCTTAATAAGATTCATCTAGGAGCAAAGATCATCATGAGCATACTTAGCTAAAAAACAGCTTCTTCGCCCTCCTAATAGTCTAAATAGTCAACAAACCCGTAACAGTAATCAGATAATTTCCTCGGAGAATTAAGTTCGATTGAAATCTGCCGGAAAGTTGGGTCAGCGTCCCTAATGATTGGAGTCTCCGGCAGTAAATTACAAAACGTCTGTTCCGTGATGTCTCATTCTCTGTATGAGTACCAGGAGAAAGCATGATTCCTGACAGTCGATATGATATCCATAAGTGAGTTGGTAATGGGGGTACTGATACAGGAGGAGCATCGACCTTGAAATCACATACGTTATATATAAATTACATTTGAATCGAATCCTTTGGTATATCGTGAGGTATACATCACGATATACAGTTTGCACTAATTCAATCGTTTTTTATTATGCTTGCAACAGAATGAGATGACTATTCAGAATGAGAAGGTGGAGACGAAGGAGGATCAGAGATAGAAGAAGGAAGCTGAAAGATATCTATGGGCAAGGAGAGAAGATGGGGGGGGGCTGAAACGAGACCAGCCAAAGAGTAGAACAGGACAATATTATCGTCAGATACAATCTCAGATGCCTCAGGCGCAGCCCTCTCAGGCACGTCACATTGCAAACAGTGGACAATAAGGCTATTGTTAGTGCATAATGGCTGCTCGACTGGTATCTCGACCTTACGTGGCCTGTACCATCCTCGACCTTAGGAACTCCAGCTAGCTAGCATATGCCATATCCATTGCCGGAAAAGTCACTTTGGAACGAATAAGTCATATTTCTAGCACGCGACTTATTTTGTCGACTGGTATTCTTGACGATCATTTTAAAATCGCCTTTATGGGTTTTGAGGACCTTTGAAACAGGGTTATGGGTACCCAGAGAATTGAATCACGAAACGAAGACGATGAACCGTGAAAGGTTAATCGTGTCTACCATAACCCATTCGCCGTGTAGGATATCGAATATTCATTTAACAAGGATTATGTTGTGGGACTACGAGAAAATTGATGACGTACAGATTTAATAATCGTACAAGACAAGACGCACTCTGTACACCTTTGTCCTATAGGAGCTAAGATGTCACTTATATAGACGACTCGCTGTACTGGCATGTCGAATCTTAATTGAAGAGAAGAAACCGAGGGAAGAACTTGACAGAATAGGACTTGGCTTTACGACGCTATTAAAGTGTTTGTCATTTACTTGCGTTCGCGCTAACGTTAAGCTTCCAGCCATTTATCGTTGATTGCACTCCTTCTGAATGCCGCTTCAAAGTAATGACTGTTTCCTATGGTCTAACGGGTGTATATTTATCCTTGACCTATGAACAAGGAAGACGATCTACTTGTGCGAGGAAGATATCGAAGTGTTTGATAATATTAGATTTCATTGAAGGTACACGAAAATATAAAAAATTTATAGACAATAATTTTACATTAGATTTTATCATGAAAAGTCATGCCGGATCTAAATAATTCGGTAATGCCAAATGAAATTTCCAGCGAATGTCATGCCGGAAAATAGTATTCAATCAAGTTTTATACGATTATTTCAAACGCATGATCTTTATTAAGAAATCATTAAGTCATGTCACACTGAATATAGGAGTAATATAATTATCCATTATATAAATTACAAGCCTCTTTCGTCGTTAATCAAGTGAATGGCAAAAACTCGAATACCACAAAACACTTTTTGCCAAGGGATCGATAACCTCTGGAGTAATGGATCTCTACGGGTCCATGATGGATCATCGACTCTGAAGAAGGTCAGTCAAAGCCAGAGTGGAATGACTATAAATATATGATAGTATACATTCATCACGGCTCATTAATAATTCTTAATCAGTAATTAACCCTCATTGTATATACATATATATATATATACACACACACACACACACATATATATATATATATATATCAGTGTTCTGGTATCTGATATCGTTCCGCGATATAAACGCAAAGACTGATGCGAGCCGTCAGAAAGCGTCCGCCGCCGCGACGCCCCTTTCGAAGACCAACGTCTAATTTGCCGCGAGGCCCGGTCAGAGCAAACAATTAATTTCACGGCGTGGCACCAGCGAGCGTTTTATTTGAAGAAAATTACGAAAGGGACTCTAGTGACATTTTCACTCCCAAGTCTGTTCTGGTTCCTGGCAAAGATTCCTGGCGGCCATCGATCATCCGGCGACACGGCTGCTTCGCGGTGCACGAACGAATTTTATATGCAAAACGAGCAGTCTATTTTACAGGATCATGAATATTGATTGTTTACTCGGGCGAGTATCGTGGCACAATGGATCGCGCCACTTTGCGGTAAACCATAATCTGTAATGCGAGTCTGGAATAGCAATGCGTGTTATTCCTTGTCGAGATTCTTTACGACATTACGGTCAAGCAATATTTACGTTCAATCGAAAAGCTTTTTCGCAATGCATTTGGCATGTCAATAACGCACATATATATATACAGACACATTATATACTCTCATACTCTCTAAACACATTTTGCGAAATATTCTACACTCTCACAATAAGATACCTTCCTGAACGAATATCACGAATTACACCAATTCCAATAATTATCTACATTCCCCGTTCAACGAATAAATCACTAACGGGGTTTCTTTATCTAATTGCAAAATCAAGCTGTCTCATTTCGCTCAATCCTAGATACATGTACAGCTAATAGCTACAAGCTATAATACACAGTCCGCTAATCGCGTTCCCATTTACGTATATTTCCATCAAATTATCAAATTATCTCAAGCGTACACGGCCACCCGATCAACGTTGACTCGGTTGCGGGTATGTATATTAAAAAAATTCATCATAAAGGTCAAAGATATAAAAAGCAGAATTCTATCAAATGCTTACGAACGTGCATTATATACCTGTAACAATTCTGGCTGCAAGTTTTCTGGAAGGGACCTGGCAGCGTGAGGCTAGCGAGTCGAAGGAAGGTAAATTCATGTTTCTTGTCTGGGCTTACATATTGCAAAGGGAGGCCCGTTGGCAGGGCTTCGGAGGGCATTACTCAGGTAAGCCTGACTTGGCAAGTAGATCCGCGGGTTACAGTTAATTGGCTTCGGGGCTCGGGCGCGGCCGCATGCACGTACCGCAAGTACAACGCGTGCACTTAGGTACGTCTGCGTACGCAACGACGTGCATATATATATATATATATATACTGACACATAAGAACCGTGGAGCAGCAGCATGGCAGCAACGTAGCAAAAGAGTAGATGCGATACGCAACCAAGATTGCACTGCTACGCAAGTACGCACGACCGCACGCATCGACAGGCTTTTGGCGTTAAGCGAATTCTTGGGAGCTCGTAATTTTTTGGTTTCGTCTCCACTTTTTTTTTTTTCATACCAAGACACTCGCCTCGTCAGTCGAGAGCAAAAACTTTCGTGTTACGGACTTACGAGAAGGTCGGCATCTTTGCCGATCGAGCGACAACCTTGCAGTGCCTTGACTTCGTCCTCTGACATTTTCTTTTTCATGTTTTTCTCTCTCTTTCTTGTATTCTAGTAATACGTTACTCGCACTCGCCCAAAATAGGGAAAAAGTAGATACACGCATCGTCCCACGACCGTTTCTTACGCTTTTTTTTTTAATTTCAGAGATCGAATGCCATATATCTATATATAACGGATGTATCCGTATACGTATATGCTCGCTTTATTATCCATCATGCAAATTTTTCAGCTTGTAATTATACTCAGGAAGTTCTTTTCATATTGTTTCCGCTCGAGTTACTTTATCGATCGTATTTTATTTTTAAACCGGCTTCGCTATAAGTTTATTAACGATAATCGTTTCTCCAAGGCTATTTCACTTGCGTGAAAATCAGGCCAAGATCGTACAAGGGAGTTATTGCTGAAGTGAGAAAACATATATATCCCGGAGAAAGGATACTCTCTTCTCTGTTTTTAACATACATATATCGATAACGAGAGAAACGCTTTCAAGGCTGAGATATTCCGATCGCGAAATTAATTCATTAATCCGATACAAGACTATATCTATAGTATGTTTATATGCATATACTATATATATAATAAAATACTATAGACGAGGCACTCGAAGAGATTGAAATGAAAAATACAAACGTCCAGAAATAATCGAGCGATATGCCAAGAAAGAAGTGTTTTATCGCGATGCTTTATTATAACGCACGATTCACCCTGTTATCAGATTAGAAATAGTAATAGTGACCACCAACAGGACGATATCATAAACCATTTCGGACAATCTGATCGCAGCATCTGCGCCTGATTAACGACTCTCATCTCGCATGGATTTGAGTGTATATTGTTAATGGAAATAGGATGGCCGGGCAATGCGTCTTTTTCAGCGTCCAAGAAAAGAAGAAAAGACGTAGCTAATACGTCTTTACGAGAATCGCCATGTATAGGCAGTCCGCTCGAGTGTTAATATACGACTGCTACGCGTGTCTCGAGAATGATTATACGAAGAAGAAACGTAGCCAGCACCTGCTACTCTCATACTATTAACTCCGATAACCCCACTCCCCCTGGGTAAAAAGTTAATCGCAAGTCAAAAATCTGCCAGCCAGGTCAAACTTTAGCAAGAAACGTCCCCCGAAACGGGTGAATAAAATAATACATTAAAATAGATATAACGAAAAAATATTTTAATAATTTTTAAAAAATATCACCTCGGACAAATCTACATACGTCAGCTTCTAGCATATAGATACGTGGGATAACCCAAGGAATGCCAGTGGATATTAAATATATCCGGCACGTGAGACGTACACATGTCAGCCATCGTAAAAGCCTGTTGGTCTTCCTCTACGTTCGCATCCAGTGGAATATTTATCGAAGCCCCTCGTCGACGCGAAATAAAAGATTCCCGGAAGACAGCCCGAGAGGCTGTAGTCGAGGATAAACACTGAGGATGTTTCCGAGAAGGGATATATGTATGCTGGGGATCACGAGGCGACGGATGCTCCGGCGCCATTCTTCAGGAAACAACTCCGAGCAAATATCAATGTAGCCATACAAGGTGTACGTATGTATGTGCACGTATGTTAAAACATATCAAACTAGTATTTCATCACCGGTGTTACTCGTTGGATCGCGGAAATTGCTATGTAAACGGCAGAAGCGCACGGATCGTTCATCTCGGTCAGAAGATCCGGTCGGTAGAGTCAACTGAAACGCAGGACACAAACTGGATTACGATTATATGGGCGTTTAATAGGTTTGTCGGTACGAGAATCGGTCGACTGTATATACATATATATAGGTATGTACATAAATGGTATAATATTATAGGTAACGTCTACAGTTGACAGAGAGATGACTACATGTGCGTATACCAGTAACAGTACCTATTAGCCGCTTATACGCGATGGCTTTAAAGTGCAGTTCAAAGGATACGACTATTATGAGTTACTGCGGGATAATTTGTAAAAAAATTTCTTCTACTGTATCCTTATCACTGTATGACGTGGTAAAAAATTGAATTTATGAATGATGGAGACGACTGGAGTTAAAACGGCAATAGGTATCTCTGTCATATGCCAAAAAAAAAAGAACGTTTATGTCTTGTCGTTGCCAGCGAAGGCGACTTTATCGCTGCGTGTAAATAAAAAGAAGCATGAATGCGTGGCCATTGCTGGGAGCGGGAAACCGACTCGTAACAATAATGCGGTGATACGAGTGCTACTTTGTTACTGTATGTGTATACTTTATATATTAGATAGTAGGTATATAGGTATTACTATAGTTTGTGTATTGAAACAATATTGTGGTTACACGGTTATCGTTGTTATTGATGCTCGCGTGTATAGCTATAGGGAGACTCGTTTTATTCGGAGATGACTTCTCGTTAATATATAGATATATCTATCCAGCATCCTGAAATTTCTTTGAGTCTCTGTTAGCGAACGTGACTCCCTGTTATCATTTCCGGGGACGGAATTGACTGCGCTGTTGAATATAGACGGAAGTATTCCGCTTCGTGACAGATCGGAATATCGATGGGAAATGGACCAGGAATCTATTCAGTTTCCATACCTGACGCTGCATCTTGGGATTTTCAGGATCTGCCGTCTCTACGTGCGCAGTCGGAATAGTATAGTAGGAATAGGGGAGAAATACAGTGATGGACAGACCCATCTCAGCGCTCGCTTCGAAATTGATTTCTTCGAAGCACAAACAATGGGCGGAATTAGCTCAGGAATCTTGTGCTGTGGTATATATATGTAATTCCAGAGATTTTCCTTGCAGCATCACTGTACGTAGATATACGTATATCAAGCGTTCCAAAATGAGCGGTCAAGGTCAAATCTATTTATGACTCCGCTCGGGAATGACTGCACGGAAATAAATACAGGCTACGATACAAATTGAGAATACAAAAGTATTAATAATATATTAATTTTTTTAGACGCTATAAATTGTATCTCTATAAGTTATAGAAGTTATCGAACTATTATCTACATTAGCCCGTCATTGAAAAATACGTGCTATACAAAACTGTCGAGTATCATTTTAATAAATCGACTCTTTCACAATTGCATGAACAATTTTTCTTTTTCATTCCCGACTTGCTCGAATGATCTGCAATGCATACAAAACTCGTGTGTGTCTCTTTATACCCAGTAAAGCTACGTACACAGGTACGGAAGTACGATAGGAGTCATAGCCATTAGTGCATAGAGATGCAGCGGAGATAATGGAAGACTCGGGTGCAGCGAAGGTGGATGAAGGCGAACCGAGGCGGTTCCGGATGGGAGACAGGAGGGAGGGAGGGAGGACGGGGGGGGGGCTGAACAAGGTGCAAACGGGGGATGAATAAGTAGCTGCGGCGCTGCACGAACGTTGTATTGATCACTTGGATGGAACTGGGTTAACACGACCCGACCACCCTCTTCCCAACCTCTTCCACTCTCTTTCGTATCCTCATCCCTCTTTCAGCAACTACCCCTATACCCGCCCCACTCGTTCAGCTACCTATCACCTATCTACCTTGCGCTACAAATCCGTGTAACAATTTTTCCCCGACGTTTTCCCGTACCCGAAAGTTCCTCGTGGAATATTAAATTCCGTAAAGCTTCCGATCCAATAACGGTTGAAGAAATCCATTAGCTGGAAATCGGTACTTGTATATCGTCCGATCGGTAAAATATCTCGAATAACGTTTTAACGATAAAATTTAGTTGGACTTTATACCGACTTCCAATTGCTAGTCTCGTATAGCCATGACCAATTTACCAATAGCCATCACACAGCTGGACAGTGTTCCGAGTTGAATATTCTCCAACTTCCTTATATGCGGAACGTTACGTAGAAACGATGATATAATTCCTTTCGTTGTAAATTCTTAGCCAGCATGTGCACGTACGCTCGTGACTGGAAACGCTTGGAGCGCATTTAGCGATCAGCCACGTATCTCGCTTAACGCTCCTTGACAATTACGAGGCACTTTGGATTCCATTTTGAGAGACTCTCGTGCGTTTCCCGCTCTCTTAAAATATTTTACGACGACAGTTTGTTGAGATCATAATAAAGTGGCGGATGTCGGGTTATGCGCCAGTCATGAAATAACATCGCAAAGTAATTTCACGTAAATAAAAAAAAAAGAGAGGTCGAAGTGCTCTGGTTGAGATTATCTTTGATCATTAAAATATTATTGGCATTTATTCATTTTAATTTTTCATTCTTCGAAATATGAATAAAGGACGGGGCAAATTACTTTGCGTTGCGCTCGATGCATTTATTAAAGAATAAGGTGGTACTGTCTTTCACGTTACGTTAGGTACTGTTCAATATCACAGGGAGTGCTCTTGTTATTATCATACGGAAAAATAATGTAACTTTTTTCTGACTTTCCGAGAGTACGTATACAGCACAAATGTCATCGAGTGTTCCAATTTGAATGGCACTGCACGTCGATAACGCATAGAATCATTATTTCGCTCGCGTAAAATTAATGTTCGCATTTGGCTGCGCAAGTTCGCCGATCAGCGAGATTACGCGAGAGCGCAATACGATCTAATAAATCAGTGACAGTCCCAGTAGAGTTCTATGCGCGCGAGTGGCGGTGTATGCGTTTTCATTTTCGAAAGCAAAACAGATTGTCAATTACTGCAAATACGTTTATATTAAACGATACGTATGTTCTGTTCGAAATAGTAGACTTGTTATGGATGAAGAACTTTTTTTTTTAATTTTCACCCCTTTTTTCTCTGACTCGAATCAACTTCGCCAGACAATACTAGACGGTTCCAAAATCAATTTGAAATTCAATTAGTCCAACGACACACGAAGCGGAGTAAATGTTTAATCGCTTAACGAAACCGTCATAGGAAACAGCCGCTCGGTTCGAAACTTTTTAACCAAGGGTTGGCCTTTGGAAGTTACTACGAATCGTATAAATACGATCAAACTTCCTAAGCGGATGGGGACTTCCTAACCATACGCGGTTAGAGTAATCGAGTACAATGACGAAGGTTTTGGCACGGGAAGCAATAGGAAGGAATAAGCTATTGGTCACCAGTGAAATTTGTTAAGTAGGGAAAAGGGATCAATTAGAGGAATATCCAAAGGGGTGTCGAGAGATGTAAGAGCAGAAGCTTCGCACCACCGTGTAGAGGGATATCAAAAAGATCGATAGCCAAGTATGAATATTTTTAGGATAACACAAATCTTACATCCCCTCGGGATACTCGTGCTGCTTTACTTTTAACGTAGGACCTCAGTGATAAATCAGACAGAAGATTCCTAAGTTCACTCTTAGGAATCAATATTTCACATAAACTCCGAAACAAAGAGCAATCTTGATATACCCCTAGAATTTCTGAATGTTCGAATGAAAATCGTCATAGTAAAAAAAATGAAGTTAAAATTATATCAAGAATCTGGAATAGCAGGGTTTTAATTATTCCATTAATTATATTTAATTAATAATAAAGTACAAGCTCACATAGCGCTAATAGTATGTAATACATGGTAACCCATTCTTTTGAGAATAATAAAGGAAGCAACATTGACCACTCTGCAGTCTCCATTTAACACGCCCCGGAAAGGCGAATACGAGGGGACAGTAAGGGGTCGTGGAAGTGATGAGGAGCGGGTTGGAAGGGGTAGAACGGAGGATCAGGGGTCCTGAGAGGATAAGAGGGTCGGCTCTGCCGCGAGGAGTTATTGATTCCCGGGTTGGCGAGTGAGTCGAGTCAGCGGAGAGATGAGGTGAGGTGAGCTGGCATGAGTTCATTGCAGTCGAGTCAAAGTCACTGCTTGGGGAGAAACACTGGTAGAAAGGAGTGAGTAGGATGGGACGATATCACAGTAGTAAAGTAAGAGAGTGAAAGCTATATAAGAGTAGATATGGAACAGAAGGATATAGCTTTGCCGTAATTTTACCCTTTACCCCTTTATGAATTCTATGCCATATGAAAGGTCTACGTTTATGCACTAGCTGAGCGAAGCGCGATCGGAATTACAGTCGTGGGATAACGATAAAGGGAATTGCAAGCTGGAACGACGGTTGTTACTGCATGAACGTAAAGAATGAAGATACGTATATCATCCCCTATAGAATGACGTTTCCTTTTTTAGTTTACAAAACAAGGGGTCTTTTGTTTTTTTCCATATACAACGACGATCCTGAGCTTTTGGTTTTCGTATTGTCGATATACTTGGGAAATTGATATCCGCCTTGTTTCAAATCTCCATCCCTTATTTTACTACCCTCACGTATATAGCGGTTGGCCCCGTCGGCTGTTTGGTTCTCGCCCACTGGTCTTCAGGAATTCCATGACATCCCTTATTCAGCTGAATGATATGGTTGCCTCCTGGGTATAATTGGATCGAATCGGAAAAAAGTTCCCCCCGATTTCGGAACGGTAGAAGAACCAGCCTGTCACAAACTCGTGGTTAAATTTCAGAATACACCGAAGGTGGTTTCTGATCCCGTTAATGGATTTGGTGGTTAGCGTACGAAGGGCACCCTTACGAGTTGTTGGCTATAGGGCTTGGCTATGGTTAGGAAGGTAATGTCGACTTGCGGCCGGACCATGCCGACCGCTGTCGTCTCACCCTTTAAACCTCAACCTCGGCACCCCTTTCCTTTTGCTTTACCGAAGCCACCCTTCAGACCGGAACTCAAGGAGGTTTATCGAGGGGTCGCCTGGTTTCGAGCCGAGAGGGCGCACTCAAGCCGAGCGAGATAAGCGCTCCCTGTTTACCGGCGCCCCTTTGTACACGGGGGATGATTACGGCTGCGATTTCTACCCGATATACTTTTTATCGGACCCGACGAAAATCACCCGCGCCACGGAACACCACCAGGAGTCACGAAACGGAACACCGTACAGAGTATTACTTCCTTCGACCACCGCTCGAAGAAATCTATACCGATCATCGGCAAAGCGCGGTATTTTTTCCCCCAAAAAATCCCAGGTTGGACGATGTCGAGAATGACGTCAGAATCACAAGAAACAAAGACAAGAGTAACTCGTGGGAATGACGTTGTATAACGTAATATTATTAATTATTTAGCCACCATATACGTACAGCATAACACCTTGGTACGAGGAAGAGAAAGAAAGAGAAAATAGAATTGGAATTTGCGAAGCGAGCGATGAGCGACAAAGTGGTAGGGTCCGACGTTGATAACCCGATAGATAACATTACCGTGAATGGATCCTGGCGGACCCCTCGTATTTATCCCCGGTAAAATTAATCTCGAGACATTTGGGTCAATAAAATCCAACTCCCCGAGCCAGCAAGGCCTCCCGCTGTTTACTTTATCTTTCGACCTCCCACTTCCTCGTTCTACTTCTTCTTATTCTTCCTCCTCCTTCTCTTGCTCTTCGTATATATCCTCTACACCCCCTTAACTTCCTTTCTCCATCAGACGCTCGCCCCCCTCCCGCCCCGCCCTAACCACTCGAAATCCGTTACTAACCCTAATACTGTTACCACCCGTTATCCCTTTTCTTATTCCTCTTCTTCTTTCTCCCCAGGGTAACCGCCGGTAGACACCGACACGACAGATCTATACCTTCTCTTCCTTATCCGAGTAGGTATATTCCCCTACGTTACCAAGACTTCCATTAACGTGCCTTATATACCTGCTCTTCCTTTTCCTGGAGCAACAACCATCCTGTGTTGCACTCAGTTAAATGACTTATCTGCTACAGCTAGAGTACTTAGAGTTTTCTTAATGACGAGAAAAAGTCACGCTCGATCTTTCTAGTTTGTATCTTCTGTTGCCGCCATCCTCCCTGCCACTCTGCACGCTTTTATTTAATTCTACCGAGCTCTTGTACCTAAATACCAGACTCGATACTCTGATATTAATACAAAAGCTAATCGATGGATCAAAGATATTATTTAATCTCGTAAAGGATATACCGTGTAATTTCAATGATGATGATGACGCAGAGACTTATGAGACTTTGAGAAAACGTTTATAGGAATTTTCATGATTTATGAGCTGTTTCTCTTATTTATTGCATGGATATATACAGTTCCCTAACTATCCTATATGCATGCACGTACAGTACCTGTGCAGATCTTATATGGACTATGTGAAATGATCAATAAGTGATTCATCCCGTAGCTAAAATTTGTACCTCGGTATTCTGTAGCTCGTTCTTGTTTCTCGTAGAAGCAAGCTAGATGGAACAAAATTTCTCGAATCGATACGCTTACAGAGAATCTGAGAAGGAACAAGGGTAGCTACAGTGCGAAGGAGTTAAAAGGGATTCGGAGGGAGGATAGGATGGCAAGGAGTTGAAAGGTCTGACGGGTCTTGGAATGAGGGATAATTGCGTTAAATAATCAAGTGGAGGGAGAACGAATGGTATAAACTGCCGAGTGTCTCTCACGCGGCTAAAACAGATCTAAAATGGAGACAATAGGGGGTGGCAATGAGTATACGTACTTTCCATTGTGCTTTGTTAATTAAAAGCCCTCGCAATTACCGTGCCACAACTGTTTCTTTGGCTCCGTGAGGTTCATCCCCGCTTGTCTCACCAGGCAAGCCCGTCGCCCGCTATAAATCCCAGACAAAGAGCCACCCCTTTGCCAGGAAAGAAATGAGTACTATCGAATAAAAATCGTCGAGTCTCAGCAAGATGAACATTTTCGGGATAAACCAGCAATCAACCCCACTAAAGACAAATAGAAACAATCCAGTCGAATAGGGGTAGATTTTTCAAATTCAGTCCTAACGAAATTCTATACGGCCTCCATCCTCCCTAAAACATCCACCCTTCACTCGTTTACTCCTCGGACACCCCTGACACAGATTCCGGCTTGAGAACGAGGTGAATCAATGTGATGTCGACCCGAGAAAATTTCAGCCCGGTGTTCAAAGAAGAATTAAATCCTCTAGGTCCGAACATCAGTTTTGATTGGAGTACGTATAATCATTAGACAGGCAGAGAGCGAAGCCGCGAGGCTAATTCCGTAGGATATTAAAATGAAATTCCAAGAAGCCAAGACGATAAGAGTCTCCCGCGTAAGCCCACTCGAGATTATTAACTCGATTTCATGAATAAAAATAATAAAGGCGCACAGCGCGCCACTGGGACGAGCACCCATTATAATACAGCATCGCGAAGCCGTAGCTCCCTTTAGCAGCATCTGCGCATGCGCACTTTCTCACCGGCAACCCAACTATGTAAGGGCTCGTTCCACTTACGCGATCGTGACTCTTTTAACGCCGCCACTTACCACGAATTTGCATAGGCTAATATCCCTCGAAGCCCTTATCGGTTTCAGGCCTTGCCAACATCGGACCCCACTCTACACGTACTATACGCTATATCTCAAATAGCATATATTACAGTATTCTCATTATAACCCAACTAGTCTTTCACTCCCAGTAGACAAAAACTATTGCGTGCATTACATACGACATGTGCCCGTAGGTAAAGTTACGTATCCCTCGGAATAATCTCTACGAATAGTTAACGCAAGCAGCATTAAATACAGACGTGAACCTAATAAATTACAAAAGCCTGATAAAAAACCATTGATAATCGGATCAGTGGGATCTCAAGATACCGCTGAGAATCCTTGATGGCGTAAAGCATCAATAGAGTCGTTTAACCGTCCGGTTTTCTGTCTATTCATCCAGGCAAGTACGCACACCCTATATATGTATATAGGACAGGTTCTTTCAAGAGTCAACGACTATGTGCTTCGTTAACGATCCCTCCTGTACTTTCTAGTTTTTCTACGATTCTCTCGCATACCCTGGCTACCTTTAGTGATCCGCTGTCACTTCAAACTCAGATTACCCAGTCGTGATTACAAGGTACGTAATGTGCACGGTTTATTCGATGTCTCTAGTGCAATTTGTTAATGTTACACAGTAGTGGTGGTACAGTATCTTTTTATCCCTTTTCTTTTTCCTCTCTATTATACACGGTTCAATGTCTCGCATTCAATGACGGCATTCAGCCGAGCTACGAACTGTATTATCTAGCAGTGCCGTGTGTGCTCAGCAATTTAGATGAGTCACGCATTACACGTAGACCAAGTTCTAGGGCAGCAAGACAAAGAAGAAGATATAAGGGGGAGAGAGAGGGAAGAGAAGAAAGAGAAAGAGAGAAGGACACTAAAGTCTGCAAGTTCCTGACACTGGTCTTGATCCGAGGTAGAGAGACGAAGACGAAGAAAGGACGATTAAACATGGCAACAATGGCGAGTATTGGCTCCCTATGCGACCGGTGATAATCGTGGTAGTATGAACGGGGCATAAGCATAATCCTATGGCAAATATGATACACCGTTGAGCCTTCGCGCGTCCGGTGGTCCTTTACAGGGTTGGGTGTAAGGGAGTATTGAACAGAAAGTATATAACAATAACGATTCGAATACCTGGCCATTACCTGTGACCGTTTCAAAGTGTGCAATGCGAGACAAGAGTTGAGCTTTGCCGAGGCAGCCGCTCCTAAAAGTCAAAGTGCTCGCTGGACGACTGGTACAGATGCCTGTACTGCAGAATCGTTCAATCTTCACATATGGTATACCTATAGAGGCTCTGCTGATATATAGCAGAAAATTTCTGGCGCGGCTGACTTGGCAAGCTGACTATGGATCGTAAACCCTACGCCGCAAAGCCTTTTACGGGTACCTGAATTGAATAAGACGTAGGGAACTTACGATTCGAGGTACGATGATCGTTCATGGCAGATAACTTAGCCAAATAGGCAATCGATGATGCTCGCAAATCTCGTGCTTGGAAATTTCATGAGAAAAAATTCGAAAGGTCAAAATTTAATGAATTTCATACTCGGTCGTGTATCGCATACCTTATAAATAATGGGTATGAAAATTCTTTGCTAAATTCTCAAAAAAAATTTTTTTAACCAATTTTATTATGCATGAATTTTTATCTGAAAAAAAATTTACATCGATTATCAAGCTACATTTACTGAACTACATCTTTACCCTTCATTACTATCCACGGTAAAAAAAAAGAAGTCGATACGCGGGTAAACATATAATATGAAACATAATGTAGAACTAGCAAACGGAAATGACTATAGTCATGACTGATGAGCGTTGACTCCCCGCATGCAATCTCATTTCAAGCAGCAGCCACTATAGCGGGAACGGGTAGATAAGACACAAAGCTCATAGGTAGATAGGTGCCCAGTAATTTACATACAGAAAGCAAAGCGCAATACGGATAGTGCAAAGGTGAACAAAACGGAAACGAGGGAAGTTTCAGCCGATGATACCGCCCTGGCGACTGTAATTTCTTCCTAAGGTGGAGAAAGGTATATGATTAAAGTAAAGATAACAGATAACGAAGTCATAGACATAGTAAACCGGGGCTACACTATAGTAATATTTTTGTCGACGGTTCGCTGTAAAGTCCCATTCGCATGCCGTATAACCTGTATCAATCAGCTGATACGTGTCAAAGGTGAAACTCGCAACGGTATAAATCAGCCACGTAAATTTGTCATTAATAACGTAAATAGATGTGTCAAGTCTTAATACTCACGGGTACAAGGTACATCCGCACGTGTTAGTAGTCGTTGTGGCAGATTAGTTTGCATGCGAAATTATTGCATTGTGTGGCGACGCGAGTGACCCGGTTTCACTAATCACGCTGTGGACAATGAGATCGCATACAGCCGAGCATGACCGCATTGCATCGTAGGACGTACATATGTGCACTTACATACCCGGTGATCCTATACGTAGCGGGTGTATCGTTAGGATGGCTTTATTATTAGGCATACGTCGAAGCCGCTTTTAAAGCATAGAAGAGGATGAGACGACGGGAGGGCATTAAGGCGTTGGGAGTTGGCTTAAGTGGATGACATGGGAAAAAAATAATGCCCACACTGTCTCGCACCATTATGATTTAGTTTTATTATTAGGCATATACAGTACAGTACGCCCACTACTCGCAAGGTGTGTTTCGTTTTGGATATTAAACATCCGATGCGCGCTCTTTCCTTTGAAATTCTTTCCCTATCTCTTACCGTACCTACCACATTCGAGCCTGGAGGCATCTGTGGGAAGAAGCATCTCACGAAGGTAAGAATGTTGGAATACCGGGAACCGAGAGTATGGCCTTAAACTAATGAGCCTTTAAATCGATAGGTGCCTGGCCTCATTATCTGTATTAATTAATGAGAAAAAAAAATTAATAACCGAATAATTCCATATGAATTGGCGGATTGAAATACTGATAGTCCTTGGGCCTGAGATAGTGACCGGAAGTGCCCAATCACTCTTATTAGCATATACGACATAAATTTGGGTATATGCGATAAGTTTAATCCTGAAATGTTACCGATACTAAAATCAGATTCGATTTCAGTGAACATTTCTCGGGCACACAGATACTCCTGGGTATACGAGACCACTCGGTAATACTTAAAGGCCAGTTAACAATGAAATCGACGGAATCCGATCGGATGAGATCAGAGGCTCAGAATCGGCGCTAAGGGTTTCTGTAAACAGACTCACGCTCGAATAGCTTGACTTTGGTTCTTAGGCCGATAAACGCATCAAGCGTTATTATTTTCCCTTTGGTTCGGCTGAAAGCAGAGGCCAAAGGGATACTGCTGGCAAGGGCTTCCGTTTCTCCCTTACGCAACCAAACAATCCAGGGGTGATTTAGTCGAGCGTTGCCCGTGTCTATGGTGATACCAGTATAGTGGGTAGTAGTAGGGTATAGGCTACCGTGGTGTGACGGGGGTGCGTGTAGAATGACGAAAGGCAACAATGGCCGGGAGGCACTAACGCGTGCCTCTCTTTTCCTGAAGCGTGCGAAGTTTTTCAATAGCCTCGTACGTGAAAGCCGACCTGAGCGTACTATACGCGTAGCATATGAGAACCCGCTCTTCGCTTGGTATGTGCGTGCGTGAACATATCCAGAGAGAAAGCAGCGCGTGTTGCGTTTGCCTTGAAAGGGAGAGGATTTGCAATGAAGAGCCGAGGGTATTGGGAAAAAAAAAGAATAAATAAAAATAAAAAACAATATATAAAAACAAGTGCAAACGCATCGTTCAGCCTTGGTATCGCAAACGCTACTGTTTTGACAAACAGGCTTTTCAAAATATCTTAAACCCGACGCGTATCCAGCGGACAAATAATCTCGAGAGGATACGGGTGAGACGGGCAATACGGGACTGAGCTTGGGTGGGAGAGAGAGAGAGCGACGAGGGCGAGAGAAAAATGGGAAGAAAGTCAGAGAAAGGATAACCGAGAGGGAATTCCAGTGTAGAGAAACGGAGACTTTCACGAAGTATACCATAGCTATTGCTCTTTGTTGATCTTCTTGACTAAGGACGGAAATAGCTTTTGTTTCACGACACCCGTTACAATGCGTGACGAGGGGCTCTTGTATTTCTTTTTTTTCTACTGCAACAACGACGAGGACGACAAGACGAGGTGTATACCTAACCCTGAATAAAAAAGTCAAGTCCTCTTACGTTTATAGTAGCTTTACTGTATGTAGAAGATTTTTGAAGATTTTAAATATTCGCTGGCTGCCATCTTTACTTCTTATTTTTTATGCTTCGATATTATTAATATTCTTGATCGATTCTCACGAATTAGCCTGAAGGATAATAACAATAGTCTGACGTGAATTTCATACACAAGATGCAATAATGACTACCGTGATGCAACGTGGGTAATATATTTTACAAGTCGGTGCAATAAAGCAATGCACTATTCCACGTATGGCTGACCGCTTCTCGTTTAGCCTGTCCGCATCGCGTGGTTCGTTCTTTTACATTTTTTTCTCGCTCTCTCGTCCGATCTTTTATATTTCTCATATTCGCCGTGTGGGGGGGGGGGGGGGGGGGGGGGGGGGGGGGGGGGGGGGGGGGGGGGGGGGGGGGGGGGGGGGGGGGGGGGGG
>JARQSV010000043.1:0-134242 GCA_030142285.1 Calameuta idolon | reverse complement strand
ATATTTTATATTTCGCATATTCGCCGTATGCCCCCCCCCCCCCCCGTTCTCACGCTCCCAGCAAGTACAAATGCGAAGTCGTGAATTTTCATGCAGGATCTGGAATTTTTCGGCAAATATCAATATTCGTATCAGAAAAACGATAGTCACCGAAACGAATAGACATTATTTCAATATGACGCCACGGGTAGCAATTTAAAAAAAAAAGTTCGTCACATTTTCACACTGCGTACCTAGACGACAGTGTAAGATTTTCAATGCATCCTTCAGTTCAAGGGTTACCTACTACATGTATAGGGTATATAGACGGACGTATAGGGTGACTTTTTCAAAGAACGCCGAGAATTTTCTAACCGCAAGTATAACGCGCCGGGTGCTTTTGGGTTGAGTTTCCCCTCGGTGAAGCGATTTCTTATAGGATAGCGCGACGATGACAAAATGTGAAGCGTCTTTCGATTTTCATAAATCAAAAAATGGCAAAGGAGCGAAAACATTTAAGGATATGTTTAAAGATATTTCGCCAATCGATCGAAACGTTACGGCTCGTAGGAGGATAGAGAAAAATCGACAGAGATAGGACGACACAGGCTCCATATGCATACTATATATTTACATACATATAATATCAAAAATCTATTGAACTCTGTGAATTATCGTTTCCACGTGATAATGTCGATTCGCATCTCTGAGTTTCCAATCACGTAAGATATAAGATCGGTCGCCGTATCTATCTATATATGCTCTTGCTTCGTATCGTCACATCTCAATTCCAATATTTCTTTCTTGAGAAAAATTAAAAAAAAAACAATAACTTAGCAACATAGAGCAATTAACCTCAACACGTAACAGGAGCATGTGTGTCACATATGAAATATATTGGAATAGATATAAACTAGTATCATAAAGAGAATACGAGAAGAGAATAGTGAAAAAGAAAGAAAAATAATATCCAAGAGGCGAAATAATATCGTCGGTTACTATTAGGGTTGAGAGAGAATGTAAAATTGAGCTTGAGGAGAAAGGGATTATGTGCAGATGGGGAAAGAGCCAGAAAAGATAGTGGGGATGAACAAGTGAGAGAAAAATTGAAGAGAACGAGAGAAAAAGCAAGCTCGGAGGGTGTAGAAGCGCGTCGTTGAATAAATCAGTTTAAAAGCCGAGTAAAAAGCAAGGCTCGTGCGGCGGCATGATTTAAAAATATAATCGAAGGTCGCCACCGCGAGAAACGACGCGGACGGCATTTCCAGAGATAAGAGAAGTGCTTTAACGTAATTTGCCTTCGTACGATAAACCATCGCCCACAATTCTTCTATGCCAATACACTTATCAATTCCACACGATCGACTTGTAATATTTTTCACTTTATACATATATCTCGTCCATATGCATATACACTGCCTGTATATAGCTATATAAATTATGCATGAATATACATATACATATGTATATATATATATATAATATAACTGAATTTCAAAGACACAAATTTTCCTATCTTATTATTGCATATGCATACCAATCAGATTACGTGCCAACTGCTGTAACGATGTTTCTAATTTAATCTAGCAAGGGTTATCGTAATTAATCGAGCAAACGAGTTCAGTTAACGAAACGTGAAAAAGCAGTAGGTATTTTTAAATAGGTCAATCGAAACGAACCCACTTTTAACAGCGACGGAATCGTTATCGACAAATGAACTGACAGACTGACATATGTGGGTACACACATAGGAATGACGGTAGGAAGGTAAAGGCAGAAAAGCGAACAGGCAGTCGTTTGTATAGAAGATCGTTGCCGGAAGAATCGCTACTCGATTCCCGCGTCGAATCGAGTTTTCTATCTCTAGTTCAATTTCTTCTTTTTTTTTCCAAAGCGCTACCCCGATACTCCAGCAGTCAGCTTTGATCGGCGCCATCGGAACCCCATGAATAACGGACGGCCGTTCTACCGAGTGAAATTGCGGGGCCGATACGGCCGGAGCGCGCCGCTACGAAAAATAGGATTTACGTATTTACGAGGAACTCGAGTTTTGATGGGTTCCCATTCATTTCGCGCAACCACCCACGCAGCGATCATTCCTTCGATATTTTTGAAAGTCATGTAGATAGGTGAAAGATTCACAAATAACGACAAGCGCAGCTGTATACACTCATACGACAGAGTGGTTTCGTTATATACATATATATATATATATATGTATATGTATATGTATACCAAAGAAATGGCAAAATAGCTCAAAGTCATTAAAACTGATTTTTTATCGGCATTCAATTCTATCGGTAACATTGCTGTAGATTAGATAACAATATTAAATCAATAAAATATCCCTAAAAATAAAAAAACATACTGATACATTACATAATCAAAAAAAAAAATGTATACTCTGCACGTAACACGTGGACACTAGTCATAAGGAACAATTGACATATCTTAACACTTAATAGTCCGTCCGATATCCATCGTACAGAAGCAAAGACGTAGTTGCTAGCAATTACTTGGTGAGCTCGGTGATCGACGCGCTACAAGAGTATAGAGTCGTTAGTATAAAAATATCCGCGGCAGCCAACATAATAAAACGAGGATACTGTACAACCAATATAAATCATAGTTTCTATATAAACGATATGTAATTAAGATAAAACTTGACAAGCCTCCCGATAAACTATCTAATGAAACTCCGTTGCTCCCAGTGGCAGGAATGGAAAGCACTTTAGAATCACACACGGAGGTATGCAAGTAAAAGTGAAAAAAAAAGGTTGCCGGAAACTACAACGAGGTAGATGAAACTGTAGGATCTCATTAACTTCCGCTTGATTCCAAATGGAATATTTAAAAAGGATTAGTCGACGAGTTGGCCGCCTGCAAGAGCTCGATCGGGTGGTGAATTCAGAATCCCCGTGCAGCAGGTTTCTCCCGGTAGTCAGATACTCCCCGCAAATCGAATGAACGTGAGCCAAATGAAGCGATATTGAAAGGCGATATCGACGCTTGGTCGCCCGACGCACAAATTCAATAACGAGCTCTGGAATAGAATTGCGAGTACGGATGAGTCTCTCGAGCCCGGAGCTGGTACCAGAATAAGGCGCAGGAGTGCACCAGGATCAGGATCGGAATGGAATCAGGTATTTCTACGTGGCTTTATACCGTGTCGAGGTATTGGAGTTGCATTGTATTCCATTGTGCCATCCGCAGTGCAATGCATTACTAGGCTGTATATGTATCTTGTCTATCGTCGAGATAGGTATGTACCTACTTACCAATGGACCCCGGGTACCTTTGATAAAAACCCAAGTAACCCAAAGTAACAAACAAAAGTCGACAATGCAAATTGAATGTCAGATCCTTGCAGATTTCAGACTTTCCACTATACCTATACACCACGAACTAAAGATCCCATCGAAACACCCTGCTACGTTCTAAGGTGGAAATTTGCGGCCGGGTAGCTACGCGAATGCTAGTCTGCTACAGGGTGGGTAATGAATGGCGGTTTGAACATCGTGGATGTAACACCCGACTAGTCTACCTCGAGACTCTTGCCAGGTTCTGGCTCGATCCCAGTGCTAGTGGCAGGAGTGCGCTGTACAGTAGACGTAGCAGGAATGAACGTAGTACCGGAACGCGTTAGCTGGCAAAGTAACACGTCTATTGATCGTCTTTGTGCCATAGGTATATGTATCTAGCTATCGCGAGGTCCGCACTTCTATATACATGCAAAAGTGTAGAAATAGGCTTTAAACCGAAATTTATAACCGGGACGACGGGAGCGCCTCGTTGCCGACTGTATACATCGGACTCTGTCCAAAACGATTAACCCCTTAATTAAGAAAGACCAATTTGTGGTCCAACTATCTTTCTCCCTCTCTCTCTCGCTCTGTCTCTTTCTATCGCTCTATCCGAAGCTCCGATCGACCAGTAAATTGGAAGGACCTGCCGAGACCCACTTCGACGCTAATATACTTGGACTCCTTCCATTTAAAGTCTTTCAATACGTATCTATACTAGGTTCCTTTTAACATCGTATCCTTTTACCCATGTACGTGCGATGGCTATGGCATGGTTATATACACGAGGTATATACTGCTATACAGATGTAATACCTGGGTATTAGGAAAGTGAATATCGGAAACTCCCTGCGACTCTAATGGCTATCGTAAATCTGTCCTTGCGCGGACGTTGCGCGAATGTACAGTGGATGTCAGAAGCTCCAGACACTGTACTTTGTGTGCCATTCCTATCCTGCTATAGGAATGCTTATGATGGTAAGACGTGAACTCGAGCGTAGATTTACAGGGGAGAAAAGTAGAAGTAATGTTTATTAGAGGATAAAGTTACTGGGATGACTTAATGAGCACAAAGAGAAATCTAAGGCTGTATCGTACCTAATAGGAGTTATCATAGAAATTAGATTAATCCTCTGGCTAAATAATACTTTATGATTAAGCAAAGTCAAAAAAATGATAACTTGTTGACAGACGATGAGCACATGACGATTCAGCTGTTGGTTTAGGAATAACAGATCGAATTTGCCAATTGTATAATAACACGTAACACGTGTGTGCTCTGGAGGATCTATACTATCGTATAAGTCTATAGACAGATATACATACGTATATGTAAGTCTGTGCCAACTCTTATCTCTAATCATATCCCTTGTTTGCTTTTCGGCTATTTTTGTTCCCAGTTCATTACCAATACTATATGACGTCATTAAATAATAGACCCGGACCAAAGAGAATACACGAACGCACGTATCATTTACATTGTCAAATATCGTAGTTAGTCCGTATTTTATCGACCGCATAGGTTATATCATTTAATTAGATTATTTTCAGCAAACAGAAGCAGCTGTAATTGTATCACGTAATGTAAGATATTAATCAATTTAATTATTGGATCATTACTGGTTTGTTACATCGACGAATAATTAATTATCTACTAATATCGAAATACGAAATATAACATGAAACGTGACTCACGTTGCATCACTGTGCCGATCTTGAGTGACTTATAAATAAAACTCCTCGAGATTCGCGTCATCTCGAGTCACTGGGACGTGCAGTATAAAGATCTGTTTACCTGTAACAGAAATAATAAGGAATAAATAACGGCAGGTATATGTATAGAGTAAAATGAAGGTTGCAGTAAACTTCCAAGAAGTGGCAATATTTATTTTCCCTGTGAAATAGGTAAAAGCCAAAGTATATCTCAAGCTCGATGATAAAATCGTACATCTGCCATGGCATGTCTTATGGACCAGCGAAGAATGGGTGCCTGGAGTTTCCAAGGCTGCCAGGTCACTCGTAAACAAGCACGATAATACCAAGTTAATGATGTTTAGTTGGCGGATTTATGAGGGCACTGCATGTAGCCATGCAATTCCTGCAGGCAGCAGGTTCTGTCGCTGCTAAGACATAACACAGGCCGGATCGATCGTGGCAGCGAATGTACAAAGGCTGACAGAAAGGATCGTCATTATCCGCTACTCGATAAAAGGACCCACCAATATTAAAATGCTTGGAAGAACAAAAAAACCATAATGGAATTTCACGACTCAAGAAATCAACACGTGTCCGATAAAACAAAAGATACGTAAAATGCTACTATTATATATCCATATTTTCGTCATTCCATTTTTTTAGATTCTAAAAATATACGCTCGCGACGCGACGAACTACGCGACGAACTCGCGCGACGCTAATATCGGTCTGTCGAATGCAATAACAATTTTGCCGATGATAGCGACAAATTTACGAGCGTATAAAACGCCGAGACGAGATCGTTCAAAATGACTCGTTCCCTCGTTAACCAAGTAAAACCCAATTACTCGTAACGTTATGATTAATAGAAAAAATTAAATAAATAAATACGAAACACAAACGGTAGAGAAAGGATTAACGTAAGTCAAAGCTGCCGAAAGATTTTAACGATCCACTCCCATCGGATACGGAGATAAACTGGGTAAAGATGAAAAATAAAGTGAAAATGAATTACCATGATGATGGTATTCCCTCGATTATAATCGAATCGACTGACAACGGCTTATCGTAACCATACGCCAATGATCATCAGGTCAAATGCAATTGGCGCTGCAAAAGAAATGTACTCTATACTTCGACGAGTGCAGCAATAGGTGGTATATGGGAATCACGAGTACGACCTCAGGATGATCAGTGGATACAGGTATAAGGTAGAGTACAGCACATACATCGATATCTTAGGTATACAGAAACCTCGCGATATAGATACCTAGACACACGGTTGGATCCCCAGGAGTTGACTGCACCAGGAGGAGACGTGAGTTTACCTTGCGCCCGGAGGCTACCATGAAGGTAAACGCTCAGGGAGTAATTGACACTTTGTAGGGTAATACGGGAATATGTATTCCCTACGTATTCCGTCGGGTTCGCCTTCGTGGTCCCCGACCTAGCGTATAACCTCCTCGCCATGATATCCATCCGGCTCGATCATTACAGTCGCGTTACCTTGCTTCGAACTTATTACAGGCCGAACGGGCAATCTCGCAGCACGCGAACTTCGAAGACGCCCGAGTCCGGCAGGCAATTTATTTAATGGCAACATTTAATAATAACAAACCCGAAGTGGATAGGTGCGACTGGCATTAACGAGCCTCGAGGTAAGGAACCGATTGCAATAAAGAGATCGAACCGAGAAGTGGTGCCTTTATAGCTACCGGATATGGGTACTCTGGTGCTTGAGAATAAATACTAATGCAAATAATTTTTATCGTGTACGCTAAATGATCGTCCAATCAGTTTGATAAAATCTTTAATGTTTCATCCAGTTATGGGGTATCTATTTATCAACGCAAATGCTTATCGCCTATATAGTTCTCTGCAGTAAACATATTTCACGTACGTAGAGACACGCGAGCGTATGTCCCCGTGTAAGCGGCGTGGTAGTAGCGCAGTAGCATAGCCAGTAGACAGGATAGAGAACGTGTCGACTACGACATTGCGCGCGTGCTATGAATAGTTAAAGTCAAGTTAGCGGTGATTACCGCGTTGCTCGCGTGTGAAGTCCCATACAACTCGATAGGTGCCATGCTGCTGAAATTTTCTGATCTCGTACTAGAATACCCATTACTACAATTTTACTCTTCGTTCGCGAGACTGTCAGACTGAAAATATTCCATTCGCGTTGAATACGGTCGCAGTACCTTCGCCGTCGCAGAGCTACCGCCATCGTACACAATAACATCGAACTAGTAGCGAACTGGTATAACCATACGTTGTACGACATATACATATATACATATGTGTATAAGCTTGCAGTGAGCATTCCAAGCATAGCTGGCAATATTCGCGAGATATTGGACGCATTCAATTAATTCCGTGACTCGTTTCGAGACGATTGTCACGCTTCCAAAGCCTCTCGGCACAAACAGATACAATTCGTGATTCGGGTCAAGGAAAGTCGAACTGTCTGAACGTTGAATGCGACGTCTCAAAGCCGCAGACGACAGACGTATCATTGGGAAATGTGTAATTGATACTATAGGATGTCTAATGTCACTATAGGATTATTTTACACAGATTGCAGTACATGTGTGTACAATTCCCATAAAGGACTACAGAGTACCTTCGCCTATGTAGAGGATGGTACAGGGGTGGGTACTCCAGTAAGTATCGATGGTGCAGTACCTACTCCACGGCTTATGTTCGTCAATCAAAGGTAGACCGTGATGAAAAGTTTAGGACGCGTTTGATATAAGACCAATAAGCTTCGGCTGGCGTCGCAAGCCGAGCATAGATGGCAGCACAAAGAGCCGGTAGATTCATTCGAGCACGAGTCTAATTACAAGCGGGTGCTTACGGTACGAGCAAGTAATACGATCGCTTGTGCTCATTAATAATTATTGTACGAGGAGAGTTAATACGCGGCATGATCACGGTTATAATTAGTGAGACGACGGCGGAGAGATTCGAAGGGGAGGATGAGAGAAAGCTGTAGGCTAGGTCGGTGAGAGGCGATGCGGTCTGGGAGGGAGGGAGGGAGGGATAGGAAAAGGAAGCTCAGATCTACAGAAAGCAGGGGAACCAAGGTCTGCCGTATAGGAACCAGGCTGGAGCCTGGTAATGAGTTTGCAGGAGTCAGGACGTGCCTAAGCAACGTAGTAATTCTCCTCTCTTTGAGTCTCTCTATCTTCCGCTCTTCCACTCCTCTGGCTACGTCAATGACGATAATTAGTCACCTGATGGTTTATGAGGTGCAGCCGCTAATTCATTAGGACGTCTACCGACGACGCGGGAGGCGTTTTATTACCGAAGCTACGAGAAGCGACTTGGCGTGATTTAGTGCGAAACCGGGATAACGTTACCCCCCTTTGTGGAAGGCGCGGGGGGGGGGGGGGCAGCAGACTGTGTTGCTCCCGAGGATCGAAAGGTCGTCGATACCTTTGGGATCACGGAGACTCACGTTTCTCCGATATAGGGGAGACGGAGCTAGACGCTGGAGGAAATAGATGTATGAGAGCCCATCTAATTTTCACAATCCAATAATGAGGTGCCTGTAACCGCGTCGGGACCCCGTGAAGACGGTATACTGTGCGACGTACCGGAAGTGAACCAAAGCATGCCAAGAAGGATAAATGCAACTGGAACGAACGAAGGAAGAAACGCGATATTTGAAGAAGCGATGACGGGGAGAGAGGGGGGTGACGGGTTCTTCAGCTCAGGTGAACTTATTATGACCTCTCGCGAAGAGGGTAGAGAAGAAGGAGAAAGACGAGGGGAAGGGAGATGGGTAGGAGGGGAAGGAGGCCATGATTGTTCTTCAAAACAATTTAAACTTTAATTGCTTCGGTGAACTGCAGAAATGGCGTTGCGACAGTCTCACTGTTTGCCATCGTAAAATTAATTGGCTACCCTTCCTCCCAAGCCGCACCATTCCGTCCCATCCCTCCGCCAACCCTCCGCCATCCCTCTGCATCGTCCTCGACCAATTCGAACAGAGCCGACCTAGCTGTTTTCCCAGCTTCCAGCGCGATCCCAATGCAATTACCGGCCAAGCCGTCTGTCACGCCTGTGCTCTCGTGCAAACGTCCGAAGCCCCCGAATGTACCGAGTGTGTACGTCTGCTATGGATGTTAATACACGATTACAAATTACTGTCTGCCGTCGCAATCGAAACACGCACGCAGATGCCACAATTGGTCACGATTTCGCGCCCGTGGGTCAAGGCGAGCTGACACGTTAGCCAAAGTGTCCCTACCCGCCTCTCTAACCCGACGCGTTATCCGCCACTGATTAATTCCTAAAACTAATACAAGTTAACACACATTGAAGTAAAGAATGAAAAAGAGGGCCGAATTGAAAAAAACTGTTTTTTAATTAAAATAATAAATTTTAAATTTTATTGTCGTCCTAGAGAAGGGGATGTGTTCAGGGAATTCCTGGGCTGCTTCCTTTTTTATTATTTTTTTTTTTAATCGAGAGAGCAAACGCAACAGTCGCTTGGTACTGGGCATTTGCATAATCCCAGCTATATCGCGGATTCCAGAGTCACGTAAAATACTGCAGTGCGAATTCGCAATCGTACGACGTGCACGCTCCAAGAAATACAATTCTCGTACTATGGATACCATAGGGAACTGAATTTGTTGATATTCAGTTAGAATGACACTTCGGCAGACAACTAGACTAGCTCTCGCTCGATCGCTCGAACGGAAACAGTCGGCCTGGCAAAATGCATCGTGGCAACGTGAAATCCAGAGTGCAGTCGAAGGCTGAACTCGTGGGGCAACAGAGGGATAATGCATCGATCGACTTCACCTGCAAAACCACCCCGCTCTCCGTATCGAGTTTTACAGAGAGTGCGCGAGAAAATAGGATTTGCGATATAGCGTATAGTGCTGTGTGGCTGATTGGATATATATATATATATATATATAAACATACATATAAAGAGAGCGAGAGAGAGCAAATATATTCGTATACGCGCTTGTGTACACATTTGAGTGAGACTACGAAATGCAACGTGAAATTTCCAGTAACGTTATTTCGCACGAATAACGTTATACCGACTAGTATTAATGCGAATGCAGGAAAATGGTAATGGACCGATACAGAGGCGATGGATCGATACAGAATTGTCAAATTTTATCGACCCTTTAAACAGTGTCGTTTATAACGAAGACACGTGAGAAAAAAAATATACCCCAACAGCCTCTCACAATAGCTATACAAAATAGTACAATAAAAGGGATATAGTATCCACAGGCCGTCGGAAGTATGTCTAATTTAATCTAAAAAAAAAGACAGATACGTGTCAAAATATTAACGTCATTGAAAAAAAGTATTGCGTATACACTCAAGGATACACTAAAAGTAGAAACAGTCACCGATGACAGCACACGTGGAGTGGGTCACGAGCCATGGGCTATCGGGCAAGAACCTCGCAATCATTTTAGATTAAAATATGTATAGCGCGGTGGCACGAGTCAGCCGCGTGATTATGAATGAAACAATAATTGAAAGTTAATTGCAATTACGCGCAAAAACAGCGAAGCCTTATCGCGCCGCGCCACGCTCGTTAGACGAAGACGAAACGATGGGGAACAAGATGGCAAGAGGGAGTGGGAGAGAGAAATTTCATAAAATCATCAGGGCGCTTGATAATTGCACCCGAAGTGCTAGACATAACAGAGGGACAATAATGTTCCAGTTGAAAGCTGTAGGAAAGGAAGATGACGACAGTCTGCAGCATCCAATGGATTAGACTATACGAGAAAAGAAAGTACAGGAAGAAGTCCGTGAATACAGTACACTCACTTAGACGGTTATACAGTACTTATAGGGATAGCATTTTCTCACCATTCAGTTAATGGATGCTTGGTACCTTCTGTGCATAAGTGCAATAAGAAGAGAGTACCTGTACAATGTAACACTGTGGATAATCATTGCGCGAATATCATTTTACTTTATACGCGAAAATATTAGCCGTGCGAAAGAGGCCGAAACACAGATATATATATATATATATATATATATATATATATATATATATATGTCCAACGAACACTTTGGTGACTCGAAGAATTAAGGGGCGTTCACAATAGCAAACTAATGTTTTTTTTTAAACTAACCCCTCGGGACATCACAGCCTTGAAATTCTTACCTATCCTAACCTAACGAAACATTTAGAGCCCATCACGAATACTGGCTGTCTAGCATTGGAGAAATATTAAAGAATTTGGTGTGACAGTCCGCTTTATGGTCATCAAAGTAGTCATTAGATCGGAAAAATTTTTATGACGGTCACCAAAATAGCCACTTGTCATCAAAGTACCCACTTCGTACTTGAAATAGTCACCAAAATGACCCTTGGACATACTTATACACACATATATACTTACGTAATATCGTTAACATATGCGACAACGCCAACTTTGCCATTTGATAACAATGCATTACCGAACGCATATAAATACAGCTATAAGCTTGAGTCAATGCTGTTGCTTTTCTCGAGCTTGTTTTTCAGCCACTCGTTACCCCCTGAACCCCAAACACCGGTAGCTCCGCGAAAAACCTTACATTGAAAAAATTCGCAGCATCGACCCGACGAAAAAGATGGGAACTAAAATTCGCGCCGTAAAAAACCATCCAGCAGTGAATAAAGTCAGGGAACGAGGAACAACAGGATGACTCTGACTCGGCTGTCTGCTCGAGAATTCGTAGAGAAAGCGCCGTTACGACAGAGAGCGTCGCGACGTACTTTTCATTCTTTATTTTGGGGTCTTCTACGAGAATGCCATGACCCCGGAACGGGGGGGGGGGGGGGCAAAAAAACCGGAATGACTCTACAGACTGACCTCGCGCGGTGCTCTAGGTTGCGGTAATTAAAAGCAGCTACGAGGAGAATCCCAAGCGTTTAGCTCGAGCTAAAAGCATAGGGACCATCTGTACTACTCTCTTTAGAGAAGGAGACTCGGAAGCAGCTAACACAGTGTATTCCGGCTGTACCTACGTGCGATGAGGTCTAGAGTGGAATGGAAAAGAAGCCAGGCACATAGTATCGTAAAGTAATGAAGTAAGGGCAGGAAACAGATAGAAGCGAATACTTTTGCAGACCAGAGTGAGGTACAGGTCGTGCGGAACGTATGCACACAGTACATAGACGTACAGGACGACCACAATATGCGTGGCCTAACGTCTCCGTGGGAATAGCGTGCCGTCGATCACGATTTGCGATGCGTATGCGGATCGCTGAGCTCTTGGTGACTGGGCGGACGACTGAATGGACGGATGGATGGAATCATAGACGGATGACTGGACGAATCGATGGATGAAGAAACACACGAATGGACAAAGATACGAATAGGTACTACGGTTGAAAAATCATTGACTCGTAAGACCCAGTAGCCCTAAACAAATTTTGCGTTGTGAACTTTGCCCTCAACGAAGCCCCTTAAGCTTTTTTTTTAATGTGATAATCTGCAATGACGCAATAATTAACTGCCATTAATCAAGTCATAGGTCGTTTTATGATAATAATGATACTGTATGTCGTTATCATTAATCATATCGGTATCGTTATGCTATGAAACGTGTATACCAACCGTGATGGTTTATCCGAAGGAAACTATATACGGATCTCTGAATAAATAAATTGTCTTTCGGTGCTATCAAACTTTCCAAGAACATGGATTAGACACGGTTCTATATATATCCTGGCACGTTTCCACTCGACTCTATTTAAATCGCTTCTGCCTCATAATATTGCATCAATATTTATCGAGTCACGCTCGGACCGCCGTACCAAATTGATAAGAACTACCAAATAGAGCCTTGGTAGTTTAATTTTACGGCATGAAGGACAGCCTAAGAATTCTTATTCAATTCTTTGAACAGGCAATTACGATAAACGTCGTTCCTTCGCTCTTCCAGCTAAAACCGTAACAGTCACCCGTTACATGATTATCCGTCAATTTATCCATGAAGATCAGATCATTTCCAAGCAATACTATTCCCAATAGTCATCCATATGGATCCCAGACAATCCCAAAAAAAAAATGTTATTTCCCACCAACTCCCAATCGATTCACCGTAAACATTTCCGCTCGCGTAAACCCCTCCCCACTGTTACCAGTAGAATGGTTTAAAAATTTTTTTAAAAATTTTTTAAAAATACTCTAATACAACACCTAAGTGCTAGACGTATTTTCCCATTTTCCAACCTCACCGTCACACCCTCATCAGGTGATTAATAATTAGCGACGTTGGCATCGCGCATGATATCGGCAAACGCATTTCCGGTTCAACGGTAACATCGATCCCTTCAGCTAAAGACCCTCAATCAGCTGGAGCATAGCTACGATCACGACGCCATTATCGGACGATCACCCTGAAATCCTGACATCGCACGATCAAGGTCGAATGCACAATGTATAGTTACGTAGGCACGTCTATCCATCTGCATGTGTATACATGTATATACATATACCTACGTGTGCACAATGAATCGTGACAGAGGCTGGGAGCCGGATGGTTAACCGTACAGTAGTAATAAGGGTAACGAGTCACGGCACGTTGCCCATGAAGAGCTTCGATAGTAAACGATATAAATATGCCATGCGTTATACATATCATAATGCATCTTCTATCTCGTATAGATCACAGTAAAACATCGGAAGAAAACTATACCCACATTTTACACACTGCTGAAAGATAGTCTTACCCATAAATGCAGGATGAGTTTATACGCGCTATAAAGCGACCAAGTAAATTGGTAGGTGGTATCTGGCTGTTACAGGCGCAAAGCCGACTGGCTCTCGAGTATATTCCTTTGGCAAAGTGCCTGTGCGAATGAATACGTATGGCGTGCAGCACGGGATGGGAATATCGAGAAGAAGTATACCGTGTCATGAAAGGGATACTTTAGAATGCACTCTCTAGCTCGTTAAACTGGTGCACGCTTGTGATGTGCATATTCCGAATAGTACACGCAGATCTGCTGGAATAAGTTTATTATCGTAGCGAAGACCGAGGAGGAAAGTAGAAGGGAAAAAAAACTTTAAGGCGAACATCTTACAATTATGACGTTATAGACGAAGCGCCAATTACGTATTCGGCTTATTCGTTTTGCCAAGAGGATATATACATATATATGTATGTACGAACCGGATAGCGAAGAGGTGCAGCCATCGTCGACGTGATTGGTATGAATAAGACTTTAGGATTTTGGACGCGGCTAATTAGCCGGATATAATTAGAATAATGATACATACGTTTTTAACACGTAAGTGTGATATGACGCGTACGTAATTTTTGTAATTGAACTTTCAAGATTAGGTCAATGACGAATGTAAATATCTATTTAAAAAACCATATGCATATATATATGTAAAGAAATATGTCGATAACTGTATTTGCTCTACCATATTTCTTCTCCCCGGAATTTGAATTCTGCCGCTCAAGAATAACCAGTCGTAGCAAGCTAGTAATCAAAGGCACATGCGCGTGAGAATCACAGAGGAACTAGGATAGAGGCTAAAGAACACGTGAAAACTAGTAGCATAGATACAGTTTTAATAGCGATTGTTAACCGTGAAATCACACCGAGAAATAGCAAGAGTATGTGAATATAAGCTGTACATGTCGTTTCTTGAATTACAGGTAATATTATTTTATGTAAATAGTCTAATATATAAGTGTACAAGAGCATAGAGATTATATGGATCAATAAATTCTTGAATTACAGAAACTCATAGCAGTTTTATTCGATAGTCGAATATATACATATATAGGTGAAAAAATTAGCACGATTTTCTAATTTTGTTTTATTTTCCAATATTTATTCCTATTGGACTAAGCTCATGTGAATTTTTGTTATGCGTCCATTCTTTACGAGTAACCTGCCAGGTGAGCGACTGGAAAATCTGTGTTATGATAAATTCGGAATTTTCGATCGTTTGCCAATGATATGTGTACACATAGGACTGGTGACCGTCGGGAAAGTCATAACGAATTCCCAACGCCGAATTGAGCCCCGCGATAAACCTCAAATTTGCAATTTTCCCGAGCGATTTATCACGGGACAATGTTAAAGAGAAGTGCGGAAGAATCTGCGAGTGAAGAACGTGCAAAAAAAACGTGGGGTCTAGGAAAGCATTCCGTCGAGAGGCACGAGAAATAAAAACGACCTGTACGTACATACGTAAAAGAAAGTCAGACTGACGTAAAGTCAGAGAAGGGGGCGTGAGCAAAAGGGATAAAGGAATAGAGAGAAAGAGAGAGAAAGCAACTGAAATAACGGATAAGAGTAAAAAGAAAGGAATGAAAAGGTTCGCGCGGTAAAAGGGATGCACGATGGTAAAAATCGTCGAGCCGTATAGAGAATATTCGAGCCATTCGAGCTTGAAGCCGCCATAATATGATATACGTATTTATCGCTGAAGCGTACAAGCGTTCTACGTTATGTATTTTATAATTGAGTGGGATCCGGCTTGGAAAATGCAATGCATTAAAAGCGGCAAAGAGCCATAAATGCAATTGAACGTCATCGTTCCTGACAATAACGATGTAATATTCCAGTACCCTCAGGCAGTAGGTATACAGATGAAATCGATAATAATTTCAAACAGTAATCAAGCTCGTGAATTTATCCCGTGCTGTATTTTAGATACGAATGCGATATTAATCTTATAGTGATCAGTGACACGTGCGCTTTTTTATTATTGACAATAAAAACAAAAAGCATGCAGATACTTAAATTCGCATAAGTATGACGCGACACGCATCTACGAACAAAGTGAAAAATGTGTAAATCCGTAAAAGCGAAAATACGATTCGCAGTATCGTAAAAAAAAATCGTAACGATTGTCAACGACATAAAATAGTAAAGAGGGAACACGGAGCCTCGCGAATGCACGTCGGTTCGACGTTTTGCGAATACCTCCATTTATCTCGATCCACGCGTTTCGGGTTTCCCCGTTCTTTCGTACGTAACTCGGTTTCAAACCCAATCCTACGGTATAGCTCTCCCACCCCAGGCAATTCTATTCCGACCTTATCATCCTCAACGATCTCCCTATTGATTACGAGGCACACTTGCCAATTTACTGGCAGCACAAAACACGGGTGGCATGGGCGAGCGAGCCATTGGAAAAGCGGAAAAGCAGGAAAGCCTGATTTCACGCAATCAACGAGAGCCACGAGCACACCCGGCGTGGATTAATCCGACTTTGGCTCTGGCTATTTCTCTGCCCCTCTCGTACCTCAGCGAAACTATTCACGCGACGCAAAAAGGCCTATACGCATTGAGTGGATTCGCGCTGTTACAGATATACGTGTTCGCCGTCACAATGGAAACACACACAACTTCTTCCATTCTCTTTTTAATGAATGAATTTAAGAGGGACAGTATCACTGTCAATGTTGACCATACTGATATACCTATATATGTATATGTATACAGACAGGTATAATAAAACGCATAAGCTACGTGACAGGATTTCCACTGCATTGTAACGCGTAAAATCGCTTGGAGGCCCGACAAGAGGATTACATGGGGTAAGATGGGCGAGGGTAGCCTCGACTATTTCTTCTGAGGTAGTTTGGGTCAAGGCCAGAATTAATACAGGGGTTGCATTGTCATTCTACAGAGTGCATAAAGTTAGCAGGGAGTACGGTTTGCCCGAGGAGGGAGATGCTGGCACAAAGGACCAAATCCTTGGCACGTACCTATAAGTGTATACATAAGTAAGGTGTTCGCCTGTTAAACGATTTTCGTGATACAGGCGCTGAAGTTTATAGGGTCACGTACGTACATTCACGTGATATTATCAGGGCTGGTGTATACGATGAGACGTTAGGTCGAGGATCGAGGATGATTTTACATCCGTCGATGATACCTATGTTTTGGCTAATATGTGTTGTACAATGGTTTAATGTACGGAGGAGACATCGGTGAACGAGACAACTGTCAAAGTTATCTAATGCGCTTCCTCCGCTTTCGTCGTTGTCCCATGCGAATAGAATAGAAATGTATGTTCCTCTCGGGGACTCGAAGCCATTCGAAACAGGAACGACGTGAGGTCGTTCCCTGGAATAATAGTGGGATTAACATATTCCTGGACGAGAGACGCCTGCTGTTGGTCGAGTGGATGCTCGTTACGCTGGAGGATCGCGGGGGTAGTAAAGGGCGGAAGCAGAAATTGGTAGAGGATGGATATAAGCAAGTAAGAGTTCAAGGGACATGCCAGGGGCGCCATGTGGGACCCTTTCACCCTCCTGCCAGTTTCCGAAGTACCACATGTTTTTATAATAACCTTACCAAGGGCCAAAAACTACGAAGGTTCGTCTGTTTCACAAGGAGGTCCTTGCTCCCCCAAATATATACGCCCCTCTTGGCAGCCCTTCTTCACTGGCACTACTGTACCCTTGTAAAAAGTGCCAACACGAAAGAGCCTGAACTATGTGGCCTTAGTAGGGTAGTCGCGAAGGTTTGGTGAGAGAGAATAAAAAAAAGGAGGGGAAGCAGGAAAAACACCCTCGCTTTC
The DNA here is from genome assembly GCA_030142285.1 of Calameuta idolon. Taxonomy (NCBI): domain Eukaryota; kingdom Metazoa; phylum Arthropoda; class Insecta; order Hymenoptera; family Cephidae; genus Calameuta; species Calameuta idolon. The sequence continues at coordinate 116,724 of JARQSV010000043.1, read as the reverse complement.
TTCGTTACTTCTGGCAAGCTCTCATGAATGATGGAAAACTTTTGTAGAACCCTGTATGCGAGAATAGGAAGCACGAGAAAAAGCTACAGCGAGTTTTGATTTTCGATAAGGACACTTCGTTGCCAAATAGCGAACTTCTTCGCGAAGATTAAAAAAATATTTGATTAAGCTCTTCGACAGTAGCTTCAACCTGGAGGCTTAGTTATCCAAAGTATAATGGCTTTAGCAAATATACGTGTACAATAATTCAGAGGTGCTCGGCACGAGGACACGCTTTTGAATGATATCGCGACATTAATACTTCACAGAGTTTCCTTGATATAAAAAACGAGAGTAGAAACTGAGAAAGAAAACATGAAGAAAAGATATAAAAATGTACGAAAAGGAAACATGACGCGATGAAATGACAAGCAGGATAGAGTGTCGTGGAAGAATAAACTTTTCAAGGGTGAGAACGGACTCGACGTAGGGGAGCGAAAGTTTTGCATAGTTATTTTGGGTTATTAAATAACGAGACCCCCAGTTCCCTCTGGTAAACAGTGTCTGTTAAAGAAAGTAGGGATCCTGAGGTTCGAAGGGTGATCCAGAGAAGTGGGGCCGCAGTCGACCCGCAAAATTGCTACCCCTTGGGGGGTCGTATAAGCTTCACTAGTAGAACAAAAATGCTACCGCGTTCCCTTTGCCTTTTTAATATAACAGTCCGACCCTGGAGGTCATAACCTAACGCTCTTGAGATCCCGGTCACCCTGATTCACCCTCCTCGTAGAAAAAAAAAATAACCCTCGCACCAAAGCGTCCTCCATCCCATGCAAACAGCGTCGCTAACGAAATACCTAAACCCCCTTAAAAAAAATGATAAAAAAAATCTCAAACGACCAACCCTAACAAGACTTCATGAATCCAATTAATTAACGCACATCTAATATAACCACGAATATACCCATAAAGTCATCAATAGCAATTCGCCATTTATTCGAATCATAATCGATCACTGTCATCGCGTTAGCGTCGGTAACGTTTTAATTAAGCGACCGTCCTTTGTCGCGGAACGCCCTGCCAAGTAGGAATCTCCGTCGTTGAAAGCAAGTCTGGGCTCAATCTCCATTCTTCTCTTTTTTTTCCCTACCCTATTTTCTCCTATCATTGTCTCTTTATCTCTGTCCCTCAAACCAATCCCGGTCGCCCTACCACCACGTGGTCACTCTCTCTCTCTCTCTCTCTCTCTCTTCTCCGTAGCTCTTTCTCCAGGCGAAACGTTCTCGCAGATTTGTCAGCGGGAAGCTCCTTACTATTGGAGCGTGTGGCGACTGCTGACGGTGAAGTTTCGGGCCAGAGTACGTAGCAAGACAGGGTAGCCTGGGCGGCAGCAACATTTTAAACCAATCAGAACTAAATTGAATTCCGCCGGGAAATAAAAGGAGCCAAGTGGCAGATGCAATAACCTTACCGGCGGCACGGTGGCGAGAGAACGTGAACGAGCGAGTGGGACGACGAGAGTCATGAAGGAGAAAGAAAGAAATAGAGAGAGTGAGAGCATAAGAGAATACGTATAAAAAGAATAAAGACGGAGACGAGGAAAAGGACTACGGTCGAGACGGGGCTTTCACGTTTTCCAATTCGATTATGATTGTAATTTAAATATGAAAGTCAATAACAGTCAGTCGCAGTTGAGTGTTACTCTACGAGTTAATGGCACTTGGAGGAACTCGCCAGGCCGGAAAGTTCGCGACTCGACACGTTCCACCATAGCAGCATGAATATAGTGTTGAACCGATCGATAACTCAGCTCGGTCCGGGATTGTGTAAACTACGACGTAGAACGAAGTAAAGAAGCTACCTATCTTACCAATCGAGAGCACGCGGATTCTGACCTTATGAGTTGCCTGGTGCAAACCCTAAGATATAAAAAGTCATCACGATCCGTCCACGGTTCCACGAGCACGAGCTTGAAGGTGATTGTCGCGAAATCAGAACGCGTGACGAGCTACGCGAGTCACTTCGATCGAGAATCACGTCGCATGGCTATGGTCGACCTCGTTAAAGGACGAAGACCGCGGCCATTTCCTTACCGCAAATTATTTACTCCGTTCCGCCACTTGACGCGCGAACTCATTGCCATATACATATATTATTCCTGCACTCAAATCCCCAGGGATAGATGCATATACGTATATTATTAACGTCATTGAGAGTATCTTATCAAAGTTTTACTGATGTTTATAGGAAGCTCCGTTACGACCTTTTTACATTTTTATATCGTTTATTAACGAGCGTAACGTGAAATCTTTTTACGGACACGAAATTAGATCAATTTCGTAGGGGATGTTATGTAGGGTTGAATTTCTCAATTATATATATATATGTAAATATACAATATATGTATAACCTCAGCTACTTAAGTGTAACAGAGAAATTCTGTTATGATACGAAAGAAATTTTCTGTAGTAAAAGAAAAAGCCGATTTAAGCAAATTATACGAGATAAGAAAACTGAAGAATTCTCAGGCACTACCTTGCGAGTTTATGCAAGAGACAAAGAAATATTTCATTATCTCAAACATCCAAAGAATTCCTTTCCTCTTTTTTTCTTTTGTCTCTGCGGATAGTGATCCTCTTATACCTTCAGGTATAATAGTTATAGGCCACTTCCTTGATTCCACGTGGCTCAGCCATACGTGCTGTGTTGGATGACGCCAGCGAGTTTACTCTGAAAACGGACGTCGCGACGTCCAATTTCGCTTCGCGAATTTAGATCACAAAAGACGCGGAGGATCCAGCGTGGTTAATTCTCTCGATTACTCCTCCAGCTTACGACGCCACGGGGCAGGCTTTCTTTGACATATGCCTTCCGTTCGCTTCCTGTTTACAAGCGACACGAAGGCCGAGGCCAAGAAGCCGAAAAAAAGCCTTGGAAACGAATTCACGCGTCAAGCTGCTCGAGCCACCTATTAAACGTTTCTAGCGACTATCCTTAATTTACACGCTAGAATATTTACGAGCACTACAAAAAAAACCTAAGTGAGATCGATACATTATTTATAATTAATATCACGACTAAACAGGATCAAGGACGCGTCGTTAAATTATATTACGAAAGAGGCAGCGAAAACAAAAAGAATTTACAGACTGTCATCCGATAAGTAAAGATAACAAAATGAAATATTGCAATCCGTGTTATCAGGATGAGACCGATTTTAAATATCGATTATAAAAGTTATCGTTCTGATGTAACCAAGCGCGATAAACGGATGAGAAATAACTCAGAAATCCTATCCAAAGTTTGATACTGACAGTCGCAAAGCTTACCGATTCCCAGTACAAATCGAATCCATTATCAATAATTATCGTAATGGCGGGGGCCACGAATATTTTAAATGAAATCGAGTGAGACCAACTCGATCTTGGTAGCACGAAGATACTCCAGTAACCGGTTTTTCAAGAAGTCACTTAATGGTCCCAAAGACGGCAAGGGGTTGCTTTAGGGATACTTGCCAGGTGGACAAATACCAAAGGAAACGCAAACCTTCCAGAGCCTTGGCTATACAATAGCGCATCCAGGACACGCGTTAACATAAAACAAACATAATTATTACCCAGGCGTTTGCACCACTGCCTAAGTACACATTGTTAATGACAGAATTGCACTGAACCAACACACAGTGAAATCGATACCGTAAACTCAAAAATCCTCTTTAGTACGTATTCCAGATGAACAAAAAAAAAGACGGCGCCACTGTGCAAGAGTGCATAAGCGTAAGCGCCGAGCATGTCGAAAACATTTATAAAAGCTGAAGAATAAACGCACAAGAAAGTCTCGTGCGTTATCTACGTAGAAACAGACCGTCGTGCCAGTAGCCCGCCGAGTCGCGTTCCTAAGATAAATAAATTAGTCAAGAGGGAAGCTCTCTCGGGTAAAACGTTAAATCCCGTAGTCGAGTTAGGAGCGATGAAAAATAAAATTAAACAAGACACATGTAAATACATCTTCCTCGGATTATATCAGAACGTATAATTGCTTTGCTTCGAGACACGTAAAAGGATGCAGAAGCAATATATATATATATATATATATCAATTTCTTAAAACGTATCGCGAACGTAGTATAAAATCTATACCCAGTTCGTTCACTCCTTAGTTCGTACCTTCGTTCAGTATGGATTATATTTACGTGGGTGGCTCGTTATCACCACAAATTATCATGGCTCCTACGCGTTTAATTTAGTCCCTCGCTGACTACGCAATAATAACGTTCGCCTTACTCGCGTTTCGACGTGGATCGATCGCAATGGCCGGCCCGGTACGTCGTAATACCATTTTCCTTGTGTTCCCTATTACGTCCACGCAAAATAGATTATTGCAGTGGGAGCGACGATGAAGAGGTCACGTCACGACGGTGACAGATATATACCTATATAGTAGGTAGTTATTGGAAGTATCGTGAAAAAGTATGTTATAATTTTTTCTTCGTAATCATAGAGAATAACGAGCCTCATCGTTATACAATTGTAAAAGGCACTTAAGAAAAAAGCCGTTCGCGCTCTACTCGTGACGCCATTGTTTATATTGTATAGTTATTTAATCAGAGCCAGGGATATAATCGCGCGGCAAATACCCAGGTGTGTACTCCCGATGCTATCTTCGGCTGAAACATGCCACGCAGCAACTCTGTACAATCTGTACGCTCGTAAATTACCTGCGCCAGTGTCGTTCTTGCAGGTACCTTACCTACCGACAGACCTACCAACCGCTCCGAGACGCGGGTTCCTAGTAATGTCAGGAAACTCATATAGGAAGTATACTAGAGTCGGATATATGTATATCCTATGTGGAGTTGACGATACGCGAATCCGCATATATACGTATACTATACGTATACTGTATGTACAGCGTAGAGCGATCAATGAAGCCGATGCATTTGGGAACGCACAAAAGTAAAATTAGCGTCGATTACTCAATAGGGAATGTCTCAAAAGTAACCCAAGGTCGTAACGAAAATAGCGGACAACTGGGCAAGCTGGAGGTGAACGATGGTTCTTTCAGGAATATATATATTTTGCGCTTGATTCTCAAATCGTGACTTGCGTCACGATTCACTGATTTACAAGCAGCCATATTGCGTCACTACACTGTACGAAAATTATACACTGTACATCCTCCTAGTAATTTCAGTCTGAAAAGAGCGCGTCGAGCGACCTAATAATTGCGTTAACTAATTGCATCGGTTTGTTAGCACAAGAAACGCCGGATCAGTGTTTCTCAACCAGTGCAGAGACTACCACGTGTCACATCCATGTAAGTAATTATCTTTTGACGCGGTATCATGAAACGTCACGAGAGATTTATGATTTATCTTAGTTTTCGTCCATCGCGAGTGCGTTAGAAATAACGCTTGATGATCGCGAAAGCTTTAATTCTGAGATCCTCCAACGTTATCGCGTTACACCAAGTAATCTATTTCACATTCCGTCGTGTCACTTATTCTACCCGACAATGCGCGTCTGACCTACATCCTACGATTTACAGTGAAAACAACAAAGCGAAAGAAATTTTAAAAAAGCCCTCAGCACTTACGGGCCAGAGTCAGAATAGTCTGAATTGAGTTCCACTCCGTAATGCTAACGTAAGTCGCATACAGTGTGGCTTGCAGATTGTACTCAAATAGCGAGTCACGAGAGTTTCCATCGGCATACGTGATCGGGCGCCACCTCTGCCAATCCTCCAAGAAGGAGGACGATAAACACGCGGCTTCCCAGGTTGAAATAGCCCGATCTCAGAGCCGCTATTTCTGGTTCTCCCGCACCCTGACCTAGAGGGTCACCCTTCTAGAGTGTTCCTACAGGGACCTTATCTCAGACCTTCCCGGGGCAGATTCGTCGCGGTAACCAAGTACCCTTTGCACGTATGCCCCCGCTGCTAGGTTGACTCTGGCCGCTTTTCCATCATCGGGCAACAATTTGGTAACGAAATAAACTCCCAAGAACACGATTGTGGTAATTTTTTTTTAGATTCGAAAATTCCCCGAGCGGGAATCGAACCCGCGACCGTCGCGATCGTAAGCTCGAACGCTAGCACTCGTACAACACGACCCCGTGAATTATATCGAAACTCAGTCCCATTAACGCTGAAGTATATAAACGAAATGAAATGAAATAAATCTCATACGCGAAACACGCACTCCGGCAGTGCAAAACGCAACCAGTCCGCCGACGCATCGTAGTCTCTGCACGCCACTCTTAATCTCCACGAAATGTCATACTGTTTTATGTAGAAAAAAACTTACATGAGACTCTTTTGCACTATAGGCATCTCGGGATATTCTGATCGATTGGCGTATTACGTGCGCGGTAGTATATACGATCGTTGAGATAATGATGACATCTGGACGCATTGACGTTTACATTAATTTATTAAAAAAAAAGGGAATAATAACAGGAAAGAAATGAAAGTATAGCGAGTACGTTGACAAATGGTAACAGGACTTTCGGTTATAATTTAAGAAAGCGATTGACGTTGCGCCATCGCGTAATATCTGTACCAGAACTTAACCTAACGTTTACTCAACGCGTAATAACCGTATTGCAATATACCGAGAGGATTCTGAAACTTCGAAGTACTCCATGGCAAAGCCGTTGAGAAGTTTTGAGAAGACTTACTCTCGCTCGAGATTGGACCGATCAGCGAGAAACCAAGTCCAACTACTAATCCCTGTTATCTTACCGATTCCTCAACGTCCATTAGGACAGCGTCTTAGCATCTATTCGTCGATAAGACCGGCGGCACGATAAACAGTCATCCGTTAACCTACCGCGATTTCTACGCAAGAAGGAGCTCGACGAGCAAGCGCACCTACCGGCACATAGCGTAACGTCCATATACGGAGTAGATGCCACCGCGTTATCGCCAGCAATTATTCACAGAGAACAGGTACGTCGGAACAGGCAATTTAATGGAATGAAAATAGAAGATAAATATCACACGTTAAAACGGCACGGGGATTTAATAACTCCTGACATTCTATAAATGATCGCTCTTCGAAATTTGACTCATCCAGAGATCACACCGGATGCGCTTTCCCGTTTATCCTCCCAAAGAGCCGTTGCCTACATGAAATTCTTTCGTGAAATGTGAAAAATTCTTGAAACGAAAGACCCTCGACGATGACGATGCACCGTTTTCTACAAGGTTGGTATAGGTTACGCAACCGTAACAAATTGGCAGTTTAGACACGCGGCTATGAGGCACCTGTAGCGATTTCCGTGACGTATCCAACGCTCCGGCGTATTTAGCGAACGACTTGACGAGTCATTAAACGGAAAACACTGGCAATTAATTATCGCGTTTGCGTAATCGCGGCTCGGCCGCTTCGGCGGTTGGGCAGCTTACGCAACTATCGCTCATTCTGCGAGTTTCCCCGTCTCCCTTCGCCTCCTCTATTCGTATGCCTATAAGCTGCTTCCTCCTCATACCGGCGATGAGATGCCATACGTACCCACACGTGTTGGTAACCTTATTTTTCTGACTGTCGCGGCGAACGAGTTCGCGGTCCTCGTTACGTAACCGGACGTAAGACGTGTTACGTAGTCGGTATCAAATTCCAAAGACCGTCCGGCTCGATCGGCAGATTCGTCGTGTGGGACGCGCATCGTGCTACTCACCGCAGAGACCAGAGATAATCTAGTGTTACGAAGCTTGATTCCTTGCGCCATGTAGATCGCAGCACGTATATAGATATATATGTAAACGATTTTTTTTACATAAGGATCCGACGGAGAGACCCCCGAGATACTGCACTACTCTGGAATCGCTGTCTCGGACGTGTTTACGCGTCAGATATAAAAGTCATCGGATAAATCGTAGGCAAAAGCAATGGAGGTTTCGCACCGGAACAACGGAGAGAACGACGCCCGGCGAGAGACAGACGGAAGGTATACAAGAGGAAAGCACGGCTGGCATGAAGATACGAGGAAACGCGATGTAGGGAGACAAGAGAGGGCTCTAGGTATTATAAATCAAGGAGGGAGCCGTGAAGGAGGACTCGGTAAAGGCTACGTCGGTATCGTAGGATGAGAAGCTAAGGGAAGAGGGAAAATAGGAGAAGGGGGACGCGGTCATGGTCGTACATCACCGCTCGTATTTACGACGTACCATCGTAAATCAATGATCGCACGGACAGGACGGCTCAACAAAATTCCTTCCCATTCCTTTCCATTCCGTTCCATACGTTTCCTCTTCTGTATTCGGTCTATATGGTTCGCACGTGAAACGTGCTTGTGCGATTCGAGCCACGTCAGGATTTATTCGCTACGGGACGTGCAGCAACGTACTCGATAAGAGAGTACGATAAGACGAAGGAAAATCTTAAAAAACAGTATACGGTGTAACACAGGAAAATCGAAGTAGCCAACGAGGGCCAGTCGGCAGTCTGAGAAAGACGAGGATGCTCGAGGTAGAATAAAAGGAGGGTGAAAGGGAGGACGGTGACGTCGTGTCGCAGAGGGGATGATACTGCTGTTTGTCGAAGATAGAAAAAAAATGGTCGAAAGGCAAAAAAAGAATACGAGGTTGTATAAGGGACAACCGGGGAATTCCCGTAGTGTTTGGGGGTCGTCTCATCCTCGGGGATATCAGAACGCGTCAATATTGTCTGGGGTAAAAAGTGAAGCCAGGTTTTGTTGATTCAGTCCAGAACGTAGAGCATCGAGGAACGTGGGGTCGGGTCTTGTCCGAGGCCCAGGCATTGTTTGCCGGGCCTTTAAACGTCATTTAAACCGTGACTCCTGACTCCTGAGTCCCTCCTACTCCAGGCTGTCCGGAAAGGATCGTTTTAACGAGGTTTAGGGTATAGAACCAAACCCCGGACCTCCGGGATCTAGAAGCCGTCGAATAGCGTGAGCGCTACGTGGCATTGCCCTTTACGCTTTATTAGAAGGGGGCTCAAGATCGAGGACCCGATTCTCTATCCCGGCTAAGTACAAAAGGACGAAGGACCACCTAGCCGCGACTGATCCTTCCTTGATCCGTAGAAAATCGTGTTACGTAAACGATGGGTTTCCGCGCGTTCTACCTCGTGACTTCCAAGTAGAGCAAGGGGGAAGGTAAATTATCTTACGTATTAATCAAACTACTGTGTAACGCCATTTCTCTATATCGAATTATCCGTAATGTTTCGTCGATCATCGATAACAAGAATCGTACAACGAACGAGTTATCGTGACATCAATAAAATAAAAAGTATCCTATAGAGAAGATCCTTTGGCTAAAGAATCCGCCGAAAGAGAAAGAATACGATTGAGTTTGAAGCACTGTGGAAGAATATCCTATCCTCTGTCAAGGAAGCCAGTCTAGAGTTCAAGTATAGGTAGAAGAACCGTGGAATTCAGGAAAGTCAGGCGAGCCAGGATGCATCGAGCAGACGATCGACAGGCCAAAGAGTACAGGCAGGCAAGCGAGCAAGCTCATAGACAGACAGACTCAAAGTCGACTTTCCAATAAAAGTCGTTCCGCAGCCCGACAACAGAGAGAAGAGAAGGAATATCTGGAGAGAAAGGAAGCGCGTTTCGGACAGATTCCCGAGAAGAAAGAGCCATAAAAGTACAATGAGAGGTTAGAGCGTCGAGGGTGGAGAGTACGTCGTATGGCGGGTGGTTGGCGAGCGCCTCTGGCAAGCAGAAAATCCGAGTTTTCACTCGCCCGAACTCAGTACTGTCTGCGTTACGTTCATTTCGGTGTCGTAAGCCGATGGCGGGCGGGGGAGACGGAGGGGAGGAGGACGACGAGAAGAACCAGGGTAGGTTATAAAGAACAGACAGAGGGATATGGAAGCCCACGAAACCTTTTACAATCTTCGCGTAACTGAATAGAATAGAGCGAGGAGGAAGTGAGGATGTGAGGACTGAGAAGGAGGATGAGGGTGAGCAGAAGACCCTTGAACTCTCGGACTCACACGCACGTACTGCCGTTCTGTTCTTTCTCTTTCTCTCTCTCTCCCTCCTTTTAGTGAATGCCTGAGAATGTCAGAGCCAATACGATCCTCGCCTCTGTCTGCCTGCTTACAACTCTTGGTGTGCCGAACGAGTTTTCGGAGTCGGTTGTCTCACCACCATCTGCCAAATGCCGAACCAGCCGCAGCTATTTCTGTCCGATTTAACTCGAACCGATCTTTGTTTCCGTGATATACGACAGGGAATTACTGTCCAAAATTTATCCCTCCCACAGACGCGAGCAATTCTTTAAGCGTGATAAGCTGTCCTCACTGAATTTCTATCAGTCTCTTTCGTGTATACTTATCTCCTTTATACATATAAGTATATTCGAACCAATTGTGCTACTGACAGATTTCAATTTAGATAGGTTCGTCCGATTGAATCTTTATGTATGTTATTTCTCATTGTACTCTTATTATTCTTATGTAAATTGTATGGCTGACCTAATAAACAATATACACGACAGGAGAGACACTGTTGTATCGTTTCAATTGCCTCGTCTCGAATTGAGAACCACTGCTCGTAGTACAATACGACGAAGGTCACTTTCAAATTCGAATCTCCTCACTTCCCCGTTTCAATTACGACGAATAGTTTCTTGATCGAGCAACTTTTCGATCGACTCGACAACTTTTTACGGAACCACAACGATTCCACGTCAAATTATCGTACCCATTGTTCCCGATACACGATATACATGACTAATCCTCTTTATTTCCCAAGTATATATATATATGTATACGTGCAATATTATTCACGGTAAAAATTGAACACCGAAGTTCTCTAAATTTTTCTTTTTTTTTTTCTTTATTTCTCTTCGTTTTATGCAATGATAGAATGAACGTTTACCAGGAAATCCCGATTAAGGCTCCCTATAATCCAATCGAGTAACGCGCAGCCAATGGCGTATGCACGACATGGCTATTTATGGAGGCCCTTCTTCTACTTCGCTCGCTCTTTCATTTTCTATTTCGAAATCTCATCCGGGAAGCTCTTACCCGATTTCACGAGGCCGCGGGATACTGAAATTTTTGGCATGGCATATACGTAGCACGTGGGTAGAGATCAAAGAGTGGAAGCCATTTGGTTCGTGCCACGGATACGACTCTGATACAGCTTAGAAGTTCGGTCAATAATAGGAATACTAAATGGGGGCAATGACGCAACGATACGATAAAACATGAAGTTACACCAAAGAAACTTTAACTTCTAATTTCGTGTTTTATACGCAGATCGGAACGATGCATTCTCCTGAAGAATTCCAATTCAAGGAAATATCATATTGACTGGCGGACGACCAAGAGTACTAGGAAAGATACACAAAAGGTGAGACAAATTTTAAAAAAATTTGGTTGGTCAAGTAGAGACGTTGCTTCGTATATTATCCATCAATTCATGGACCTTAAGAATTGCGCGATCTACAGGAAAGGACAGAATCTCGTCTATCCGTGAGTAATTGCGAGACACGTGTGACGCGTGCCAAACTCTTAAATCTACGAGAACCGCGTGAAGGTTAAGGTAAAAAATGAGACCCTCTGGAGACACCATAATTCTAAGTAGTGTAAAATCTGAGTAGGAAATACCGCACAATATATTATATAATCATATTGAAAGATGTATACGCTTGTTAAAAAAAAAAAAGAAAAAAAAAGAAAAAAGAAAAATCTATAAAACAGATAACTGAAGGTTTAAGTATTTTTACCTGATATATATGATGACTCCGTTGGTACATATCCTCTTCCATCCATGCGGAACTGATATCGATGGCTGCTGTTGCTGTTGATGTTGTTGCTGCTGCCTCTGCTGCTGGTGCTGTTGCTGTTGCTGCGTAACCGCACTACCGTTCATAGTTAACACAACATTATGCTGCAGGTTGCTTTGCGGCAGGGATCGCGCAGCCTGCTGCGCGCACACGCTACTAGACGAGCTCGTGTCCTGCGAGTGATTCTGACTGTCAGGACTGCTGAGACTACTGTAGCTCGACTCCGCGGTATCGGAACGTACAGAGTCGCAACGAGTAACGGACCCGGAGCCTTGCTGAACATCAAGAATGTCCTGCACCTGATGATTCACAGCGTTCGTTGCCTCACACTTGACACTAGCCCCGTGTATCTCAATGGGATTCCCGGAATAGAGTCCAGCGGTAAGGGTAGTCGTGCAGGTCTCACCGGTTTGCTGGACGAAGGTTATCCTCGCGTTCTCGTCGAGGATCCCGACGCAACCATCCGCTGGTGCATTAGACGGCGCCAGAGCTATCCTGTTAACCGGCGAGTATGCCTCGGGCATCCGTGCCACCGGATACGCTGCTGTTGGACAGGACGCTTCACCGGCGAGTCTCTGCGGCGCCCTCATGGGAAAGCCCTTTCCTAAAGCATCCAGGGCGGCGTTCACTCGCGACGTACCGGCATCGTTAGCAACGAGGCCCTCCACGTCACTCCGAGGAGCAGGACTCTTGCCATCCTTGGTTTGGCAACTTGCGAGAGTCCCGAGAGTCGCTTGGCCGTTTATCAGAGATGTCTGACGATAAAGAACACCGTTACTGCCTGTAACGATCGTTCCGAATCCGGTGTTCTCGACATCCTCGTAGATTCGGGTACGCGAGGTGCCATCACTCGCACGACCAGGAGTGCTTGGGTTGTTAGTCGAAAACTCCAAAGACTTGACGAGAGCGCGATTGATGGTACCGGTACAGTTAGCGTTACCAGTGGCGTAGGTCTTCGTAGAGAAGGCTAACCCGGTATCCTGTTGCAGTATACCGCTGTACGCTGTTTGCTGTTGTGGGGTCTGTTGCTGTTGCTGCTGCTGTTGTTGTTGTTGCTGCTGCTGCTGTTGCTGGCTTTGGGGCGGTTGTTGCTGAGACTGATATTCAGACGTCGCAGCATTCTGACCGATCGCAGTCGCGTACGCAAAGTTCTCCCCCGACACGTAGACTAGAACGCTGTTCTGCTGGATGCCCTGCGCCGGCTGTGGATGATGATGGTTGTGATTCGGGGGAGCAGGGTGAGAGGTTGACTGCTCAGACTTGCCGGCCATGGTCCAGGTCCAGCAGTGCAGGGCGCCGCGCCACCGACATCACTGGTACACACAGCGCACGCCTCCGACGCTCCTCTAGCCCGTGCGGCATCCTCTGCATACAGAAAGACATAGCCACGTCATTAGTCTGATTTATCCTTCGATTTAATATTGATCTTTTCCGTGACTCCGTATACAATCCGTGACCCTATACACTATATACTCATCCGATATATTAACCTCCCACAACTTTTAGTACCTCTATAAGTTTCTTTAGCGATGCCGACGCGTCGCCGGGACTAAGTAAGCGCGCTTCTTCGAGAAGACGTATTTTGCACACTAGAATTTTCTAAAGAAAACTTTCACGAACAAGGAAATGAGTCAGAAAACAATAGACTTTCTCGCACTCGAACAAACGAGTGAAAGGAATATTACCATGAGCACGAAGTAATATCGACTGTAAAATAAAAAACGAAGAGTACTAATAATATAAAAAAATAAATTTATAAAAATATCGCAGGTCGTACAATCAAATCTAGAATTACGCGGTATGCTAAATTCAAAATCGATACCGTATAGATGACAGAAAACATCAAAATCAACCTATTCCCGGGCCGCCTCAGTTCACTAGCCATTATTTCACAGTAAACGGTTTACGCGCGTAGGCCGTCGTGACGTTAACGAGCAAACTGCGTCTCGACGCTGTTACGGGCGTCGTCGATCGTTCGCAAGGCCAAGACTCGAGGCGACAGGTCGCTCGTTTAACTGATCATTGTGGAAATCGTATATTCTATACAAACCATGTACATATAGAGCATATGCATATAAACAATATTTTTAAAAAATGCACATGGGTCGAAGTAGGAACGCGTAACAGTACGGATAATTTCAAGCAAAAAGTGGACTGTTTAGCAAGTACGTAGTAACTAGTAGTAAATCAGTACAATCATATTATTAAATATCACATGAATCGTGTAACAACCTGAATTGCGCATTTGATGCATATGTACAAACTGGTCCGCGAATAACGAATCCCGTTGACATCACACACGAGGATAATTGAACACGATGCACGGCACTCAATTAAGCCCCACCAGCACCGGTAATAATAACAGCAGCAGTCTTTACGATGTAGCAGCAATCACCAATACACTTGAGATACTCGAAAGAAATTCGAGGATGATAATGATGCCTTTTACGACGCTGTACTCATGACGATGTCAGTGCCGTCACGTTCCAATCTAACACCGCACTACGTCAAACTAAGATAATCGAGTCCTGTAGGAACAAGGACTAGTATGCCACACGATGCTCACCACAGGAGCAACACTGGACCAACAAAAGGAGGCCAGCACAAGAGACACTGTCACAACCGAATGACAATTGCGAATGTCGAGTTGTCGTTTTGTCGCGTACTCGTTATGTCATCGACGTGCAGCGACACATCACACACTGTCACTGAGAAACACGCCGATTCGATCTCGTGTTACGGTTATGTTATTACAATAAACAGCAGTACAGCGAAATCGGTTAATCGAATCACGAGGTCGATGTCATCTCGTCGCGTTTGTTAATACACGAAGAAAGGAACAAGGTAAAGACGTAAGTACGGAGCGGGAGGTAGAAAGGTAGAGCAAGGATATATCGCTCGGGCGTATACGCGTATATATCGCGTATAGAGAGACAGAGAGAAAAAGAGAGAAAGAGAAAGAGAGTTAGAGAAAGAAAGAGATAGACAGAAGAGAAAGAGAGAGAGAAAAAGAGACCGAGCGTTGTTTTATGGGACCGTAGTAAATCGTGTTGTTACACTGCTTTTAAAATCGCTTGTAAAAAGACGCGCGCGGTAAGACTCGCGTGTAAAACGCACGGACGGACGAGTGTCGTGTTATGACATCGGTGTCATCGTCGCACCACCACTTCCACCAGCACCACCACCAACCTCCTCGTCGTCGTAGGAACTCGGGTTAAGTTAACTAACCCCCTTCGAGTCGAACACCTGCGCGGGCCGCGCTCCCGTTTTCACCGAACCTCACTTCTCAATCGCGGAGAAAGCCACGAATATCGCCGATAAACACTGGCGCGTGGCTATCTTGCACCTCGTACGCGACACGCGCACGTCCTTAGACGCGAAAAACTGCTTGGTCGCGGACACTCGATAAAAATTCCATCCCGCAGATGCTACCCGTACGCTGTGTTTTCGCGTAACTGATATTGGAAAAATATGGCTCCCTCTGCATACCCAGAAACCTTTGCGGCATCTCGACGGCTGGCTTTCATGGATCCATGATGCATTTCATAAAAACATTGGCCCATTCGAGCGATCGCATCGCCATCTGCTCTCTATTCAGTCGTACGATAAAGACCAGCTCACATGTGTACTTTTTCCTATTGAGGCAACTTTAACGTTACACTTGAGACGCCAGTTATTAATCGTCTATCTCATTACAATAGCGAGATCTTTTTAGATGAATTCTATTTCATTACATCGACTTATTTTTCTCTCAATTATTATTATTAATAAATGTATTATTAGCAATGTAAAGTTTTCAATTATTTAGAATCTCAAGTACTGAAAGCAAACGTCTTTGTAACATGTTTATCGATTACTTTTGAGTACTTGATAATCTGATTTTTTTTTTCTTCATATTACGCACAGAAAGTCGAAAAACACATGCATTTTAATAATTTAAGTGTTTATAAATATTGAGAATGTATGATGAGAGGACGGATAAAAGGATTCGTGATGGTATCTGCAGTCACGTATATTTTTGCTAATTTTATTTAAGGTGTCTAGGAGAGATAGACTAATCGATTACCAATTTATCTATTATAATAAATTAAATTGTATGATGAAATCCAGTTATTACCGTGCTTTTATAACCGCGAACGAGAACACGGACTTTCTTATTATGACAAACACAATGATGACGACTAAACAACGAATTATTTTATCCAATCAGTGGAGAAACACAATTTCTGCAATACACGTACTAATCCGATTGACATATCTATAATATGAAATCACAATGAAGTCAACACACTGTTTATGCCTTGGATTACGGAAATATATTCTATGATAGATCTAATAAAAACCTTATGCAATTAAAATTTTCATTTAGATGCGTACTGTCCATTATCCGATTAAAAGCCTTCTCCCTTTATTTGAAACACCAAATACTCATGTACGTATTATGCTTAAAAATTTGTAGTACATGTACCGAAATCATTTTTAAACGCGTACGACCGTCCACACATGATACCTTCACCTATTTTATTTCTACCTTACCATTTATGTCTTTTCAATTGAATTTCTTATTGTACCACTGCGCGTTACGAACGTAAAAATTATGTTGATACAAATGAATAATTACTGTGCATATGGAATAAACCTTATGTCTTGCACTAACGCCAATAATAAAATGAATTTCCACCTATTTCTTTTTAGTAAAAGATAAAATACAACTTGTACTCGCATTATACGCTATACACGGCTTTATAACCCATTGTTAAGAGTGTAATGTATAAATGAAGATCTAACAAAGATTGAATACTTGAAAATATGAGCAATAATTTTGAATTTATTTTATAAGTGAGTCATCAATGGTTAGGGACAATGATCAGCTTTTTGAGATAATTTATATCATCAAGAAAGACATATAGCATTATTATTACTATTATTATATATGAAACCCAATTAAAACTGTTTGGGTCATCTGTCGATTATGATATTCTTGCAGGAACTATTTTTGTAAAAACTTACCGCGAACAGAATTTTCGAATGGGTATACAATCAATATTTCTTGAAATTTCATAGATTATAAAGACAACATTTGTTCGTAGACAATATTTTAAAAAGTAGTTTTAAATGAATACCAACTGTGACTAACATGTTCTCGGTAGAATATTCAAAAATTTCATTCTATATAAATACGTTATGTTATACCGTACACAACAAATATCTATGCATCATACTTTTCGAAAACTTTGTTCAGGTCAACTAGCGGTTAACTTATCAGGCTGTACCCCTCGTGAATGTTACTAATATTATTTTCTAGGATGAAAAGCATTCTCTGTTTCATTGAACATGCCAGTAAGCATACGAATATCGAATGCGTAAACAATTAAATCAAGAAGGGCCATGTTTCAAAAATACCAGTCAATCATGGAAACGCAGCGTTATCGTATCATAAGAACTGACATTCCACCACGAGTCAAATTTCGTATGTAATAGTCCAACTTAGCTGAAATTGTATAAAAGTCCTGTGAGAAAATTGCCCCCATACAGAAATAAGAAAAAAAAAGCCGATTTATTGATCCAATTTCAAGCATAGAAACAAATCAATGATAAAAAGAAAAAGACCAAAAATGTTATCGATTCATGCCACCGATACAGGTTGCGGGAAAGTCTTCTGTTTTCCATTTCTTCACATGCATTAAGTTACAAATTCTCGCTATTACAACTCGACGAAAATACGCGCAACATAAGTACAGACACTCGTACAATTCCACGATACAGCGCAATATAGCGCTAATTGAAAACATTCAAATTGAATAAGATCTGAAAAGCTCATGTGTTGGTGAACATACATAGTATCTCTTAACGTTCGTCAATCCGCGCATATCAGTACACCGACCTGTTGTAATAAGCCTAAGTGCACAACTAGATGCGAACAAGGTATTCTGTGATCGTATATAGTCGTATCATACGTTCGTCGGTAAGGGAGAGAAGATGTAGGGTAGAAATGGACCTTTACGTTTAAATTAACTCGATTAGATTAGTGCGAGGCACATTGGACACGAGATGGACCCCCTTCATCTTCTTCGTATGCCGGTGGCGTTTCTCTCCGCCTTGATTCTTGCTCAGGGTCTAAGTCTGTTAGTACAACTTCTTCCGCGCTATCTGGAATCATCACTTCCTCCCTCGGCGGTAAGCACTGCTCCAGCGTTGGAATAACTGCTGGGTCAATGGTTTTCGGAAAATTGACCGCAAAGTGAATGATAAGCCGACCATGAGTAAAGGGATCCCTATAGACAGGCATGCCCTCGTTCATCACGCATTTTAAATCTCCATGTTTCGTTACGGTGCCTGGTAGGGCTGTTATCAGGAGATCCCGACCATCGAGAGTGCGAATCACCTTCTGAAAGCCGCATAGCGCTTCGACAAGCTCCAAATGCATACGCATTATCAAATCATTTCCTGACCGTCTATAACATTTTACGTAGATTATTAACATCATTCTTTTTTATATTCGTTTATACGAATAATGATTAGATGTTTTAATTACTTACTTGAAAACTTCATGAGGTTTCTCGTCAAGGAGAATAACAATATCACCTGGTGCCAAATCGGGCTCCTGATCACCCTCGCCACTGAATACGATCTTTTGCCCATCAGCCATACCCTTGTCTACATGAACTTCAAGAATTTTTCTATCTCGTATGGTCTTTTTACCGTTGCACTGCTTGCAACGATCGCGTTGGTTAATTATCTCGCCCTGACCTTTGCAATCTGTGCACATGGACTGCACTTGTTGCAACATACCAGGACCTAATTGTTGGATATGCAATCGTACGCCATTACCTTGGCAGGTACGACATTGCTCCACTGAACCTTTCTTACCACCGATACCTAACCAGAACACATGTTTATTGACATTTTCCAATTATGCATAACTGTTAACAAAAATGTTCAGATATATTACCAACCTTCACACTTATCACAGATTACATTCTTTTGCAAGGCTAGTTTACGAACAGTGCCTTTGTACAGTTCTTCTAAAGATACTGAGAGCTGGTGAACAACATCTTGTCCTTTGCTTACTCGACTACGGTGGGCACCAAAGCCACCCCTGAAGAACATGTCAAAGATGTCCATGGGTGATGAGAAACCACCACCCATGCCACCTTCCTTCAGAGCTTGCTCTCCACCTTGGTCATAAATACGCTTCTTTTCTGGGTTGGATAACACTTCATAGGCTTGGGAAATTTGCTTGAACTACATATGTATTAAAAAAATAATTTTTTATCATCTTAAATACTGAAAATAAAGGTACGTTTGCATAAATTAATGAATTTTTCAACCAACCTTTTCTCCCTCATTGGGATTCTTGTCAGGATGGTATTTTAGAGCAAGTTTCTTATAGGCCTTCTTTAAGTCTTCGGTTGTACATCCAGGCTTAACGCCTAGGACGTCATAAAACGTAGTCTCCTTCACCATTTTTTCTTCAGTTGTTGTTTAGTATTTGTTGTATTCAAAACTCAATTATATGTATACCTGTTGAAATTAAAAAATTTTGGTTTACCAATAACCTTCATTTCTTCAATAATAAAATTAAACCAAATATATTTCATAAGTATTTAAAAATTAAAAATTATTCAAATACAGAATGGAAGAAATACCAACAGTTCTAAATAGTTTTCCGTTATTATTAAGTACAGTAACAGAATTTAATTTAATCTCATGAGATGAGTAAATCTAACGAAAACTGTTTAAAAGCATAAACGAAAGATTCAAAATGGCGGAAGACTGTGTTTTACCATCCAGAAAACTCTAATACCCACTTAATGCCAATGCCATGGCTCAAGTACATCAAGAATGAGAAAGTCAGCATTTAATCATCTATATGAATTAAAAATAAGTTCAAATATATACAACTGCAGCAATATATATACGATTATTGAAGCAGTACCCAAAAAGCACGAGGCCTTTCTATTTCTTTCATTCTTAAACAAAGAAACGACCACGCTTTCTAGAGCATTCTGCTAACTAATGACTATCAAATATTCGCGTGACAAAGCATATTTCCAAATAAATTATAGAAACACTAGAATGATTACAAGACAGAGCACTGTCACCCACGAAATCCTCTGTGCATCTCAGAAAAATGTATGTAAGAAGTGGAATTATACTAATGCAGATGCTATCCTAAAGCAGATGTCCCATCAGCTGAGCGTAGAAGAGGCTTTTTAGGGTTGTTACTTTACCAAATCCCCCATTACGCGTCCAAAAGTTTTCCGCACCAAAAAATATCGGAGAGAATAAAATTACTAATGGGAAAAGTGCAAAACGAATAATCCTGAGTCAGTTCGATCAAATATATTTCGTAACTCGTACAGAATCTACAGAAATTACTTAGTAACCTTCATCAACGGCCACTTCCCGTTCGAGAAACGTCATTAGTTCGACTCGCGCATAGCCACGGCTTGGGCAAGAACCAGCAACGGCCACGACCTCGAGAGCAAATCGCTATGGAGCGATCCGCTGTTTCCTCAAACTATTGATCCTACCAAATGGTATTCCCATGAATTCTATGATTTAAACGCGATCCTATATCTACAGTTACACTCTTACTTGCCTCAGTGCAGATTTCGTGTGCTTGAGAAGTGTGACAGAACAGGAACGTATATTAATCACTCCTTGCAATAGAAGTTCACGAACTGTGCTATTCGTTGTACCTTCCTACTGATATTCCCGTTTCGCTCACGTTCTCGAAACTTCCTCCCTGGCAATGAACGTCAT
Source organism: Calameuta idolon (assembly GCA_030142285.1). NCBI lineage: Eukaryota > Metazoa > Arthropoda > Insecta > Hymenoptera > Cephidae > Calameuta > Calameuta idolon. Next base: position 96,211 of record JARQSV010000043.1, on the reverse strand, counting down.
ACGGACTCCGACCAATCAGCTTCTTGTGGAAGCGCTTGCACTGCTCTAACTATGTAACGGTCATCTTCGAAAGCATTAATCGACCTTCATGAATTCAGGTACTGTCGGTAAGATCGTTTTTAAAAACTACAGATTTGACCATTTTTGATGAGCTATTTTTTAATTTCATACATTTTTTCGTTAAAAAACAAGTTGCCGCATTTCCACTTATTAATAGGCTTATATTTATCTGTAAAAATAAATTTACTTTTCACATCTTATATAAAGTGCGTTGCACAGCTACGCAATAGAAAATTGTTAAATAATAAAGTAACATAAGCAATGTCTTCTTGTTGATATCAATTTTTAGAACTTCTTTTTCTATTTAACATAATATAAAAGGGTTACTGTCATAAATTAAAACTTAGATATCTCTATCTTAATCAAGGCTTACATATATTTGTTCATATTAGGATTAAAAAATTGTTTTGTGTCCTCTGCTTTTAAATATTATAATCCCATAAGATTTAACGGCGTTAAAAAATAATAGGCAAATTACTGGGTGCGGTGGCAAGTCTTGGCGTCGTGACTATTCTTGGGCTGCGCGGTGTACGAGATACAGATTGATTTCCTACTCGACTTTGTGATTTATTCGGCGTATTAAAATTATGTCGCGGACTTGGAACAGCCAGACGGCTCGCTCTCAATGGTTTTACTGGTGTTTTTACTGGTGTTTTTGATTTCTGCTTGTAGGATACATTATTCAGTAACTGTTCTGGCAAAAAAGAGCTTCGCAGTTCTTCTCTTTGCTCCAAATGCTGTTGAAAACGTCCATACGATGTATCATCTGTCACATTTAAGGAACTGGACTTTCTCTTACGTCTTTTTTCAGATGGCATTGTTTGGGAATTTCTGTTTCCAGAATTGTTGAATATTCTCCGCGATGCCTAATGAAAACATTATTATAAGCAAAATTACCGGATGAATTTTATTTTTATGTACTTACTCTGCTGCCTTTTTTTATCTTCGCGGAAATCACTTTCGGACGACTTTTGTCACTGCTTGCAATGTGTTTCTTATGCATAGAGCTTATTGAAGATGGAGTGGATTCGCAAGGCTGCTTCCGCTTTGACGAAGCCGGTGTTAAACCGGCCACACCAGTTCTGCCTGGTGTACGTTTCACAGAGCCTAATTGTGTTTTATTTTGATCCTTTGCGTGCTTCTGAAAAATAACATGTTCGTTATTAAATCATATTCGATTATGTTAATACATACTCGCCAACTAGCTTGAAGAACTTACTCTAGCTTCTTTCATGGAAGCCTTCGACTTCTCGTAATCTTCCCATGTCTGTTTAAGAAAGTCAGCTAATGGTACTCCGTTAACAGTGAATACTGTTTCATTTTTTTCTTCATATCTGTCCGCAAAGTTATTTAACTTCTCCTCGATTACTGGTAATTTCTGAAGAACAGCACATTTGTATATATTCTTTTATTACCGATAAAAAGAAATTTTAATGATTATAATTATCTACCTTTTGAATTTGTTTACGTTCCCTCTCCTCAGCAAGCAGCTGCCCACCGCGGTTATTATAGCGACCTGGCTCACTAGCGCGCTGTTCTAATTCTTTTATCTTCTCCCACAGATTTTGTCGCTCTACCAAAAGTTCGAAAGTTGACCTAAAATGTAAAAAATATACATCTATTACACGTATAAGATAGAAAATAATATAATAAAGCTTGACAATAAATCCATTTTCCAATTAATGATTATAAATTATAACCAAAATCTATATAACTTACTTATTAGCTTCATAAAACTTGCGAAGTTGCTCAACTTCCAATTCATGATGGAGCAATAAATCCTCTGTATACGCTTCCGAATTAAAGAAAACAAATTCCTTTCGCTGTTCTTCACTATATTTACATAAGTCCCATAAATCCTGTATTTGTAATCGGATTTTTTTAATATACTTTGCAACGTTTTCAGTCCTTTTTTCTTTACACCGCTTAATTTCATCGTTCAGCTGAAATGTAACTCTTTACAATACACTCTTTCTCAATATCAACAGATTTTAAAATAATAACAAGCATGTAACAAAGAGTCTTGATATATTAATAATAGGTTAATGGAGACTCACAGCAGTTAAAGTTGTGACACTGTAATCTGGATACATCTGGAGAAATTTTTCGCACAAATGTTGAGGCTCTTCTAGATATTCCCATAAAGTTACCAATTCCTCCTTCTTTTGTTTAGCTTGCAGTTTGGCCTCTTCAACCTGGGCTTTCAGACTTTCTCGAAGTTCCTTTAAATTGGCCATGTTAGTGCTTGTGTAAACGAAATTCTTATCATCGTTACACACAACGCGTTCAAAATCTAATGATGGTGTGAGTCGCAATTCGTCCATCATTCTAATAATTGCGCGTCGCGTGTCTCGGAATATACTTTCTAGTCGATTCTATAAATATGCATGAAACACAATTTCATCAATATTAAGTTTAAGCTATGTATGAGTGAACCAGTTAATAGATTTTAATTGCCGAACCTTCTCAGTTTTCTGTTGCTCCAAATATTCCTTATATTCTTCAAGTTCCTCTTCAGTTGGAACCGCAGAATGTAATTCCCTTGGCGACGTACCAAGGCTCTCGCAAATTTCGAGTTCCTGAGAAGAATTATTCATGGATGTATCAATGAACTTGCATAACACAACATGAATTGTATCTCACATATATACTATTTGTTCATTGTAACTTACAGTTTCTAGTAACTCTTGGAAATACGTGACTCTCCGTTCTTTAATCGAACGCAGATTATGAACTTCTGATTCCAATGCATTACGCATTGGCAATAGATCCACATATTCTTCAATGATGCTGTTGTCTTCCAATTGAAGTTCCTAGGGAGATTAAAAATTTAGATAATATTTACATTAGTTACATTCAACATTAAGCGACACCACAATTGTCACTTATATGACATACCTTGGACAACTCTTTTTTCTTGCGATTTAAATCTTGGATTTGCTGTATAAATAATTGTTCCTTCTCTTTTGTTTCTTTTACCATCTCCTCGAGTAACTCCTATCAAAGTTAGATTTTTTTTTTAATATAATGACATCAGTCACAAGATATAATATCTATTATTTTTTTTACTAAGCATATATTAAACATTGTGAAATAATAATTAAAATGTCAATAATAATTCTATATATCATTAAACAGTCTTACCGTTACATGCTTGTGTACACTGGTACAGAAATATCCCTTTGCTTCTTTACTATAGCCAATCCGATCCCAAAGTTTTTGTAGCTGTGTACATGTTTCTTTCAATACATCAACAATATCATCAAAGCTCTTCTCCCTACAATTACAATTCAATATTAAATACTAATTTGCTACATTAAAATATAATATAAATTTTGAAGAGCTTTGTGTAACAAGCAATGTTAATTCTGCAAAATATTCTAGTGCAATGTAAATATAAGGCTGACATTGGTCACAGACGTTTGATTTCAACATGTACGTTTAAATTCGATTTATTGCGCGATAAAACAATTAAATACTTGAATTTTGAAGGTCACTTGAGTTTAAACAATAAACCGTATCTATGTAATGGAACCTAAAGTTCAGAAAATGACTTTAGCCCTTATTTAGTTTTTATATTAGTGAAACTAACTCCTAGACTCTATTAGCGTAAATATATAACTAACATTGGTCACAGACATTTTATTCCAACGTATAGGTTTAAACTCGATTTACGGCAGAGAGAGAATCAGGTACTTGCATTTAAAAAAAAAAAAAAGTTTAAAAAATAGACCATATTTGTGCAATTGAGCCTAAAGTTCAGGCAATCGCATAGCCTTTACTTAATTTTTATTAGGAAACCTAATTCTAGAATCCATTTGCAGACAACAAAGACGACAGAACAGGTTGTGCCATGTAAATTGGGCTAAATAATGGTTCTCAATCATTTTCGTCTCTCATTAATAAACTGAAAAAACGATTACTGAACAGTTTCCTGTACAGTATCTAAAGGATAGGTCGACTAAGTTGCCTTATAAAAATTAATAACATGTTGATAATCAATGCATTTGAAAACTAATTTTCTTACTGAAACTTTACACAACAGGGTTGACATTTAATGGCATCATACCGTCTCTCTACTTTGTAAGGGGTAAATACAATTCTACATACCCAGTTACACTCTCGTCCATAGCTATCTTCTTCTTCAGACGCAAAATAAAAACGTAATAATAATAATAAAAAAGTATCTGGTACTTCAAAATCAATCAAGTTCTAAAGCACTTACATTTGGAATGGAAACTTTGGACGGTTTACGGCAACTGGAATCAACGCTTTTCTTTTGAATTTATAACGAGCTATGATTGGTGAAGATCATTGCTGAAACGCGCAGGCGCATGAATCTTTAACTTTCACGTATTCCGAAATACAATTATAATAGACTTCAAACTCCATCTTCATGAAAAGAAAATACGATGAGGTTGTTTATAAAGTTGCTAGAAAGATATTTAAAGCTCTTTGTTTTCTCTCGCACTGCAATTAAAACTATGTACATATCTCTTTTTTGAGTTCAGATGGCATCACGTTAATCATGCATAGCCATAGGATTTGTCTTATAAACTTGCCCCTTTATGGCTAAATACAAAGAGGAGATATTAATCATCGGCAAAGTATTAATAAAGAAGTTCTGGAAAGGGTTAAAATAGAGATGAGTAGATAACGTCCCATTGTAGAACGACCCTAAATCACCGTCGGGAAGTTAGGAAGTTATTTTGCCGCGCTAACTTCCCAATGGTGGGCAGAAGCTTACAGCAACTTAACGCTGGTTCTCAGAGCAACCCTTAGAACGAGGCTGCTCATCAGATAATACCTAAATATTTTTTTTTGCAATCTTAAATTCGAGTGCACAGTGTAAGCTCGGTAAGATTTACTAAGAAAAAAGCCTCGAGCACCTCACGCGTGCCTGCATTCTTGATCTGCTTGGAACTATTTTTTAAATAATGCTGGAAGCTGCACTCCTCAACGCAGGCAGGCATGAGGTGCTGGCTTTTGGCTTAGTAAATCTTATCGAGCTTACACTATGCACTCGAAATTAAGATTGCAAATAAAAGATATTTACGCAATTCTGATAAGCGGCCTCGTTCTAAGGGTTGCTCTGCGAACCAGCGGTAAGTTGCGGAGAACCTCTGCCCGCCAAGCTACATGTGCATGATCATGTTGAGCTCGGCTACGACAGGATATGCATTATCGACAGAGGCGATGATCACAAAATCTTACTCCCGGACTCACTGCTACAATTTAGCGCCATGCTTTTGGTATCGATTAAAACCGTAACATTGTGCATCTGCCTACTCATCTCTGGTTAAAATGTCATACAGTTAATTTCAAACAAAGAATACACGGAGGATGGACTCTTTACCAATACGTCTTCGGTACCAAATACCAAATATTCAGTTTTGGCTGAGCGATCATTATCACGTATCCCCCACTGGGGATACTGCCATAAGGAAAGGAAGGAAGGAAGGAAGTTGGGCGATCAGCTATTCAGATACTAGCATTATGAAAATAAAAGGAATTTACTTATTCATACCTAAAAATCTTTCTATCAACTGCATTTGATTGCTTGCATATGGTGTGTTGATGCATATTTTTCAGATACTGCAAAATCCAGTTTATTTCGGTTTATTTATGTTCATGTGAAATACTATAGTAAATGTTACAAGGTACAGGACAATAAGGGTTTGAAGGCAAGGAAAACAATTTTTTTAATAAGCGAATATATTTTGAATCGAAGCCTTATATTTTTTAGTAAAAATGTGCTGAAATAGTACAAAATAAAGCAAGTCTCTTTACAATGAAAGAAAGCACGGTTGTAATAATGATCATACTACTTATATCCTGATATATTTGCTCAAATTGTTTTTTTGCAATAAAGCTCATGTTTTTTAACACGATGCGGGAAAAATTTACGTTTGCATCGCTTGCATTCAACAAGTTCTGCTTTATGCTTTTCCCAATCAACTTCAGGTTCATTAATATCTGAAAAGATAATTTTCAATATCAGTTTTATTGTAGAAAAATATATATTTAATTTTCATAAATAAATATCAGGGAAATAACTCTACCTAGCGGGGGTGGGCATGCACCTATATTTTCCGTTGCCTGTGAATCTGTGGGGGTGTCAGATTCATTGTATGTCCTTGAATAGTTTATGCTTCCAGCAGGTGATCTCGGTAATTGGTGTCGTGGTTTCATAGGATTAAAACTTTTATCTAACTGTAAACGAAAAAATTGTTATATTATAGTTCTAAGACTTTTGCAGCCATTGTTCATATAATTACAATTGGCTTTTGTGTCGGACTCATATCTAAATGTTTTAATTTGCCGACATTTCTCACACAATGCAGCTGGCTTTATCACGGCTTTAAAGGCACTCTGATACTGTCCAATACCATACGATAGTATCGACCGACATGGCTCCAACCCCAGGGCCAATTGTGATTATACTCTTATCATATACGATTATACTGTAATATATTTATACCTCAGAATTGCTTGTAACTAAAATATTTTGTTCTTCAGCAGATGAATACGCAGATTCTCCCAGTGATCTCTCAGCTTCAATTTTTGTTATAGGTTTTTCGTTTAGAATAATGTTCTTGGGTAAATCATTCATATCAGCTGTATTGACAACTGTCAAATCTTCAGGCTTGTGAGTATTTTTTGTCTTGTTCCTTACCCTTCGTTTGACTGGTGTTGTATTTAGTAATTTTTTTAATATCTTTGAGTTTTTCTTCGGCCCTTCTTCTTTTAATTTGGTGTTGTCTTTTGAAGGATTTTCCTCGAAATTCCCATTATCCAATTTTTTAATCTGAGTAGATACAGAACGTTTCCTTCTATTTGTAGTTTCAGGCAGACTAAGTGTAGATATAGAATTCTCTTCATTGGAAGATGACCTCTCTTTCTTACTGTATTTCTTTTTTCTTGTATTACGGGTCTCTTTTGGTTTTTCCACATCTTGTACATCAGTCTGCACTGTAGAATCAAAATTCAAAGTAACTCTAACATTATTAAAACTGATCATGTCCTCCATTTCATAATTATCATATTTGACTGAATTCTGGTTTTGGCAATCTGGACTAAATATACTTATAGATTTTTTAACTTGCTCCAAATGTTTATCATGTAACTGACCATTTTCAATGTCCTTCAAGATATTTGAATGTTTATTCTTTATTTGAGCATCTGCTGAATACTTTGAAATTTTTTTTGAGCTTTCTTCCAGTATATTATATTTTTCATGAATATTCTCATTTTCTTGTAACTGAAAATATAAACAAAAACATAAATAATGGTACACTGTATTCTAAAACTGGTTTATAGGAAAGTACAATGCATACTTGGTTTTGACATGAAACATTGTTGCATTTACACAAAGGTCCACACTGATTATTCTTTTTAACACATCCACAAATCTTATTTGAGCAGTTGCCTTTACAAGTGCAACCTTTTATATTAGCATTTGGGGATGCTATCAATGTTTTCCCAGTAATTTGTTTCAAATTTTTGTTCTCCAATTTAAGCAATCTCATTTCTTCCTCTAAGCGCAATATTATCTTTTGGGCATCTTCCAAACTAAAAGATAAGACACATAATTCAAAATTAATATTGTAAGTACCACATATTGGTATTTTGAAAAAAAATCTTTGCCTATGTTACAGCTTATTATCATATATTACATTAAACAACGAAACTCTTACCGACTCTTTAATATTGAATTTTCAGCATTTTGTGAGGCCATTATTCATTTGGCTATAATAATTATGCACTTTCAATAACAGTTTTGATTAAATGTTATTCGCTTGAATTCTACGTTTACACCTCTGACATTCAACGGTTTAAATATACTGTAATTATAACCGTCAACCGCCACGAACCGTTCAATAGATATAAACTGGTATAAACACTATGGTACTGAACCTGCTATAAAGATGGGTACTACACAAAAATTATAGGTTTGGCTTACTCACATGCAAGTCGATATGATTGCTGGGCAAAGCCAAACCAAGAAGTCCATTGCATAGCCACCCAAAATTCTCATATTTAGAGACCCTTTATAGCTGTAGTGCACGGTCGTACAACTGAACACAATCAAACCCCGATTCACACAGAATTTGACATTGAACAAACGGTATCAATTAAAAATATAGTTTTTCATTTTTTACAAGTTCGATGAAACTGTGAATGCTTTATTCTCATAAAATTGACCAACCGCTGCCTGTTGTACGAAAGCATCCCATGAAAGCCTTTTGCTCTAATAAAATTATTTTATGAACGCAAATATCTGTTGTCTCTCATTTTGCCGCCAAATCTAATGCTTCTGGCTCTTGGCCACTTGACCCTCTAAAAGGGTATAAAACCGGTAGGAACAAGAAGGAGAAATCTAGTGCTTATGCACGCTTTTGTTTAGAATAAAATTGTGAAGTTGTCAGTGCATGTCACTACATTATTTAGTTCTTAGAGTGGATAACATAAACATCAACAGTTGAGTGTAGTAATTTATACAATTTTCACGCTAAACGATGGTAAATATTTTTATTTTGATTATTTAACAATATTGTGTGTAGCTGGTCAGCTAATAAAATTCTGTAAATTTTTTTTTTAATTTCAGCAACATATTTCTATTTATATATGTGTATATATATATATATATATATATATATAACGATCGTTCCTTTTAAACCAAATATACTCTAGCAAATGTACTGTTTTTTAGAGTCAGGCAAGCTCTCCTGTCCGATCGGATAGAAGGACGGATGCAATGACATCTCCAGCACCAGATATTGATGAACCATTTGAGGATGAAAGTGAACTGCTTGGTGGAGGAAGTCAGGATGATGTTCCTCAGGAAGAAGAAGAGGGAGAGGAATTATTTGGAGCTAATATGGAAGCGTAAGTTTCAAAGGTTTTGCATGTGCTTATATTCAGAAAATATGGTCTTTATTTTTTTATAAATATTACTAATATCAGTAACTCATATCTTTTAGGGATTATCGGCCTATGCCTGCTCTTGATCGTTATGATCCAAATATGGTTGATGATGAAGAATACTCAGAACTTTCTCAAGGAGACCGGGTTGCTGCTGAAGCAGCAATGCGTAAACGAGATCGTGCAGCAGGCATTATAAGAGATGATAGAGATTTACTATATGGTAAGTGCGTTGCTGCTATAATATTCTCATTTGAAATTGACTATACTACATCTTTTATTTTTTATAGAGGAAAGTGATGAAGATGAATTACCTACTCATAAACGACGGTTGGCAGAGAAAGCTGCAGCTGGAGAGATGGATGATGAGGAGGTGGGTTTACTACTCACTCTTTTATTATATTTATTTCATATGTCATTTGTACAAATAATAAGTCATTAACTTTTAGATGATTGAGTCGATTGAAAATTTAGAGGACACAAAAGGACATTCAGTCAAGGAATGGGTTCAAATGCTAGGACCTCGTACAGAGATTGCTAATCGTTTCAAAAGTTTTTTGCGTACACATACGAATTCAAAAGGACAGTATATGTACAAGGAACGTATTCGTCACATGTGTGAAAGTAATCAGGTACATTTTTGTGTATAAACAAAATCATGGTCACTGGCCTCTTCCTATACATATACTGATTACTTTCTTTTACAGTCAAGTTTTGTGGTTGAGTTTCCAATCCTCGCTGGCAAAGAGCATGTTTTGGCTTATTTTTTACCGGAAGCACCATCTCAAATGTTAGAGATATTTGATTTAGTGGCCAAAGATTTGGTTCTAACTATTTTCCCAAGTTATGAGAGAGTCACATCAGAAATTCATGTAAGAATATCGGAATTACCACTTATAGAGGAATTACGTACATTCAGGTAAAAATTTAAGAGAAACCGGTTCATTGCATAACAACTGCTCTTCAATATTAGTTGAATAAACATGAGTATCATATACTTCATATTATTTTTATCATTCACAGAAAGTTACATTTAAACCAGTTAGTGAGAACTCTGGGTGTCATAACTGCAACAACAGGAGTTCTGCCCCAGTTATCTGTAGTGAAATATGATTGTAATAAATGTGGTCATATTCTTGGTCCATTTGTTCAATCTCAAAGTACAGAGGTCAAACCTGGTTCATGCCCACAATGTCAAAGTATCGGTCCTTTCACGGTCAGTAAATTTACATTCATACAACAAATTTAATTATCTAATGTAGTACCACTATTTCATCTTAATTACAAAGATATAAATCATCTATTACATTAATTATTTCAGATTAACATGGAGCAAACCATATACCGTAATTATCAAAAAGTAACAATTCAAGAATCCCCTGGCAGAGTACCAGCGGGTAGAATTCCACGAAGCAAAGATTGCATTCTCCTATCCGATTTATGCGACCGTTGCAAACCTGGGGACGAAGTAGACATCACTGCTATTTATACCAATAGTTATGACGGTTCCTTAAACACAGAGCAGGTAAATTAACAGTATTGTTTCATGTTACATAAATCCATATTTAGATTAACAAGAATAATCTTATATACATTTTACACAGGGTTTTCCAGTATTCTCTACGGTATTACTAGCTAATCATGTATACGTCAAAGACTCTAAAGACATTGTAGAATCTTTAACGGAAGAGGATATTCGCAACATTCATGCATTAGCCAAGGATCATCGTATAAGTGATCGCATCGTAGCTAGTATAGCACCTTCAATTTATGATCACGATTTCATCAAGAGAGCCCTCGCATTAGCGATCTTTGGAGGTGAATCAAAAAATCCAGGTAAGTTATTTTTTTATTGAACCCATCAATTGAAACGCTTGCTTACCCCTCCAACTAATGAATATCCAATCCGGCTATACAGGTAATAAGCACAAAGTTAGGGGCGATATAAACGTCCTAATATGTGGCGACCCTGGAACGGCCAAGTCACAATTTTTAAAGTATATGGAAAAGATTGCACCACGAGCTGTCTTCACAACAGGACAAGGTGCTTCAGCAGTTGGTCTAACTGCATATGTCAGACGATCACCAACTACGAGAGAATGGACTTTAGAAGCCGGTGCATTAGTACTGGCTGATCAAGGTATCTGCTTAATAGATGAATTTGACAAGGTAAAATCTACTTGGTGCAATATGCTATAAGTCTTTTAATGTAGATTGTTCTACGAGTATATCTACATGAGAATTATACGTTTTTAGATGAATGATCAAGATAGGACCTCTATACATGAAGCCATGGAACAACAGAGTATTTCTATTTCAAAAGCTGGAATCGTTACGTCACTTCAAGCCAGGTGCTCGGTTATAGCAGCATCAAATCCTATTGGTGGACGATATGATGCCAGCATGACATTTTCCGAAAATGTATGTAAACGAGATCTCCTTGCGTTATGCTTAGAGTATGAATCAACATAGTATTAGTAAAGAATATAATAATAATGGAAATATATTTTGATACTTAGGTAGATTTATCAGAACCCATTCTTTCACGTTTTGATATTTTGTGCGTCGTCAAAGACGAAGTAGATCCCATGCAGGATCAGCATTTGGCAAAATTCGTTGTGAATTCGCACATTAAACATCATCCGACTAATACGGATAAAACTGTAACTGAAGAATTGAATACATCTAACAATGACTTACAAATTCCCCAAGATCTTTTGAAAAAGTATATTGTATACGCGAAGCAAAATGTCCATCCTAAACTGACGAACATGGATCAAGATAAAGTTGCAAAAATGTACAGTCAATTGAGGCAAGAAAGTTTGGTAAATATCTGCTGTTTATAATTATATTTAGGTGAAACGAATTTATGTTCCTGATAACTCTTTATTCTACAGGCAACTGGAAGTCTTCCTATAACAGTACGTCATATCGAAAGTATAATACGAATGGCTGAATCTAGTGCAAAGATGCATTTGCGCGATCATGTATTAGAGGATGATGTGAATCTTGCTATTCGTATGATGCTTGAAAGTTTCGTCGATACACAAAAATATTCTGTCATGAAGAGTATGCGCCAGGTCAGTCATAGGATTGGAGTGTTCAGATATCATACTTACACACTTTTTAATGCTGAGCTTTCATTTACTTGCAGACATTCCAAAGATACTTATCTTACAAAAAAGATCACAGTGAGCTACTGTATTACATCCTACGACAACTTACATTGGATACCTTAGCATTTCAGAAAGCATTACATGGCGGTCGAGTTACCACAATCGAAATTTCTGAAAAGGACCTGCTGGACCGTGTACGCATAAAATAACGATTCTTCTACCTTCAATGTTTCAAAATTGATACCTGGTTAATAACATGTTTATTGTTCTTTGGCATTTCAGGCTAAACAAATCGATATACACAATCTGAATCCATTTTACGAGAGCAACATATTCAAAACAAACAATTTTGTTTATGTTCGGAACCGAAAAGTAATTGTGCAGACGCTACCTGAAGCTGTTGAAGATTAAACATCAAAAGAAGTTTATCATATATTTTTTTACTGCAGCGCATAATGATGTATACAAAATGTATGGTAACAAAAATCTCCACTTTTACCGATACCACTCAAGTGCCTTTCAAACTTGTATGTAATGCTCACCATGTAATGTTTTATAAATACTGAGTTTCTACAATACGCATACAAAACTTTACATTTTTTTTACCAAACAAATATCCTGCTACCGCACACAGTCACAAAATTATAAATACTGCATTTAACGCTGAAGAACATACAAAAATAGTACAAAATTTCTCTACTCCATCATCACGAGGTCATAGTTGATAGAATCTTTTATTACGAGTCCTAATATTTCATTTATAATATTGTTTATTAGCATCAGTTTGGCTAACTCTTTACCGGGCTAGCACCACTTTTTTATTTATTATTATAAGGTATTAAATTAATCAAGAGTCAACTTATATGTAACATCGTATATCAATGCTTCTAGCATGATTATTTCGTATTCCAATTATAAAATATCTAGTATCACATGTATAAATATCGAAGTGCATACAAATATTTTTACGGGACAAATATATTTATGCCGGTAACAATAAACAATATCAGTACATTACTAATGTCATACATGTGACAATTTTTTGTTAAGATGCATATACTAATTATTGATACATATGTTGCATAATTTATACAGTAGTATGTTTTACAAAGATTAATATAAATGGATTAAAGTGTCTTTCATTAAAAATAAAAGTGTGTACTATGAAGTGTAGATAAATTATAGCAAGTACTGCATAAAAATTATATATTCCAGAACAATTTCATTACAATTTATTGTCATGTAACAAATCATAGTAAAATTTTACATATAATTTGCTGCTATTCAATAGTACATTCTTTCATTTCATATAATTGAATGTTATACATATAATGTATTCCAAGAAATATTTTTATTTCTTAATGTGAATCTTTAAATATCTATCAATTATGTATGGTTATCAAAAACTCTGGAAATTTATTTTCCAAAAAAAAAACGAAAGTTTCATTATCTTCCTAATTTTGATATATTAATCGAGAATGTATATTATGCTTCTTCAGCGTTGAAATATGATGATGTTTACAAAACTATTATACTTGGGGTACTACTATTGTGTATGTGATTTCTATCTTTATTATGAAAATGACAGCAATCATTTTCTTTAAATTGTACTTTAATTTGAAATATTGAAAAATTATTTAGATAGAAATTTAGATAGATATAAAAATTATTTATTGAAAAATTATTTAGGTTCAATGTAATTCAGAATATCAATTTTATTGGACAATAATGACAGTTAAGGTAATTCTTTTATGTGAGTCGAACAAATACTCATAAGACAAGTGGCAGTATTAAGGACTATCATCGTTTCTTTTTACGAGATCTATCAGAAGAACTACTAGTGCTACTACTGCTGCTGCTATCACTGCTAGCACTACTACTACTGCTGCTACTGGTACTAGTGCTGCTACTACTACTGCTAGTACTAGACACACTTTCATTAGAATCTGATTCACTATCCGAAGGAGAGCTATCACTATCAGAACTGTTGCTTGATGAATCAGAATTATTAGAACTGCTCGATTCTTTCCTCATTTTCTTTTGCTTCTGTTTTTTCTTTTCAATAACTTTCTCTTGCTCTCTGTTATTGAAAAACATATTTTTAGTCTTAATCTCAAGTGTTACCTTATACACTAAACCATTCTAATATCATGTCATTTTATTTCTCCGTTTAGTTTATATATATTTGATATAAAGCTCCATATCAGTTATTAATACGCAGTGAAATAAAAAAATATTATTTATAAAACTTACGGTGCATTCTGTTGCTTTAATGCTTTCTTCAACTGAGTAGTACGGGATGATCGGTGCAAATACTTTCTTTTTCCTTTGCATTCATAACTCCAATGACCCACCTCTAAACATTTTTGACATCGCATTCCTTGAGGATAAGGATTACTGCAAACAAAAAATTATATAGCAATATAGTCAATTTCTATCAATGATTTTGTATTTGGTGTCAATTATTATCATTTATCATAGAACTACATAATTGTAATTCAAAGCATATACAATTTCCCAATTTTAACCATCGGTTAATTGCAATTGCTTCGGTAATATAGGTTACTTTATGGCACTACAAGAATTAACATTGTTGTTAAGTTTCATAAATATAGCAAACTTATTTAAAATAAAAGTAACCTACGATTCGAATAAATATGACTATAATATACATTTACTCTACAGAAACAAAGAAATTAATTTAATCATTAGGTTACACTTTCAGATTTCACATAACTCTGCAAACGAGTATAGGTCAGTAAGGTGGTGTGATTATCAACCTTTATACATACGTTTTTTTCATCAATTTTATGCCGTTCCGGTACATGGTGACAAGTTATATATTCACAAATTTACTTAAAATTCGTGAAGTTGCTTGTACTGCAATTAGTCGAAATAACAAAATAGAATATTCGACGACCAGGAGGTAAAACACGCGATAAACACGCGAAGTTAGCCACGCTATGTCAATTATAAGTTTGTTTATGACACCCCGCGCACAAGCCGGAGAAGAACAGGAAACTACAACGGTTTTCCGGAAATGCTTAAAGTAGTTTAAATATTTGTGTACCATATTGTCATAAAGCTATAAAATCTTATAGTCAATTTTACCGTAATTTTATGTTAATACCCTTTTGCACTTTAAATTACATATACGTGATACTGTGCAATGTGTGCCTTTCATATTGACAATCTTGCTCTGCATAGCATTGAGTTCAATGTGACAAAAGACTTAGCGGCAGTCGGCGAGATTATACTTCAACAAAAGCAGAAATCTCTGCTAGACGAGAAGCGAAAACTTGTAAGAGAATGTGCATGAGTAGAAAGTACTACTTATATAAAAATGAATAAGTACAATTATATGTTAAATGTTATATATTTTTCTAATGTTAAATACTCCTGTAGAACGAGTTGCACTTAAAAGTTTGGAACGACGAGAATACGATTTGCGACGATATTTGGAAATTCAGTCAAGAACATGATTTTTACACTATCTTAAAACAGTACGGCGATGTTACAGAGAAACGGAATGAAAAAATAAAACATGGAAGGGGTATATACGTAACGTATAATGAAAAAAACCAAGATAATATTTTATTCATTGTTTTTGCATGAATATTATACAGATACAGAATGGGTTACAAGTATTAGTCAGCTGAATTATGAAATAGAGGCAATCGAACAAGAAATCTATTATTTAACTGAAAATAATTTAACAGAAAAGAATTTAAAGGAAGCGTTGAAAGATTTGGAGGCAGCACAACGATTTTCGAAGGAAAATAATGATGTCAAAAGGTATTTATCTATTATAGCTGGATTACGTAAGGACTAATCACAGTGTCTCACCATATGAAAATCATTCCATAAATTTCTTCCCATAATAAAAATATTTAATTATTTTTAGTCTACTGCGTGCAATAGAGAATTCACGGCAGGAAATACTGGCAATAGAATGTGAAATAGAAAAGTATATGAAAGTAGAAGAAAATAATAAAATTATATTACCCAGTAATAATTCCGACATCAAAAATAAAAGATTTCGAGATAAGTCAAAAGAATCTTACAACAATTCTCAAAAAAATATTTTCAACAATGAAACAAATATAAAGAATAACAATGATATAATCGCAAAGAAAAAGCGTAAAAAAAATATTCCACTTCCAAAAAATATGTCAAAGTTGGAGTTTAAGACACCTGTTACAGTAGCAATGAATAATAACGTGGAAATTAACACAGTAAAAAATAAATCTAGAATATCGTCGGAGTATAAGGATTTATTACGAAAATCTTCTTACTTTGAAACGAGAAGTAGCAGAGATAGAAAAATATTAGGGAGCTCAGCAGCTTTGAGCGACCAGAAGTCTTTTATCTCAGCAAGTAATGAAAAAGATGATTTTGTTACGGCTAAAACAATATTAGCGAATAATAATTCAATAAGAGAAAACAACAACAAAAACACTGTACAACACACTGAATCTCGGAAACATATAGCACCGGTCATATTAAGTCCATCAAGTTTTTTAATTGCTCTCAAAAATACTATATCCACGGAAAGCTATAATGATAACGAGTTTAGTAACTCTGATCGAAACTCTGAAATTAATGAACTTACCAAGCAAAGTGTGAGCTCACAATTAACTTTGTAATATAATATAAATGTTTATTACCCGATTAACTATGCATGAATTTATAACAAACCACTATAATGAAGTCATAAAGACAAACTATACAACTTATGTAAACGGTATATCTTATTTCAGAATACAAGAGCACTTATCACATCAAGTAAATATATCGTCAAGAAGAAGAGTGTTATTTCGTTAAAATTAGCAGAACGACAATTAAAGGCTGGCTGCAGTAAAGTAATTCCAAATGATTAAATGTTTACACCGTATATTTAATGATCATTTCCATAATCTTTCAATTATATTTGTTCTAAACTTGTATTTTTGTAAACACAAACAAAGTTTGTTACGATTGTAATCGTGTTTAAATTATCTGTATTTGGCAATTAAAATGTAATTTAACCTAAAAGTTTTTGAGAAATTACGATCAGTCCGAATATATTTCATAACTTT
Source organism: Calameuta idolon (assembly GCA_030142285.1). Classification (NCBI taxonomy): domain Eukaryota; kingdom Metazoa; phylum Arthropoda; class Insecta; order Hymenoptera; family Cephidae; genus Calameuta; species Calameuta idolon. Next base: position 79,032 of record JARQSV010000043.1, on the reverse strand, counting down.
AAATTAGCATTTTCATGTGAATTATACAGTTGCATAGAAATTTGTATTCGAAGTCACTCGTTCAATTACACTTAAACGATGAAGATTTTTTTTCAACGTCCATTATGTTCAATTTTCTCCAGTATGTTTTAAGAGTAACCCCGATATCCAGATGGGTAGACATTGTATCCTCTGGATGTACTATATCCTCGGCCATAACTACCAGTACGATAAGCATATGGATCATAACCACTGCCTGTACCATAGTTATTTCCGTAGGTACCATCACTGCCCCGACCTTGGTAGCTGTCATAGTCATTGGTAGCATATCCATCATTTTTACCATATCCAACATAAGTACCAGATCCACCGTAACTGCCATATGGTGGTATAGATTTGTGACCACCATACCGTCCAGGCCGACGATTATAGGTTAAAGAAAAGTCATCATATCCTCCCCCATATTGTGATCCAGGAAGTCCATATGCGCCTGCACTACCCCCATAAACTCCTAAGTCGTCAAAACCAGCGACACCGGTAGAACCGTAATATCCGTAACTAAGGATTACAAAAATGATATACGTATGAATAAGCGCATTTGGATAAAACGATGAATAAAGTTTCTGGCATATATGCAAAGATTGCATTGTATTATACAAATATATATATATATATTTGTATAATACAATGCGATCTTTGCATAAAAAATAATCAGTAGTATAAAGAATAATTTTACCCAGTATGTCCACCACCAATAATTCCAGTACGAAGTGGATTCTGATAACTTCGATATCCAGTTCCCAAGCGTGTATCAGGATACGCAATGGAACCTCCGTAAGTAGAACTTGTACCGATTCCTGGATAAACACCGTAAAGTCCTTCTACGCCAGGTGTAGTAGGAAGGCTACTTCCAGCACCGTAACTACTGGGACCGTAACCACTGTATTCTCTGCCGATAAGAAATGCTAGAACAGAGGAAGCTTTTACAAACACTATAAAATATGTACACCAGTTGCCTACAACAATTGTTTGAACACATAAGCTTGTGAATAACGAGTGTTGTCTCAAGGATGGCAGAATTCCCACGATCTCATTTAATTTAAATATGATTCCATCTGTGTAAAGTCTCTGAATATGATAATGATAAAGCTCATAAGACTCATAACTCTTTAACAATGGAAAACAAAATGTAAACAAAACAGCTTGCAAAAGTTTTCTCGAAACGTAATTAAATTTACATGAGGTAGAGATAAGTAGATGGAGAATAATATGTATTCGCTATTAATGGATTCCCCCAACATGGCCAATGCATAAGTTTGCGATTGCTCAAGAGGAGCAGGTTTACTCCAACTATTTGTATAAAATTCAACGTTAAATATTGTAAAAGACAAGGACAACAATTATTAAAGAATGTGGGACAACGTTGGCATGTTAAGTTATATGGCAAAGGAAACGGATATGACGTCATGCATACTGGCAGGTATATTATTAGTCAACATAATAACTGACTGTGATGTCATTATTTAATGATCCAGATCCATTACATTTCTTGCACTTCTTTTTTTTAATTTCATTTGCACAGTGAGCATGTGTGAGAAAAATTGCACTATTTTTGCAGTATCATCCTATGCACATATATATACTATATATATATATTTGTCCAAGATTAAAATATCTTCTGCATGATATTTAGCTTCCTATGACCATTAATGGACGAATATAGAACCAAGTACACATACTTGTAAAGCTATCATGATTGAAGTACGTGACAGAAATAAAGGAACAAACAAGTATAACTTTATACAGGATATGTCGATTATAAAGACTTTATTGAATTTACGAAAACTAGATGATACACTGTATAGAATACAGGATAAAAGAGATGAACCCTCAATACGGACTATACGAGAGATTTTTCTGATATCCGTTTGGGTAGGAATTCTATAGCCCGAGAGGGAATTGATTACTGTTCAAGAAGATTAGAACTCTCTTTTTGCTCTTTATCCCGCTGAGAATATTCGAATAAAGACTAGACTTAATCCTTAAGAATTTTAAGAATTACAGTGCACTATTGACGAAAAACGTAAAGCTTACTTCTATCGCTAGCAGACACGTCCAAATCCTTAGATTTGATTAACTCCTTAGCAGAGTCTTTGATAGCATCTTCGACTGCTGGGATACTTGAGAACCCGAACTTGGAGGATTCTTGAGCATTAATTTCACTCCTTGCGAAAGCTATTGAGCAGACTAATGCGTAAATCTGTGGATATAGAAAAACGCAAAGAACATTATAACTAAACGAAGCATGCAAGTTTCATCTGTCACGGTCGGTTTTAATTTGAACAACCGAGGACATTCTCACGGTGTAATTTTCCCTAAGTAAAGAATACGGCGTAGATTACATACGAAGAATACTTCATAAAATATAGGTATAACGTACTACGTACCAATGACAATAGTTTATAATGAACGATATACTCGTTCGATATACGAATCGTGGGATAGATATCGTGTGAACGATAATGGCAATTTGAAACGAGAAGTGTCAGAAAATAAATTTCAAATGTACGTATAAGGATTCTCATGTGATATAAAAACTGATATGCTCCATACAAAATAAAGTGAATGGTTGTTACCCTAAGCTAAGGATAAGGTATACAAATATGTAAACCAGAATTATGATTAAAGGTATCGAGTAGGATTTATAAAAGGAAATGGAGACTGTCGAAAACGGATGAGCGTTAAACATCCATCGAAAATGACATTTCAGATATAAAGGTTTATATTGAAAAACCATACGTTTCTCACAGGCCGTTTCCTCCTCTACCGAATTATATCGCATAGTACGTGACTGTAACAGCGTGAAAAATCAGACTGGAAGAATCGCGCACTCATGCGAAAGAAATCAATTTTCAAAGAGGAACGTCAAGATAAATTATATATATAGGGAGAAAAGTTTTACTTGCCAACAAGTGCCTCTTCATATTTACTGCTCCCATTGGACCTTGAACTTCTTACATCCGATTTGACTTTTGAGTAAAATTTCCTGTACGTCCGGAACTGAATTCACAGCCCCTAGCTCCGTTTTCGTTTATCTCCGTCACCTTGTCACTCTCTATATATATGTATGTCCTTTTATTTAACTGTATCTATCTTACATGGCAATTCCATCCTTTCCCTGAAAGTGGTCTCAAATTCTTCTTTATATACGCTCTTTCCCTCTCTTGTCTGATCCCACCTAGAACCGGTAATACTATGAGTCCTCCCATGCGAGTAACTAAGGCGTAACCTCTTTTTGAGTGCAGTCATCCATCGACAAGGTCATACTCGAGAAACAGGGCTTGGCTTTTCAGAAATCGGCTAAACCGTCTCGACCAACCCGTGGGAAAATCTCGACTGACTCGACATGTATGCATTAGGACTCTTAGTCATACATACGTTATTTCTTTGTTTAACTACGCCTTTACGCGTCGTTCCCTGACAGCTCGCAAGGCGGGCACCAACGAGCTGAGAATAAGTAAAGCAATTTTAACATTATTAGAACGAAAGAATATAGAGTGTAAAATGATAGTTGATAGTTCAGATTAGTTTATGTCAGACACATTCAAACATATGAAACAAAAAAATTCGTATTATCAGTAAACTCCACCGTCCGTAATTCACTAGCTAACTTAATGGGTTGCTTTTTGTTGGTAACTTTGGATAACCTTTTTACTCGGACCCTCCAAATTCACGCCCATTAAGCTTCTAACTAACTAATAGCAAACTCAACGGGGTATTCTTCCACGAAGTTCTTACGATTCAACATCTATAGCTACCTGCCACTCTACCTTACTTTCTTACGTCAAATTTTCTGCTCCGTTTTCTTTGATACAGACTTACAGCGATTTTTTGAGTCTGCATTCTCGACGCTCTAAGCTAACTACGCTTGCCACATATCCTGCCGGAATGAGAGTTTTATCGATCCCAAGACGCTTCAGTCACCGTCGTTGCTCTCAAGGTGGAAAAAACATACGACTCATTGGATATTACAAACCTTTACTTCCTGTCACAAGGCGTCCTGTTCACAGTCGCATTACATATAGGTATACATCCTTTATTTTTCATGGAATTTTATAGGCGTTAACTTGCTTGTACCGTGTACAAAATTAAAATACTAATGCAATATAGAATCAGACTTCGCCACGATCAATTTATATCACATGAAACGAGAGTCACGTCCGTTTGAATGAAACGTAAAAGTAAATGACAACTGTTCAACGATATACTATTTTAGTATAGCTACTACTGGTAATATTTCATGTCTGCGTAGACAACAGGTGTTTCACGAATATAACTATTGGAGCTTAAAGTACGAAAACAACGAGTGATTTCAGGAGTTCAACAACTGCTTTCGCAATTCTTTTTTTGCATGAGCCCTATCTTTTTTTCTTATTTATTTTCAACTTGAATACTAGTGAAAGGGATACGTATCAGGTAAGGATTCTATTCCGGAGTATGCCTGGAGGCCTGCCTGCTGTACGAAGAGAATTTTTCGTTAATTTTTCCCATGAAATTCACGATATAATTTACCGTAGGAATAAATAGCCGTGGGACATCGTTATCCATTCTTTACTTATTGCTTATAACACACGATATTTTGAGTGGCTACAAGTAGATTTTACAGTGCACACGGTAAAAATTGATATTCGCAATTTTTACTGTTTTCCACGGTGGATTTTAGCTATTTCAATTAAATATTTTCTGTTGCTTTACATAAAAATATTTGGCTAATATAATCGAAAACTGATAAACATTGTCACAACATTGTAAAATGTATAGTATTATTAGTTGCTAAAGTCAGCTGATCCATTCGATCTCTGCGATAGAATCACATGAGACTGTTCAATAAACCTACATTTATTAGTCTGAAATATGAGAGAATAACTAAAACAAATAAATATAAATTAAATAATGATTTAAAAAATTAATATCATTTCTTAACAATTCTTAACAACAACAATATTGTCTACCATTGCTTATACGTACTGAATGTGAATTAACCCAACCATCCATTTGATTATGATTAATAACCTCCCAATTACAATTATTATTAGTAATTTTATAGAATTGCACATATTCATCTAAAAATATACCATTGAACAACTTTGCAGCTATTAGAAAATCCTCACCGCCATCAGTTACAATTTTTTTAATGTGACGTGATTTTAAGACTCACTGTCATAAGGCGACTCCTGCCACAATTAGTTATCATTTGCAAGTAAAAGATCATAGGAACAATTAGACAAGGCATGGCGTATGGTCAATTTAATTTTTTTTCAATATTCACTAAGTCTTCCAGTACTCCATGTGGACCGGGTAGGGATAAAAATGATGCCAACAGATGTCAATTTGCCTACTGAAGTAAGAATAACTGTAATAAAAAAAGAAAATACGCATTCAAACTAAATATAAATAAGAGACATATTTATAAGAGATATAGGAAACGCTGTAGAAATGTCAAAAATTTGTCTGGAAACAAGTTTGACTATTCGTCACAAAATCTGATAATGCAGTACTTTATCAAGGTATTAACTTGGAAGATCTACACAGACTATTCATATTTAATATAAAGCTTGTCTGACCCTATACAATTACATGTAGAATTCCGTAAATTTTATTAACATAACCATGAAACCTTGAAACCTTATCATTTCAGCCCATCATATTGGATCCGCTAATTTGAATTTCCGAATATTGAGTTCAGATTTATAATTAGCAACTTCAGAAACCTTCGAGTACCAAATTTCAAGAGAATCGTATGTAAAGAAAAATGTATGCTTCAAAGAGTTAAGCACAATTCCCTAGTCAAAAGTAACTACTGCGTCGATTCTGATTTCGTCCCTATGAACAGGACCTAGAACTAATGCTTGTGTATTCCGAACTTAAACGGAATTTATATATTCTGTTTTCGTACCACAGAGAAAAGCGAAATCAAATTAAAAAAGAATCGAATCGATACTTATTTGTTGTCACGAGTTGCCTGCTCTATATACAATATCTTCCGTATAGCCTGATTTAATCTCAATCTTCTTAGGTTAGTAACTAAGGTAAGAGCTGCCTAATGCATTCTTTCACTATATAATTTTCCAATCTCATTGTTATTCCACTCCGATTCTATTTTACTTTCCAACTTTCGCATATTAGCAGGATCAGTGAATTCATTTAACCCGAGAATAGTCGCGCGATTTTGTTTTCCATTTGATATGCATTGAATTTGGGTGTTTCAGATATCCTACTTCCGAGTACAATACATAGCACACTTCAAGTCCCATGAGTCACCCTTTCTCTCGTATCATGACAACAATCTGTAGTAATAAATTATTCTCCTTCGAATTTATATGAAAATATCATAGAATCTGAGCGTAGCACGCCTACCTAAGTGTTTGACATTAATGCGTTAAACATACAAGAAGACGTGTCGGAGTGATAAAGGAATTATGATAATGGAATGAGACAGTAGAATTGACAAATGGACGTTTTTGAATATAGTTGCATATTTCAGTGAATCTAATGGAAAGCCATTGCAAGGTCTTTAGAAATGTTTATCTATTCATGATAATGCACCGTTATACTTATGAATTCAAACGCTTGATGTTATGGCAAACAAAGGTAGTACTACAAAACTTCATAGTGCCCGCTTATAAATAACCTTAATGATAATTAGGAGATAATTTATATTTAAAAAACTTAATGAACACAAAAAGATTAAGGTTTCAACTTTAAGATTAACGTGAATTGTCCTCATATGTTAATCACTCGTGTCTACACGATGACTTGATGATAGAACAAAAGACATCTACTAAAATTGAATCCAATTCCTTGAACGCTGCTTCGCAAACCTGAGTTAATATTTTAATGTTTACGATCTACATAAGAAGGGACTTTGATCAAACTCGTTAAAGCTCACCAGCATCTTCATTAGACATATTGTCTAACGAGGTTTAACATGGTTAAACGTCCCTGCTAACCCTACCTACCCCCGAATCTACCAACCACCTCATTTGCTGAATTTTAGGCTTCGTCCCGTTGGGAAAGACAGGTCATCACTACCCCGTAAGTGCCAACACTTTTTATTGCTCTGATTATCGATTCTACATAAAGTTGTGTCGAGAACATTTCTACATAGCCTGTTGACGTTACACAGTGAACTTCAATTTTTCTTTTTGCTTGTTAAATGGATTGCCTTGAGAGTGAAGGACTAACAATATACAGGAACATCAATCTTCTTATCTCTATTTACCTTGATAAAGGGTTCGATTAAAGAAACACCACTTGAGCTTCTAAGTTTTTACGACTCAACGTTGATATCGTTCACGAATGATATGACGTTGATAACACGTTTGCTTTCAAAAAACCGGTACCTTTCAATGTACAAATAATTATCTGAATTATTAGCCGTTTTATGGCATGGGCATTATGTAATTCGATAACGCCATGTGGAAGATACGAATGTCCCTCGCGATACGTCATTTAGCTGTTAGTCAGTAACACGATGGAATTTCGAGAAACATTCAAAAGGCCAAAGGTACTAATGACGGATATGTGGCCGGTTCAAACAGAGAGAATTATACAAGTAGATTCAAACGGGAAAAGAACGAGGAGAAAAGACATTAAAGTTTCATTTTCAAGTTTCATCATATATTGATATAAGATACGACTTACGAATTAATCATACATTAAAACTTGATCTGTAGAAATACTGTAAAAGCGAAAAGTATAGTACTGCGGTTGCCACTTAATTGACTATTGCCATTAATTATCCTAGAATGCATCGTTTAATCTTGAATATTTGTTACATCATTTTTTGTTATGACTTCATCTGTTAAACAAAAGTAGACCCACTGAAGGGTCAGGCAAAAGAAAAGGTGACAAATCATTCTTGCAGAACCTTGTACCTGTCCACAGCCTTGATTTATCACAATAATATTAAATGAGCGATTCGTCAGAAGAGTAAAAGCAAAGTTTGTCAGTGCCAGAAGAACGAGAGAATCATCCATAAAAAAATAAGTTTGAAAATTTCCGTAAAAAGCAGTAAAAAAAAGAACGTTACGAATACCTCTTGTGAAGTATACTGAAAAAATGCACGAAAGCGACGGGTGGTCTTTGGAAGTCTTCTTAAAATATAAATCGCTACGATTAAACATAAACATCACTAAAGTCTGGAACGAAAAATTTAGACCCAGAAGTGTATATATACATTAGATATAGTCGAGTATCGGCAATTGCAGAAGGTCCAAAAGGGTAAGGGGCTTGCAAAGCGCAGGTTTCTCAAGGGCGCTACGGTTTCCTCGAAAAGCGGGTACCTAGCCGACACGGGTACGAACACGAACGCACACGCCACATCGGAAACCGACCGCACGACGGCACTTCGTCCCGACTTCTCGACTCGTGCACTACGCCAAGTTCGTTCTGTACGGATCATCGCGCTCGATTAGCCTCCGTGTTACAACCCCAAATACCACCAAGGATCAGCACGTAGTAGAATGGATTGTGACACTTGAATATAATTGAAGGGAGCAGAGAACTGATCGTTGTGTTAACTTAGGAATGTCTGGTTACATGTCAAAGATTGTCACCGGTGTTCAAATCAAAAGGAACAACATGTGACAAAGATCATGTATTATTAAAACATAAGTGAACGCAAGTGCTGTGAAATATGATAGTGAAACTGGACAGAATATAGAAAACAAAAGTATAATGGATTATTTTTCGAGAAAACGAAGCTTATTTATTATGCTTCATAAGTTTATATCGACGATGCTGTTGCATTCAACTTGTTGGAAAGAATAATCTTGAGGTAAGCAATATGTTTCTTACGCTGCCAGCGAAGAATAAATCTTTGGTTACTACTTCGGAAAATTTTTCATGAAAAATGTGACGATAAAGTTTCATTAGATATCGACGTTAACTTGAATTTGTACAGTTGATCGGTAATTAGATATGTACGTGCAAACCTCTTACCTATTCATTGAAGGAGAACGTGCTAGTGAAGTTAGCATAGATAATTCAAAGAAGTGTAAAGGAAAATTGTTTAGGCAGTGTATAGTTAACTGTAAGAAAATTGATTCAAGTATCTCCAAAAAGAATTTTTTAGAAGTTTACGACTCGACTTAACATTACTCAAAGGAAGAGAAATTAAAGTGCAGTTTTGAATAATAAAATGTAGGAACTATCCAGAACTTGAGGAACCAAAAATCATGGATTAAAATCAATATTTTCAAAGCTGTAAATCACAATAATTATGGTAAGCACGTGAATTATCATTGAACCTTGAACTCGGTTTGGTTGGCGTAAATTCGTGGTAATCCGTGAATACGATATTCAAACAGGCATCTTTTAACGATTAAATGTCCAATAGATGCGTAAATAAAGTTAGGGAAGTGCAGAAATGACATAGTTTTTTACTAATTTCTTGCGTCAAAAATTTGCCAATCTCCAACTCGAGTAATGCTGAAACGAAATGCTTGTAACAATATTAGATTGTCATCTATATAAAAATATACATATATATATGTACCGCTATATATATGCAAACAAAGAATTGAATAACGAATGTATCTTGAACGGTCCTTTGAGACTGCAAGAAAAGAATCGCAGAATAACTACAGGTAATTCGAACAAATTGATAACTCAATCTAAAAGTAAAAGAAGCTTTCTTTTTCATGAAAATAGCTGCTTAACAAAGCATAACGACGACCGTCTAATTAGAAACCAAATATGTATGGAAAGACAGTACAACACAACAGCATTACCGATTGACAAGAGCGGCTCTATTTAATTACAGTAATTGTATTCGTTGGTAAGTTAATAAATTGATCTCCCTATCAAAAGACATATTTGCCATAATAAATGATTGCAGAAGAGAATAGATCCAATTGAGTCATTATCTTCTTACACACAAGACAGCATCTCTGGAATACAGCGGTGTATTTACGCTTCATAGAAATTCTGAGAGTTGTACATAGTAATACAGATGAACAAAACATATTTCCTTTGAGGTTCAAATAATTTAGTACTCGCAAGTCAGTGAGCATACAGATAGTCGCGGAGTAGATTAAAATTAATTATTAACCACAGTGTTTATTTCACAAGCTGATCCGATGTAGAAAATTTATTTCAATGAATCAGATGATTTCAGGTTTTTTTAGATAAACTTTCTTCCACAAAATAACTTTCGTTATAATCTTTTAGAACGAAGGTTGGAACGCTCGTCCGTCTCTGAATATAAATGGTAATGAGTCTAGAAAAGTGAACCTTACCGTAGGTACTTCTCCTTAGACTTTACTTTATGTAAGGGCCTTTTTATTAGCTGAACGATAACCGTCCCTATCTTATCCTTGGGACTCTAATGGAAAATGTTGAGTAAAGCATGACATTTACCCAGTGTCATGACGATCTGCCGATTTACGAAGAACAAAGAGTGTTGTGATCGCACGGTATAAAAAGAAATTCTTCGTGATAATCATGGTTCTCTGGACATCTCTGACACTAAGTGAACGCAATATCCGATGCTTTGCTCGACTACATAACTCAAAAGACATGTTATTTACATTGCAGATTAATTAAGTCACTCGACATTATTCAAGATCTCCTCCTCTAAGATGTATTGATCTATCCGATACGACGGTTTTATAATATCTAGAGCCTGATAGACACTCAATGATTTATTTTCTTTATAAAAGAGAACTCGTTCTTCATAGTCTTCTCTCTGAAATTACTGTTCTTAGATGTCCATAATCGTTTGGTATACTCATACCATAAGACGATATCAATATATATACATATACATATATGTATTGGATATCGTATTAAAATTTCTTGCGCACCAATGTGAAAGATTAAACGAAGATATCCACTATGAAACCTTGAGTGCATTTTAACGGAGGAGAAACGAGGAGATAATTCAAGTAGAAAGAAGTAAATGGTGAAATTAGATGAACCGTCGTAAATCCATTTTATCGTGCAGTGCGTGCTCGCAAAATCTATTACGTGTGTCAATGTGGATGGGCTAAAAAACGCGAAGGGTATAAAATTCGTGCGTCGTACAGTGTGAAATTGTCGGTGCGAATTGAGTGTATAGACACGGCGTAATTGTGGCCAGGAGAAGAAGAGAGCCCATGAAGTTAGCGGGCATATGTTAACACGGTAAGCAGCTTCGGTAACTTTCATCACAGCTTATTTTCAGTTCTCTTCACAAAACAAGCTAGAAGACTAAGGATTGGCCCACTCGTGTAAATTCATGTTTAAACTTACAGAACACTCTGGTGTCTCTCAATAAGATCCAATTCACTCGACCAATTGTAAGATGCTTCGGTTATTACGATGCTTTAGACTCTAAGTGACATATTGTATTCTGTCAGAATAATGTGATTTTCCTTAAATCAATAATTCAGTTACCTTTCTCACCGAGTACAGTTAAAATCATGGCTATTGATTTTTCCCATCAATTTTCAATTATTCATCTTTTTATCTGTTGTATCGCACTAAAGGACTTCCTAATCAATAGCTAACATCTATGATAAGCTTTGAAAGGGAGATATGACAGCTACATGAAATTTCTATGAGGCACTTATGCGTGGTGAATAAAATATTGAACTTTTATATTGAAATGAGTTTCTCGGCACGCTTCCAGAGACGGAATGCTGTTACAACAAGAATTTTAAATTACAAAAGCCGAAACAAGGGACATGAGGGCGAACTGTTCAGAGAGGGGACCTTGTACAAATAACTGTCTACCTAACCCAATTGAAGATAAGCTAAATGTGATGAGCTTGCAAGCTTGGCAAGAATTTAAGTGTATATATCGTCGCATTACTTTCTCTCATAAATATTCATTTCAATGTCTGCCAAGGCGAACAAACAAATTTTGTTTCACATTCCTCTCTTTTACGCTTTTCCCTATTCGCTGTCATATGTTATTCGAAAGATTAAATAAAATTATTTAGGTCGTCAGAGACATTGTTTTTCATTTGCATTGAAAAATTAATGTTTATAACTATATTTTATTGTTGCTCTATTCAATGGAACTTTGAATAATAAGATTTCGAATGAAAATTCCTCTCCGACGTTTCTTATGTAATACCTTCGATGTTACCGGCGATTTCTAGAACATGGTACACGTAGGGCTTGAAATAATTCATTGCATTTGATTGGTAAATAAATTCAATTAAAAGAACTCGTTGGATTTATGATTTTAATTAATCTTATCCAATATGACTGCTCTTAATTAATCTAGGTATTAAGTATTATCCAAGCTATAGCTATCTGATAAGCTGTCCATTAGCAGCAGGTAAACAGCTCGTTCGCATTAAAAATGATATAAGTATGTATTTAATCGAACTACATAAAAAAATAATTAGATTTTATACACAAAATATGCAGATTCATCAGTATAATCATTTTATTTTAGATTATAAACTAAAACTGGATTACTGTAATCTTCATGCTGTTTTAACCACGATGACTTATCTCGTTTTTATGAAGTTACCAGATCCAGTGTTTCACATAAACGTTTGATATTACTCATAAGGATGCTTGACCCAAAAATATTGCTTTACTAAAACCAAAAGGGTGTATGCTTACTGAAAATCCTATGTTTGTACGACCTTTTGCTTCTTGTGTGGCGATTTGTAAAAAATTTCAAAGGTCCCGACGTAATTTATTACGTCAAAGTACATAACGAAAAAAAAAAAAAATAAAAAAACCTTAACACACAATCATTTTGACTCTAATATTTAATGGCTTCTATATTTTTATCGAAGTACCTATAAAAGCTCGGCATAAGTATTATTAGTCAAACGTCAAATGTCTCCGAGTCAACTGCATCAAAAACAAAACGAACAAGATATTGGATTCGAAAAAGGGACATCGTAAGCTCCTGTGATGAAGACAATAAAATATACGTGTAAAGTCTAATGTTATAGGAAACGTAAAACAATAAAATATAAAGCGAGAAATAGCACGTTTATGTACGTTAATGGTGTAAAAGAGGCATGAGGTCGTAAAACGTTATGTTTTCGCTAGTTACTCGCACGCAAATTTGTAATTTACGATGACACTTTTGAGCGAGCTTACGTATCTAATACCTATTCCTATTAGTGAAATTACTTAATAGGTCATAAAACGTAATAATCTTCATACGGCTAGTTCACTCTTCATCAGAAGTCAAATTAAGCTCATTAAAATATATACACGAAGATTCGTTGCGTACGTTTGTATGGATTATCATACTAGTATCCTATCAATGTAGCTGAATGCAACGTACAGATTGTAACAAAACATGTTCGTACACACAGAGCTATTTAAAAAACTGTGGATTCTTAGGATTATTGGCAGTATCAATGAAAGACGAATCAGCCAGTAGCAGTAAAACTAGATCGAACACATGTCGTATCAGCCCTTCTATCGAAGTGAATTCTAATACGTTCTCGCTTTAGGAGATACTTTCAAATTCTGTTTGCCAACGGTTCCCATTGATTGTCACAACTTCACGTACCATACATTCGGCAACACCCTAGCATATTCGTCCCTTCGATCGATCGGATTAAACGAAGGCACTCCTTTTTTTTATATTTTACTGTATGTCAGCCTGGGGAAATCATTCCATCCAGTCACGATCCTACGTTCAATTTTATATCTTGGCTAAGCATTTTTGTCAGCAATTTCTCAACGATTTTCCCGCAATTTTTTTAATTTATAGAGATATAAATATGATTTGTGGGTTATTCAATTTTTGTTCGAGCGCGACAACTTTCAGATGTTTCTTTACAGAGGGGAATGTGCATTTGATTATTTTTTATTTATACATATATCGTAAAACTGTTACTAAGATACTTTGTATGGGAAACAGCCGTAGGGGCTCGTAAAAAATTCCAAAGTTTTGAATTTCGTTCACATAAAACGGACGGTTTTAGAATTATTGTTAACCAAAGTAATGTAAGTAAAGTAGCAATTCAATACTCACATAGATAGTCTTTACCAATCAAACTTTCATCCACTCAGTCACAGCGGCTAGAGAAATTTCGATTATTTAGAAGTAGCGAAACTTCGGGAGATAATTAAATAAGTGAAAAAAATATTAGCTGAAGGTAAATAAAGTTTGAAGAGGTTTGCTCAGTTATTTCCGAAAATTCCCTTGGGTACCCTTCTCAGTCTTGTCTTGCCGTGAGCAATATTTCGGTAATTTGAAAACATCAATAGATATTCATCGAACATTCCTTTGCTACCGTATGAACTAATGATCTGAATATTTTCAAGTATAGCAAAGGCAGATTGTGGCAAATAGTATCCTGTAAAGAAATTCAATAAGGCTTCGAAATTCAATTTACGGAATGGAAAATCCTTGCCTTTTATAGCTCGAAGAATATCGTTTCAGTAGAGCTACAAGGAAAATCTGTTTTATTTATCAACGGAAGTAAGAAATGTATAAGTTTAAATTTTATTTCAGATCTCCACCGGCAGGATGAATTTCTCGTGGTCTCCGGAGGATGGAGGACCTGATACATTATGGCCAGTAATGCTCAACTCTACGTACTGGAGTGGCAGCAATTTATCTTTATATGATGATTATGGTAGGTTGCATAAATAATTAACGTTTTTAATATAAATATCAACCTTGGGTTAGCATATGTATTAGCTCTTAAAATTTTACCAATTTCAAGTTAATTTACTAACCAACTAATTACCGTATCGATTAACTGTTACCGGGGAAAATTCCGCGAAGCAGAAATATCACAAAGCCTCTCAATTTTATGCAGTAGTAAATTTGACCGAGCAGTAAATGATATATGGCTACTATAGTGAAATATTGAAACAGTAAATTGTTTGATAATCATCATAAAATGTTAGTGCGAAGTAAGAAAATATTCAAAGACAATTCAAGAGCAAAAAGAAAACTTGTAATCTCTCGAAACTTTTATCCAAGTATTATAGTAGTACTTCGTAAATATGATATTGTTATACTACACTCGTCAAGTAACATAGTTGAAGTGGAATAATATCAGTTGAACGAAAGATAATCGTAACGATATTTTTTCTCATCCGAACTTAAAAAGAAATATCGTTGATCTTTAAATGTTTTTTCGATATATCATGTTTTTGGTACAATATAACTTAAAATCACGACAAATTATCAACACGCGAACCTAAAATCAGGGTAGAACCGTCATTTTTCTCGATGCAAATATCTCCCTTATAATACGTTTCATTGTTAGAAGTCAAAATTATTATCCGAGCGGTACACTCTCGCAGGCTGGCATATCAGTTGCTATAGGCATAACTCGTTAGCGCGATATACGAAGACATACTAAAAACTGATTTCATTTTAATTAACTGGCAGTACTGTCAGTCGAAAGTTAAAAAAAAAGGGCGGACAAAGTCTAAGATAAAATCTTCTTGCAAGAACGCTAACCATAATCTTATAAGTAAAACGACTTTTTATCCCACACTAGACGATCTCTACGACGTACCAGCTGGTCTTATAGCTTTACTGAGTGTCTGCTACGGAAGCATCTCCGTCCTTGCTGTTCTTGGTAACTCCTTGGTGATATGGATAGTTGCCACTTCACGTAGAATGCAAAGTGTCACCAACTGCTTCATCGCCAATCTAGCTCTGGCTGATATCGTCATTGGACTCTTTGCTATTCCATTTCAAGTAAGTCGCCACTTGTCCAATCTGAACAACCAAACTATACTCGTGCCTTTTAACAGTTTCAGGCTGCCCTTCTACAGAGGTGGAATCTACCGCATTTCATGTGTGCTTTCTGTCCGTTCGTCCAAGTTCTCTCTGTTAATGTGTCCGTGTTCACTCTGACTGCCATCGCGGTTGACCGTCATCGCGCAATTCTGAAGCCTCTCAGGTACGCATTTCTCATTCTTCCTGATTAAACGTCGTTTTGTCAGCAATTCATCTTCGTGTTTCATTTGTCGATTTGTGAAATGCACCATCGATCATAGTTTACGTCGTACGTGATCGGCAGTTTAGTTGCTTGGGGTTATTATGAGATATCTTTCATCGTCACCTAGATAAAATAATGTTATCGGTCATGTTTGATACTTATGATATAATCATTTTTACTAAGTAAATTTAATTCCATAGAAAAAGGTGAGAGTCTCGATATGCATAAACGAGTTCTACCTAGTTTATTGACATTTTGTCAGTAACGTAAAACAGCTGATCCTCAAGTTTGTAGGCTTTTTATGCTTGCCATAAGTGCAAGAGAGAAGGACTCATTGGTATATGCCTATGTAAGAGAGAGACGGACACAATGCCTGACATAAATTAGAAGTTTATTATATTTTTGCCAAAATCACCGAATTGTCTGCTGTACATCGAACTGTTTACCTCGCTTACTATTATATGTGGAATGGCAATAAAAATAATTAGTGTATGATCAAAAAGACTGTATGACAGCTTTTAAGTTTTTCAGACACGTTTCAGATGAATATAGCTATAAGAATGATATATACCTATTCCATATAACAAGTATAGAACTCATAATCATTTTGCCTGGAGCACCCGCAATTCAGTTTGTGTATTCCAAACATTTCAAGAACAAAATTTACTACCTTGGAGTGTGTCGTATACTCTTAGTTCTAAACTCTATATGTATGTATATATATTACGCAAGTTAATGTGAGAATATTCTAGGAACGTAATTCCTTATTGAAGAAAGTTATTACATTTCCTATCTTGAATATTATGATCACGACATACTAACAATGATGGCCAAGTTCTATGTCGTTACCGCTGTTCTGAGTTCCTATTGCGTTTTTCAGTGCTAGACCAAGCAAGTTACGAGCAAAAATTGTCATTGCTGGTATTTGGTTGCTAGGCGGTGCTTTGGCTGCTCCGATGGCAGCAGCTCTCAGAGTAGTAATGGTACCGGAAAGTGCAGGCGGTGAGTAAAATCCAATTTAAACTGTTAGTAGACATATAAATTACAGAAGAAGACACGCTTGCTCACTTGAATTGCCCACAAAATATTTATTCAATTGAAAAGTCATTTATTCAAAATCATTCGAATTACAATTAACCCACTCTTTTAGAATTAGACTTTCTCGACTTCCAATAACGAAACTTTCCATTATTCAAGACTGTACGTGTACCTCATTATCCTTGAGTGGTTAGTTAGATAACCAACCATGGGTAAACAGTGGGAAATGCAAACATTTATTGGACACACTACCAATCAGCCGACCGAAAATTTGCATCGATCGCCCCCTTAGCATTGTGGATTCCATTTACATCCCTTTGTTTTACCCCTCGTAACGGTACACTGACAGGCTTCGTGATAACGAGTAAAAAGTTTTAAGATATCTTTAACATTATCCAGTATAGATAAATCCCTTTCTGCTTTAAGAAAAATATTTACGAAAGGTTAACAGGATCAAATATACGTGAGATAGCAAGAATGTACACAAATTTAATTAAGCCTCGCTATACATTTCTCACAATGAAAAACATCGTTCCAACGTTCTTTTTTACTTGTATTCTCGAGTTTTATTTTATTACTTAGTACCGAGCATAAAGCCACGATTCGAGATGAATGGAAATAGGAGGAATCGCTTGGGTTTCAAATTAATTTGGACGGCTCGAATTACTCTTATCCCGAAGTACTTTCCTTTACTGGGTTTTCATCAAAGAACAAACTTCTTCCACCCTCGATGCTCTTCTCAATCTTCTGAGAAAAGTCATTGTGCACCGTAAACTTTAATAAATTTCCTATAGGTAGCGAACATTTAAAAAATTATGAGCAAGGGAAACATTATTAGATGTTTTTATCCAATTAATTTGATCGACAGCCTTCGGGAGCTTCCAAGTTTCGAATACTGATTTTCAATGAAAGCGTAGAATTTAGAAATCCATAACTAATTTTCTGACATTTTAAAACTTTTAAGAAGCAGTTTTAGGACGTAAGATAATACGGCGCCAAATTTTCCTAGTATTTAACAGTTCGACGTCTTGATTAACAAATACATCGTCAAAACATAATTATAGTTTCCTAACTTTGAGCAAAGTTATAATAATGTTCTGTAATCAATGAGGACCAAGAGCTTGATACATTATAATTACTGATGCATCAATCTATTAGTCATTTTGATACCCAGTTGATGAATGGATGAAAGGCAAGACAAGCTTCATATGAATCTATTGGGTGTATAATAAATTTCCAATTACAGTTGGCAGACTACGCCTCAAGCCATTCTGTTGTAATGAGAATATGTCAGAGAAATCGATGCTCACGTATAGAGCTTTACTGGGTTTTCTACAGTACCTGACACCTTTAACAGTAATATCCTGCGTGTATGCGAGAATGGCTCTGAGACTTTGGGGTAGCCGAGCGCCAGGAAACGCTCAAGACTCTCGTGACGCCAACCTTATGAAAAACAAGAAGAAGGTAAATTATACTAGTTTTTCTGTAGGTAGGAAAACGTGGGAATAAACGGGCGATAATAGAAAAAAAAGTACTTAATACAATCAGTTGATGTACAAATACTGGAAAATGGAACATTTAAAGAAAATAAATATTTTTTTTATTGCCACTCATACCCATCGTGTTCAAGTAACTTTTTATACCCTACAATGTTGATAATATTGCCGTAACTGCCCTTTATGACTTCCACCCTCACTTTATTCAGAAATAACGCATTTAATTTCATCTTGACAATTTCCCGAATTGCTTCGTCTGAAGAGCGTGGTAAGATGAAGATAACATCATTTCCTCAGATTCTATTGTACCGGCAGTTACTTATCTTGAAACGCATATGAATTATTTTGTCGAATAATACATTGTAAAGAAATTCTTTAGTGTTAACCATCTGTCTTTAACTCCTTGGCCGACGTGGAATGTCTCATTGTTTGTGCTCGAAATGACAGAAAAAAGTAGTTTAATTTCCATGAAATGTACGTCATCAACGTTTTTTGGGCCGTTGATTACCAATTTGAGGTAAAATTGTAGAAATTAAAAATCTGTAAAGTTTTTCATTTACATTTTCTCCTCCTGAAAGACAACAGTTCCCAGCTATTTGGAGCATGAAAAATAAAGATTTTTGTACTCTGATATTTTGATTGGATTAACTTTAATTATACTGAAAAAAGTAATTTAATTTTTTAACAGGTTATCAAAATGCTGGTCATAGTGGTGGCACTCTTTGCAATTTGCTGGCTACCATTGCAAACGTACAACGTGCTGCAGTATACGTATCCAGAAATAAATGAGTATGTCATTGAAATTCCTATATACCATACACTAAAAACTTGTAGGGTTACATAACAGGACATAAACATGACTAAACCTCCTTAATATGAATCATTTTCTCGATTTTTGCGATCAATCGTGAAATTAATAACAGTATTGCCTAGAAGGATAACAAACTACTTACTGTGGATATGCCAACATTCTCCACAGATATCCAACAAAAACTGTGGAGTTTTGGATACGCTAAAACTTTTAGACATGAATAATTATATAAACGTGGCGGTAGAACAAGTCAACAAAATTATCCATGTTTTAATCTCTCAAAAGTGAAATAAATGATTTCAGGTATCGCTATATCAATATAATATGGTTTTGTTGCGACTGGCTGGCCATGTCAAACAGCTGTTACAATCCTTTCATATACGGCATATATAATGTAAGCAAAAAAGAACACTAAAGAGTAATAAAAATAAGATCAAAAACATAGCCATATGATGGTAAACAAAAATTAAATATTTTATTCACAAATTCTAGGAGAAATTCAAACGAGAATTTCAACAGAGGTGTCCATTCAAATCGCGAAAATGGTCATCCAGTCCTCCTACGGACAGTTTCGACACGGATAAGACACAAAGTACCAGAGCGTCAATTAGGTAAATGATTAATTTTTATGTTGCCATAATTTTTTACCTATGCAGTACCGTACATGAAGTGCATCCATTTTGATAGATTTTGAATAAAAATATTATTATAAACTAAATTTAAACATTTTTTTATCCTAGGTATGATTGGCGAAGACCAGCCTTAGGAGGATGTCCAGCCACTGCATCTTTTTATCCTGGTGTATCTGTACGTGGTCCTTCCCTAGGACGTGTGGAAAGTAATTCTAGAGCTTTAAATGCAACGGGCTGTTTCATTCGAAATGGACACCCTAACTATCAATCAAAGAAAAAACATGCAGAAAGATCTGCTGAACTTTATGTCTTCCCTTCAGGGAGACACAAGCATTCGCGTAACCTTGCCTCTGAGGAATTATGTCTATAAATTCTTATTTTTTTCTCTTTAATTCTCTGCTGGGCATAAGGCTTCAGGAGTCTGAACGCAAAAGTGCTAAAACACTTAGAACCAGCAAAGGGTTAAGCTTTGTGTATGTATAGCTATGCATACTTTGAGTTTGACCTGCAATTTCCTCAATACAATTTGTTCAGTTACAGTTAAAAAATTTGCCAGTTTAACGGTACATAAGAGAAATTAATGTAGCTACATTCTATGTATTGTTCAATTCAATTTTATATATTCAACTTAATTTAACCGAATCTCATAACTTTTCAAAGTTCATAACTGTGCAATTTAAAAATATAAGATGTTACGAGGTGGCATTAGCCCTAAAGTATCTTAAGATAAACCTACGCAGAAGAATGTTTCAAGGTTGATAAGGACTTTTAATATGCTTTAAAAAAATATTAACAATAGATACGAGAATAAGTTCGATCTCATATTAGAATCATGGCGACCGGATAGCTGGCCGCGCTGTACGTGATCAGCTGTGGTGTCACTGTTATCGGCGACTCGATTTTGGGTGGCGGGGAGAATCGAAAATTATAATTCTTATATGTAATAATTACATACAAATTATAATTATGGTCTGATCGAATCGTTTCACCGCAGTACAGCTTTATATGCTCCACAATATTCAGGACCCCGTTGAGGCACTAACAAAAATTGCATCCTCGCGCTCGAAAACCTTAATAACATTTGAACTATTTTCTTTATCAATCTATTACTTTTAAATTATTTTTTCGACCGAATAAGTTCCATGAATACTGCTCATCCTGTAATTTTGTATCAAGTTCCTATTAAGTTTTTTTATTATTAATAATATATAGAACAAAATTGTGGAGGACTTGATTCGTTTGAATTGGTACTTTACAAATCAGATAAGTCACTTGAGTAGACATTTATATGTTGTTCTACGTCTTTGTTCTAGTCAATATATAAGTACCCTATGGTCATTGGTAGTGTAAATAAAATATACTGTGTATATTAGTCCAAAAAATAATGCTGTCCATTTGAATTTTTTCCTTAGATATTCAATGTTCATTTCTTTAATTATAACTAGTTGTACAAGTATAAGAATGTTTTTGATAAGTATCAGATACCTCTGCATAAGCGAAACAGGAGACGATCATATTTTCCTATTTAACATCCATATTACTGCAAATGGATATTACCTTATAAAAATTGTGCATCCTGTTTACATGAATTTACACTTGCATAGCATAGCACTGCAATAAAGGATAATATGGGAGAGTTCAAGGATAAATGATATGGCATATTTAAAAATAGAAAAAATAATGGTGATTTATTTAAAATAAAATATCAAGGATGCATTGAATGCAACTATGAAATTCTTAGAATATTAATCTCTGTTTTAGTCATAATTTGTATTATTGCGACGTTCTATATCACGTATCTCTAAAATATCGGTTTTTAGATGTAACTTCATGATCTCTCTCCAAATATCCATCCTGTGTTCTTCACTGTCAATGCCCAGTCGTAACAAGATATTCTCATTTATTCTGAGTAATGCTCTTCCTGTTATATCATGCTAACACATAATAAAGTATATCAGTTAAAAATGTTTAAAGGCCATAAATACTTTGTTTAGCTTATCTACTGTAACGAGCAACACTTACATATAAAAATTTTTCATGGTAAAGCTGATAGTAGTCACTGCAATGCCTTCGTAACCATTTTTGAACATCAAGTACATTCCACAGATACACTGGACGAGGTCTGGCAGTTTTATTCTAAAGCGTAACAAAATAACGTAAGAGAGGAAACATGTATTACATATACTTCCTAAGAAATTAAACGAATGTAAAAGCATTCTCACCTTGGGTCTATTATATGGGTTAACAACTTCCTCAACCATTGCTATTCTCCACTCTCAGCAATATATACAAGGACAAAACGGACAAAACTAAGGAATATTTGTTATACTGCTTTCATCATAATTAACGAACATGGTATAACCATTATAAAGAAATAATTTTTACACTACATACATATAATTACTCCGAACTCATTGCACTTTGTAGAAGTACGAAGAATGAAAAATAAACTCAAGCGCGTGATAGCACAATAAGCATCTTGTTCCTTTTTGGCTAGCCCTCATAGAGGGCCAAGTACCAGAAAACAAATATTATGCAATTTATGTGAGATGTAACATCCATTTTCCATGTGAATGTACACAAACCAATAACAATGTTAGATTTCTAGAGATGCACATCAAAAATATTACCTATAATTAAATTCAAGTACTAGATTTCCCTTTTAATCTCATTCATTTATTCATCACACCTAGATAAAGTTAGCTGGACAACTTTAACTTATTAATTTTTAATTATACCTTATCGATTGGTGGTCATATGTGGCCTAATTAAAATATTTGGTGGTCCATCGTTCTTACTTAATCAAATAATTCAAATTTGACCGTGAAGTTGGCCGAAATTGTTTTTTGTTTTAAATCAATTCAAATAGGGCTTAAGCAGTTCGTAATCGTTTGGTGATTATGAACACGGTCTTCTGTTTATGTCAGTTTATGTCGTAATCACGTTCAACTCAAAATCCTACTCCCGGATTCGCCGCTACGATTTAGCGCCATGCTTTTGGATCGCCTAAAACCGTACCGCTGTGCATCTACCTACTCATCTCTGATGTAGGTTACCTATTTACCTCAGTAAAGTTAGCCAGACAACTTCCTTTTTAAATTTTTATCATACCTAATCGATTGGTGGTCGTTTAGTGGACATTGGCGGCCTAATTAAAATATTTGGAGGTCAGTCATTCTGTGAATTTAGCCGAAAAATATTTTTTTTCAACGAATTAAGTTTTTAATGTGCTCAATCGATGCGTAATCGTTTCGTGGTAATGAATATCATAATTAAAACGTTTGGTGGTCGTTAGTTTTCGTTCAAAATGAAAAAACCGATGCAGTCTTGACAGTAGCGGCTGGACTGGATATGGGTGTATGAACACACATTTACGGTCGATAAAACAGATATTTCTAAACAGATTGTCCTTTCGAAAGAATTAATCAATGCAAGAACGCTAGCCGATTTGGTAATTAGTAGATGCTCTGTTGGTAGCAATGACATTCAATACTTTGTTGGTAGGACTGTCATAATATCGCCAAATTGCATACTTCAGATTTATCGTCGTCTCCTCGCAAGCTCACAAATCCGCGAAAATGTCCAAGAGGAACTCCAGCAACGATTACAGAAAAGGTTTTATTCATTTTATTAGTAATAAAACTCTTCAGTTCTGGTAAATCGTTATTCTATTCTTGTCGTCATATTCCTATTTGACGCTGTACATACTTTAATATGTTTATTGATCTTATTCGAAATACACACTATATTAATTATTTGAAAAAATCGCTAGAATCTAAAGAAATACACGTGAGAAATTAATTAACTAGTGTCATTGTGATTTATCGTGGTTCTGCAGCCATTTGAAAAGTATCGAGCTCTTTAGGGAGCGTATGTAACCATTCTATAGCCATAAAAAATTCTCACGATTGTGTATTGTATAACGTTTATGGAAATCATTAAATTTCGTATTGGTATTAACCAGTTAAGATTTTAATGATATATTTTATTTTAATATAGCTGTTGTATTATTGCAAAACAAATATTAATTCTAGAGCACACAATGTAATTGTTACATTGTTACCTGATGATAGCTCGATCACTTTTTACAGCTGGGAGAATCCTAAGAACTTAATGTTCTGAAAAGAGTACAGCTTAAAAATTTCTGGTTATTAAGTCAGTGGCGTTTAACTTGATCTGAACTTTGCCAGTGTTTGACGTTGTCAGGGTCAAGTGCCTACAGAGCAGAGGATGACAGGGAAGACGAGAGAGTTCGTGAAAGATCACCATTGAGATCAGATGAACGTCGAGATTCCAGCAGTCTCTCTCATCTAGAAGCCAAGAAGCAAAAACTGGCCTTTGGCTTTGGAAAAAAACCTATCAGTGCTGAAACCAAAAAGGGGATACAAATCAAATTGGGATCAGCATCGGTTAGTCTTCTATGCTTGAAGATAGAGACATTTGTTAAATATAGTCCCACAGATTTAGCGATATTTTTAACATTGTATAATTATTAAAAAATGTTTTAAAAGAAAAATTTTTCTATTTCAGAAGCCTATTTCAAAACCAGCAGCTGTTCAGAAGCCAACAGTAGCATCAGTTTTTAATGCAGATGATGATGATGAGGAACCTGAAGAAATGCCAGCAGAAGCTAGAATGAGGATGAGGAATATTGGGAGAGAAACTCCAACTTCTGCAGGTCCAAATTCATTTGGCAAGACAAAACAGGGCTTTTGTGACTCAAAGAAAATTTTTGAGAAGACATTGAAAAAAGCCATGGAAGAGGCTAATAAATGATTCCTTCATAAACGACGTACCTCACTGCTGTTAAATATATATTAATTTAATATTTACAATAATTACGATGAATCCTGATCGTTTTTTTAATCGATCATAATTAAGGAGTTAAACTTTTCAAACTGGAAATACCAGCGTCCATTTGTTTCCCGTGTATTTTTCTTCTTTTTCTCCGTATCTCTAATACGATTATAAAAAAAATTCTGCAATGTTGAATGGCAGTCTGTAAGACCTTGTCTAATTAGATTGCATAGTAAAAGGTCTCGTACAAAAAAAAAAAAGAGAACAACCAGTAAGCTTGCTCTTTGCAATGTCTGATAATTGTATTCATGATATTACTAAGCCATTGTATTTAACACATATATCACAAAGCAAAAATTAATTTTAATAGGTGAAAGAACTTCATAGTTTGTTAATCGCGATGTTTGTGTGAAACTTCTAAGGCCTGTGATCATGTCGAGATACAAAAACGATTTTATGAATTATGGATTTTTGCATATAGACATTCATTAGAATCTTGAGTTAAATATCATTAATAAGTCACTTTAAAATAAACGAATGACAGTTAAAAAGTAATAAGGTTTATAATATTACGACTCTAGTGGATATGGAGAAGGTAACAAAGAAGTGCAAATAATGAAATATATTGTCCAAAAAAGCATGTTTTATCTGGTTTTATTTTGAATTAAAATATACACATGGTGCAAATCACTTCCTGTTCTGCTGTCCCTGGCGCAAATCCTATGAAAAACATTGGGCAATTATATAAATGTAATTATTCATTTTATGATCATTAAACAAATCAAAATTACCCTAGGGAAACTGCGGACTGGAGGTGTTCTGATACGACGATCAGCCTTAGACCTGTTACGCACTACTTTGGAGTGAATAGCACATGAGACACAGTAGTGCAATTTTGCATAGAGCTTGGGAAGCTGATAGGATGTGTATACGCTGGCCTCAGTGATATCACGGACAGCAGCAGCTTCTACAATATTACGGATGACGAACTTCTTAATCGCCTTATCCTTTGGAACGCATCTAGCGCAATTGGTGCAGCGTACAGGATTTACATGGCCACGGCCGTGCTTAGCACGTCCTCCGTTTCTTCGTTTACAAGTCTAAAATTAGAAAAATATTTATGTATTAAAACAATCATCAAAAACAGAAAAAATAATCAATCATAGTAATCAGCCGTCAAATGTTTCAGGTTAACAGCGTCTATGCAGTTCTTAGTATGAGAGTACTATATTTTTAGATAATAAATAGTTCACTTGTACGTCAACTTAATATAGAACAACGATATCACAACTCTCAAGCAGTGATACAGTTCATTAATGAAGGAAATGTGTAAGTTTTGATGTAGGTAATCACAGTATATTCAGCCACATGGCTTGGTCTTGTATACATCAATTATATTACAGGAAATATCGCCACTTTAAACCGCACAATTTCTATAAAATGATGAATATAATATTGCTTTTCACTCTGAGTACTAAATTCACACGAACATTATTCGCAAAACTACTATATTCTTTAAAATTATTATGAAAGGCAAAACTTAGTTACCATTTTCTTGCGTTAGCCAACAAAGAGAAGCCGGAAGCGTATTATGGCTGCGAAACTGGGGAAATATAACTGCAGTAGTCAAACGAAGTATTTACTGATTGTTGTCCTAAAAAAACTTTATGAAAAATATTGTATTTCCTGTCCAATAATTTTCTAGAATTACTTCAATACAATCAATTATCCATTTTCCATATACATCAATTATTCATTGTGAAGAATAATATTGATTTACACTTCATTAGAAACCACATCTAGGGAAAATATGTACTAAGAAAGCAACACTTACTAGTAAATATATGACGATTCAAATTGAAATTTGTTACTAGATCATATTCCAAATCACCTTCGTGAGCTCCGTGAGACGGATAGATTTATAACGGGTGGCATTATTGACATATAGCATGGACTACGCGATCCTTACTTCAAACTCCTTGAAAAAAATGTACGCTCGAATAGGCAAAAAGGGACTGAGGTGGCGGCCAATAGCTCGCCTTTTCTAATGCTCCCAACAGATACGTTTTCTCTACTCTCTTGTCCAAAATACCAATTTATGCTCCATCACTATATTTCGATATCTATGACCAGAATACACACGCTTTAAAGTGCCACCCGGTATAAATCCATACCTCTCACGGATATCACGCATAGTATTACTATATATACTCGACCGATCAGAAATGTGAGACTGGTTAGAGGCTCTCCGTTCCGTCGACGCCGAAATAAAAAACTTGTATTATGAAAATGTAATACTTACTACTGTTACCAATTAACAATTCAAACAAACTATAGGAAATATTTTTGTTAAAACATTCCATAAAAAATGAATAAATTTTAGATGAATGAGTATTCAGTGACCAAATAATTTATTTAGCAGGTAATTAAGTGGGAAAATGAGAAAAACGTGGCTCTGATTTTCATGGTGTTATTATCAGCACATGGAAGTTCTCCTTTTGCATAGTTAGATACACGGAGTGTCAACAACGGTAAATAATAGAAGTGGATCCAACAAGGGCCGCGATGGGTACGCATTGGGCCACAGCGTACTAAACTTAAATTAATAATATTTTATAATACAATCGAGTAATACAGTAATAATGGGTATTATTACAATATTTTAAAATATCACAACAATTAATATTTGTCTCGCATCAAATGAACAAAAGACTGCTCCGTGCAATGAGTATACGCAGATTTGTTTAGGGGATCACACCAAATTTTTTAGTTTAATCTATTTTATCATTTAATTTCGTTCGAAATCGCGTTACTAAGCGAGAAAACTACCATTGCACGGCATAGACACCCATTAGGTACCGCAGCACTAAAGAAAAAATATATATAATTTTATATACAAAAGAGGAATCGCTCCGTATACTCCCAGGCATTTACCTTGTTGCTGTTGTTGTCTTAATATAATTCCTAAATAAATTAATTCTCATTCGAAAACGGCCACTGGTTTCAATTAACGATAATATCGACCCTCGCGTCATGAACAAAGGAGAACGCACGGATAATGTTGTAAAAATAATTTAAAGCAAATGACGATAGTCATCGCAACTTTACGGTGACAATCTTTCACAAAATCCGTGCATACACGCTATTTAACTTGTATTTAACTTGCGCGCAGCTTTGATAATGCAATATTGTAGTACTGTAACTCATTAAGCGTACAGGAAGGCCGTGCGGTGACAATAATACATACTTGTCCATTCTCCCTCCATCCCCTTCCAATAAATTAGGACGAGAGAAATGAAAGATTCTAGCCTTTTTTCTTCAAAAATCGATTTAACAATACTGTTGTCTATTTTCTGCGACAAGTGAAAATAGAACCGTTCGACTTTTCACGCCGTCATAAAATAACGCACGTGGATCGTCAGTCCCCCCCCCCCTCCCCCCAAAAAAAAAGAAGCCAAGAATCCGGCGAACCCTCAACCCTTGAAACTAAAACAAATATATAGTAAACAAGCTTATCCCGTGGGAGGCTCATAATTCCTAGTGCGTCAATTCCATCTTCATTTGTCTTCTTATTTCTTCCCAATTTCTTGCTACTGTTGTTTTGTCCAGAAAGGTGATAAATGATCGAAGAAACAATGGCACTCAGGTATGGTTTGGAAGGTTGGCACATGCTTGCACGATGATGCACAATACAGGATGTACCAAAAATCACCAGCCACAGTCCCACATACATGATTGTTATATCTGGATGAAATAGTATCGCCGGATTTTGCACAACAGCACTAGTAAATCTTTATTCTTCGTTATCAGTCAAGAGTCACTATTTAAATATCCTATAATACTGATCTATAATAGCATTCGCAAATGACAAGCTATAGCAGAAAATAAAATCCTATCTGCGCCAACACAAACTATACTGCGTCTTTCATTGAAAGGTGCATCCCCCACCTTATTCACTGACATGGCGTGTGATTCGTGGCTCGTCCTGTATGTACAAAGCACGTTTGTAATATTTTTCCACAAAGTGGTTGACACTTTAAATAATTTCTTGTCTTTTTCATACAGTTTTCATTTCTTGTTTCTAATACAGGGCGAATAGGGGTTGGATTCGCGCACCACGCACACATGCACACATAACAGTCACGCATCCCTCTCACACAATCAGCCTCCACAATATATAATCGTAACCGACAGAGCAGTATAGTGTATTCGCCGTAATACGTAGAACTCGCATTTTTATAGAACACCAGCCATTTAACTACGTAACAATCACTACGCTGTATATACAAATTGCTAAAGAATAGCTGGATTGCACCAACCGTCGGAAAGTTAGTCTTGAGAAAAAGCTCCGGTAGCATTGATGACGATGATAAGACACAGCAACAAATACAGTCTCGGTTATTCGTATCTAATATTGTAGTCACTGATTCCGAGTGTTAGAAATCCAAACGAGACGGGGACGACACGAAGATCAAAGAATCGAGCCGAATCGCAAAGAGAACGTGTAAGAAGGTAAGCGTTGGTGCAAGCGCAGCATTATTCTATCTTGAATATATTAGTTAACACTTATTCGACTCGAATGACAATTGTCGCAGCCAAATCCATTATAGTACAGCTATTATTGTTTCGTACTCGTCCTAATACCACTCTATGTATTGACTAAAGCTCCTCAAGGCGGTAACACGGCAGGCTATGATGAGGTTATCTTGTGCTCCGTCGAACAATTGGAAGAGAATAAAAAGCCCCATCTTGTCTTCTGTGTGTATGTCTCTCTTTCTCTCGTTATATAAAGATTATTTCTCTCTCTCTCCGTTCACAATATGTCACTCTTATAATAAGCTTTCTCTGTCCATCCTCTTCCCTAATTCTCCCTAACCTCCAGAGCCTCGCTTAGCCATAACTCATACAATGCGTCGCTTATTTAAGTTATAACGAGCCTTTTAGTTTTCATTATACCTCTTTTTCTCTACGTGTAACTTGTATGTGTTTCTTGTGTGTCTCTAAAATAAGTAAGCTTTCGGCTTCCTTTAGAAGATCCCGAAGATGCCTTTCTTCAACCTTGAGCTCTACGTACACTTCCTCCAAGTTTCTCTTTATTAACGGAGGAGCCACTGTTCCTTCATTTTCTTTAATTCAGCATCGTCTTCTTCGTTACTACCGGGGCTCGCAGGTCTCATAAACAAGTTCCGGTACCAAAGCCAGAGAGAATGTCGTGCCAGCGGCTGGACGTGTATATTGCCGCCTGGACGTGTTCACATCGTGTTACCTGTTATTCTCCTCCATTACGACCTGCTTGAATACACCTGCAGGCATTTGGCTTTTGACTTCGTGACTTCCTAGGGCCGTCGTACCATCCTTTCCAATGAACAGTTGTAATCCCGATGCTAAAAAGAAACGAGGAAAGGATTAATAAAATGAACATAAAAAATTATATCTATTGTCTCCTTTGCCACAATAGAATATCTACTCACTTTCAGCACTTTCGAGGTCGGATTGCTCCAGATTTGTAGCCTTGAGTAGTTCATCGATAAGAGAGTCGGGATTCGGTCTGGTCACTTCGACCCTACAGAGAACTGTATTACCAGTACCATCCTCTGCCTTTTTTCTGCGCTCAAGAGCAGCCTTCGCCCTATCCAAGGATCCCGTTTCGCTCAGTCCTGATCCTCCGGAGGGATTTCTACAGCGTTACAGATAGATAAATAAGTTCTGGGAGTCATTCAGTCATTTCATAACGTAAAGAACACAGATGAAAGAGTGACCGAGCGAGTGAGAGAAAGTGAGAGGGAGGAAGTGAACAGTGAATTCGAATTTAATTATCAGTAGTTCACACAATGTTAACATAGACAGTCAATGAAAATCAGTGCAAGATAGTGCTTCGTCCAGTTCAGTTGCCGCACTAATGCAAGCTTGAAGTAAAACGTATCAATAAAAATTGTAATGAACCGTAATGAAAAGCAGTATAGTAATTAAAAAAAAATACTAATCCAACACAAATAGTGATTGATGCAAATCCATAGAATTCAAAGAATACACATGCAATGAGTGCATGCACAAGTTCATCAAAAGTATCCACACAAGAGGTCGCGACAAAAGGTAGTTTAGAGTTCAAGAAAAGTCAAAGCACACTTTTGTGTTTTCCATAAATCGAGGAGCTTCCATGAAGCTTTCCATAAATTAGAGCAAAGTGCTACATACATGTAAATATTTTTTGTGTAAACGTGGTAGCTTCTCGATTAAAATCAACTAAGTAACGTGATCCACGAGCAAGCTCACTGGCAAGGATAATGAGAAAAAGCTCAGGCTACACTCGGAGATAATAGCGTAGTAGGACTTGGGACGAAAGTTAAGGGAGAAAAAATTCTTCAATCAAATAACTTTTTAAAACAAATCCAAGAGTTATTCAAAGAAAAAATTTATCGTGAAATACGAGAGGCAAGTATTTTTTTTTCGTATGAAAAAAAAACATGTAAAGTGACATAATCGTTGACTTTCGTACAAAGCCCAGGGCGTTATATACGAGACACGAAAGCATGGACTGACGGTGGGGTTATGCTGTTTCGGCGCTGTGCAGTTGCAGGTGCGACTTCAGGTACTCCTAACGAGGACTCTTCGGAGTCCGGGCTGGTTGCAACAGTAGCCAACTTGCCCCCAGCCCCATCCAGCAACTTACGATGACCTCCGCCAATTCCCCTGCAAGGATTCAAAGCCGTCCTAACTAGAGAAGCCGTCGAGCTAGTGAAATTTCGAGCTTTGCACGCGGACAAATCAACTTCATCTGAACACCTCCACCATTTATGAAATAAATTAACACGTTCGCCGTGACACGATAATCAGTCAAAAATTTAAAGCTATGATTATTACGTGTACGGAATATTACTGTCTATACTACATTGTCAAATATGTGTGTACACGCAGCGAACGTGTTAGGCCTGATACGCCTGACAGATATTAGAAAAAC
This sequence comes from Calameuta idolon, assembly GCA_030142285.1. Classification (NCBI taxonomy): domain Eukaryota; kingdom Metazoa; phylum Arthropoda; class Insecta; order Hymenoptera; family Cephidae; genus Calameuta; species Calameuta idolon. The sequence goes on along the minus strand of JARQSV010000043.1, from coordinate 47,383 downwards.
ATACCTGGTGTATTATATATAAGAATTTCACTATTGGTGTTCCTGTGTACAGTATGATATTTTGTTAAAGCGTGATGTCGTCAACACGCAGACGCAAATTAACCATGAGTTATGTTAATGCACGCTCATGCAATTAGTTATTAAACGTGAGTGATTGAGGAAATTTTTAATTCGCAGCATGTATCTGGTACTATGGACAGTAAGGGAGATAAACAGCCGTGTAAAAGCTTAGCCCGGAGGTCTCCCGACTATCATCGTGACCTCATATCCTATGCTTGTACCCCACTCTATAGAAGATCGATCAAACAGAGGGACGGAAACAAAAGCGACTGAAGGGATATGAGAAATCCAGGAACGAAATTAATCAAGACACACAAAAAAAGAAAGGCTATCCACCAGTAGATTCCATCGCGATACGAGGAGATAGGACTGAGCTGTTGGTTAAAAAACTCGAACGGCTCGTACCGCTATAGAAACTGGTTAGACTCTCCATTCACACCGGATATCACGACCGCGTATTACGGTTCTGTAACATGCTAAAAAAATGAGTAAGATATCGAGGATCGATAGAAAATATTCAAAATTAAAAACGGTCGTTATATCCTCAGAAAAATACATGAGTGCGAGAAACTAGCAGTAAACACGGTAAACGAAGAAAGAGAGAGAGCTAGAGAGAGAGAGAGAGAGAGAGAGAGAGAGAGAGAGAGAGAGAGAGAGAGAAAATAAAAATAAAAAAAATGTTATTTTTGTCAAAAGTAAAAATGGACGTGTACCGTTTATGCATGTCTTTCTTTCTTTCTTTCTATTGTTTCGAGAAACTCCATGATGAAGGACCTACCTGAGGGTCTGGCCCGCCGTCGCGGAGAGAAGCGAGGCTCTGGGAGTGTCAGGCCTATGAAGAGGATCTGGAGAGGATACTGCCCTAGCCTGATCGACGAGTCTCAAAACGGGACTGGTTTTGCCCTTCTCGATGCAGTCGCAGGTTTTGGAAATACCGCGCCAGGCCGCGTGACCCAGTTTCGGTCTCCATTGACCCGCGAGCTGCGTCGATTGGCCCTTTTTACTGTCATCCCGGATTGAAATAGCGCCCGAGTGCCGCAACTCCAAGAAACCGCCATCGATCTCGTCCTTGGATAGATTATTGTTCTCTTTAAGAGTGCCGTTCGCGAGATCAGTGCAGTTAACGACGGCAATGTTCACGTTCACCGCTGCGACACTCGAGGCTTCGCGAATCTTCCCCATGTCGTGCCTACGCGAGGATATGGGACTGGAGGTCGACCAGAAACGGTTACGTGGATTCATCAGGGTGAGGGAGGGTGATGGTGGCGACATGGGATACTGACTGGTTGGTATACTGCTGCTACTATTCGTTGTGGTTGTCGTTACGTTGGTACTAGTTGATACGGATTCGGGTTTAGTTAGATTAGGCTGATGATTTTGGGAGGGAAGGGTTGGTAGGCGTGGTGCCCATACCGGCCAAGAGGGTGACCTATAAAGATCACAACACAAATATCGTTCAGCATGCAAAATCATAAAACATATATATTCCTTACGCTGAGTAATAATGCTCGAAAGAATACAGAGGATAGAGTATATATGTATGTAAAAGTAATAGATTTCGCGATTTGCAAAAATATAAGAGAAACGACAGGAGTAATCGATATGTGAATGTATCGCTAATGACAACGTAATCATACAAGAGGGATGGGGTGGGCTGAAAATTAAAAAAGGCTGACAGAGAAGATATAGTTAAAAAAAATAGAGAGAACAAAGAGAAAAAAGGAGCGAGAGAACTGAGAAAATATTTTCTTTTAACTACCATCCGTGAGTATCGTCGCAGTTCCAGTATATAAATATGCATCTTGGACTCGCAAATATTTGAAATCGACAAAGCGACTAGCATCCAGCCTCTGTGTTAGTTCGATGATCAAATGTATAACGTTAGTATTGTTAGTAATTACGGTGAAGGTGTGTATTTATCATTTGTTCCGTCCACTTTTCCTCACAATTATTAGTATCCTCAAGTATGTAGTCGGTGTATGTACAGCGTCGCCAGGATAGCGATAGTACTGAGATAGTCATTAAAGCCGAAAAGAAATATTAATGTACAGAAGTGTCTGGCCAAATGCAGTAGTACCAGGTTACCCCCGTCGACATTGTGTCTCTCTAACAATTTGATAAGACCGAAATGAGATAGTCATTTTCCCTTCCCTTCCTTCTATATGGCAAATCACCTGACTCATCCTACCATCTATTCTCACCTGATGTGTCCACTATCGCCGCTACTGCTCTGCCGACTATGCTGACTGTGCGAATTCAAGGACCCGTATCCTGATCCTTTGCTGAGCTGACTGGTATTGCTACTGTTGCGTGAATGACCCGATTCCGTGTGCGCTTCGGTCAGACACTCAACCGGAAGTGACGTAGGTACTATTTCGCTGAGTGTCATAGGATCATAGGTCTCCGTACCACTCAAGAGTTCTAAAAGGACAGACCCAAATAAAAATTTCGTTGTATCCATCATCATCGGTGTAACATTTTAACATGTAGAGAACCAAAAAATAATAAGGGCAGTATAAATCATAGAACTTACCGGAGGAAAAGAGGGCAGGCCTCTTTTTCGGAAGACTTCCAAAACCGCTACTGGCACTAGCTATACTTCCAGCCAAGGAACCACTAGATACATAATCGTCACGATTACTACATCTTTCGGAGCCTATCACTTCGTCGCCAGTGACACCAGGTACACCTGGTACTCCAGGAACAGCTAGCTGAGTGTGCTTCAACGAGGGCGATGGTCTGAAAAGTCATGTTTCCATCAGACACCATTCACTGATTTCAATTATACGAGTAGTATAATTGACTCCTTAGGATTCTTTTAAGATCAATGACATTAACGTACACTTTGAATAGGATATCTCCGGACAGCATGTTCATCTTGATAGCTACCCTCAGCATGGAATTGTCCTGTCGATGCCTGGCGTCGTATCCTTCCAGTAGACATCTTCTTCGACAAAGACCAGCCCCCGCGAATTCCGCGAGGTTTAGATCGGTAAAGCCGAGTTTTTGGAAGGACCTGCCTCCCTTGAGTTCCTGCAAACGATAGGAGAATGAGATATGGGTGGTAAGCGAAATCTGACATGTTGATCGATGAGTAATTCGATATCTCAATCTAAAATAACTTGTTGACTGCGGGAATTAATTAAGGCAATGATCTAATGCATAATCAGTAATAATACCGATGATACCTCGGGACCCCAATGACCGCAAACCATGACATAATACAATTTTCAATCCGCGTCTATGTAACACGTCTATTCTAAATTTGGCTGGATCATTTATATCAATTAATAACGAAGAGCAATTCCGAAGAGCAATTCCGGATATCGAGTTGCTGGTATATAATATGCGATTTCGTCGATTGTATAAATTAATTAAATAACTTTGCTTAATAACAGGCTGGTAAGAGTTCCTGAAAACGTTTGACATTTCAGACACACGATAACTCTCATGGAAAGTAGCCACTTAGGGGCAAAGTTTCAAAAAAAAAATAATGAGCCTTGTGGTTGACATTAAAAAAAATTACCGACAAATCCGATTACCGATAAACAAATGCAAATATGTTAAACTTGGAAGCTATGTGTTAAAGTTAACTGGACGCTTTCGATACACAGTAATTTGAACGGAAAAAAGTTATAAACAATTATTAAAACTTACCTTTCTCACGGATATCCTTAAAATACAAGGATCCAGGACTCCGGTCGAAGCATTGGCACTCATCTTGCAGACAAACTCGAATTTTGCGTTCCACCTCACGGTGTGTTCCTGTACTTCTTCCCTGAAAGACAAAAAAAAAGTCAAAATGTTAAAATAAAATTAGCAAGAAACCAGCCACCATTAGATTAAGAATCCTTGATTGATTTTCCGTCTTTACTGTACATTAATATTATTGTTATTGGCATTGAATAGAAGCAAATGATTCATCATAAATTTCGAAGATCTTGCCAAGAAAGTTTATTAATAAATCTACGGCAATGAATTATCGTCCGGTTACATCGATTTCCGGCACGTTCGATTCCGTCCATAATTAGTGTAAACAAAAAAAAAATTTTCTCCTAAATTCAAAAATAAACCCCAAGCTCACTCAGATCTCTGTGACGGTAATTCCCTGGAAACAAATACCCCAATTGTGGCTGATGTAAGCGAGGTGGAACCTGGTGCCAGCACAACGCTAATGCCTTAACGAGATTAGGCATTAGAAAAGAGCGACTTAGTCTGATTTCCTGCGATAGACTCACGTCAAGCATTTAGCAAGAACATTCTATCCAGTTTGAATATATCAAGTAGTTACTGTAAAACTAGAAAACGATAAGAGACTTGAAATACGCGTGGGCCTAGCGTAGGACTGCTTATTACTCATCAAGCGATGACATTGTCGACAACGTAGATAACGTAAGTAGGTGACATAGAGAGAAGATAGACATAATTATCATTAAGAAACAATATTATGTAAAGAAAGAAGATACAAAAGTTAGGCCAATGACAAATATTTGCTTTATTAAATGGAGAGAAAAAAAAATATAATTCAATGACCATAATCAACTTTTAAAGAAGAACGTGTCCCAGCATCCTTTCCGGAGCTGATCATACATCGGAAGATCAATGAATTCAACTATCCATTGAATATAATAATACGTCGAGTGTATCCGGTTGCGCGGTAAAGATTATGGCCGACAGTCCCTGCTATACCGACTTATCAGGACATAAACCAACAAGGAACGTTTCATCTCTAGTAATATTTTCGAGACGTAATAGCGGCGCAGCAGTTTCATTTTAAAAAAGTACTGGATAATAATCGAGCTCGGATCGATTTCTGAGAAAAGATCCCTTCGAGTGTTCTCCCAATATTCCCGCAGGATGTCCTGGTTAAGCGGCTTGTGAGAGAGGCATTAATGAAATCACAGTAGCGTACGAACATAGGAGGACACCCGGGACAATAATTTCTCCGCGAAAGCTCCGGGCGCGATAAGTCAATTTCATAGTACGGAACAGGGGTGGCTGAGAAAGCATTGTCTACCGGAGACAAGCCAATTACCGTGGAAACCAGGCCACGGGTAGCACCGAGCAAACCGAATCCGGTTCATTCCATACACAGCCGACTCAAACGCCATTGTTGGATTTTCGTTGAACTATGAAAAAAAAAAATCATTAACGACTAACACGGAAATGATCCGAGCTACGATAAGAATGAGTAAACAAGAAACGCCTTCATTTAGATATTATTTCCCTTCGGACGATATAAGGTGGTTTATGAGTGTCGCTATTACGAAAAGTTTAAGCACGACTACAACGTTTAGTTACGAGTTGTCGCCTAGCAACGTATTCAAAACAAAACGTTCCTGCTATCTCTTGGTCTTGGCGAGGAAGACAAAAAATTAGTATCGATTGCAGCCGAAAGCGGAAATATAGTACAGGCCCCTTTCACATGCATCGAGAAAGAACGAAATCGTTATCTTTGAATCGCGTATTTCTAGGCTGTCATCCGTGGAGAAAAATAAAGAAAAGATTTTGCCTAAATACATATGCACAGGTAAGTCGGGAGATTTGCGAGATTCTAGGTGCACAGAACTTTAGGACATGCGCTACGAAAAGTTGCGAGGATTTGATGAAGAGAAAAAAAGGAAAAGGGAGACGCACAATGATCTCGCAATCTCTCCCGTAAGAGTGAGAGTCGCTCGGATCGTCAGAGACGAATGAAAGATGGCCACTGCAGTGCCGGAGGAGAGTTCTCGCCCGTTTTAGCGAGTCGTTCCACTGCTCCAAATATGTCAGTCGTGTTGGCAAAGACTCGACTCTCATATGCGAGAAAATGCAGGCTTGATATATACTTTACACATACACAAAGTGCAGCAATAACAGTACGATTCTTTTACAAGCTATCAATTTGTAAAGGCCGGATAAAATCCATTTAATTCAAAACTTGTATCGAAATCCAAAAACTTTAATAATTAGTTGCAGTCAATGTTGTAATCAAATTCGCACACATTCGAATTTCATGATACAGTAACAAGACTTGCTATACCATCAATTTAGAGATAGCCCCCTATGACCTTTGGCGATGAGAATTATTTGAACCTTTATTTTTGCACTTTTTTTCACGGGGCGCTGAGTATATTACGACTTGCATGTTATACCGACGTCGTTTAAGTGAACTATATACGGGTCGTTTCAGAAATCTTTCTTTCGCTCCCTCTACCCACAGTCATTCTCGACTGCAAAAAAGAACTCTTTAGAGACGACTATAGTAATAGAATAAAAAAAACGCGTATGAAGTAGGGTATAATGCGGTTCGGTTGTACCGACGGGACAAATGCTAAAAATGGATCTTTTTTTACATGCGAGATTACATCTGGAAGCCACGGAGCAATCAGTTTACGTGCAAGTCGCGTATTCAGGCTGCAATGTGGTTTTCCACACGAGCCGATAATTGCATGGGTGACATTCGCTAAATGGAGATCGCCGTTCTCGTAGACAGATATTAGGTCAACTTGAGTAAAAAGTGAAGGAGCGTAATCTGAAAATTTACAAGGAAAATGCATAAGCCGGGATTATGGACAGTAGGCAAGCAGACGGTAAACTTTAATCTATAGTCTCTAATGAATTTTCCGGCCGTGGTTTAATAAAGCTAAGAGATTAATAAATCTTGACGATATCGCGTGGGCCTGGAAACCCACCCTTATCTGCTCTGAGTATTATACCGTAAGCATCAAGTCAACTCGTATTACCTGACCAGGTCGATAATCGTGCTTCTTTACGATGCCCCATTACTAAATGGCAGAACTCGATTCAAATATACTATAGGTACAGCCGATTCATCGAAAAAAAAGTATTCATCAAGATGTCCCAGAATGCAATGAAAACGTATTATTCTTATTTTCGAAAAATTCACAACTCTCATTTCTCATTTTTATACGTAGCCTCACTTTGCTAGATTTTTCCGACTCTCCGAAGCCCCGTTGGAAGCCATTACAAAACTAAATGGCATACTATTCCGTGAAACAGCCTTGAAACAGCCTTGCCCACGGCTACGCATTTTATCCACGTAGCAAACAGATAGCCACGTAGCACGCATAGAGCAGATTGTATAACGGGTATTACGAAAAAAATATATATTTATTTTCGACGACCAATTTCATTGGTTAAAAATGACGTGTATATCTGATGTTTGAACTTGTGGTTAATGCATCGATAGCTAAAAATCAATTTGGAATTTGTCTACGTCACAGCTATATGTATCTTTATTATCTTATAAGATTATCACGAATCCTTGTTTTTCGCACTGTCAATCCAGAGCTTAAACCGTTCACCGTGTTAGATATAGTATCCATAGTAATAGCCCGTGCACAATGAAGGTAACTGTAAACCAAACCAGCGTGACGTGTCAAGAATTTATCGATAGAAAGAATTGACCACTGTGTATCACAAGCAGACTTAGCTCTATATATAGCTCATGGAATATCCGACAATTGATTAGAGAAAAGCAAAATATATTACAAAATTGACATTTTCACGTTATACAAAGGACGTCTGTAAGAATGGCATAAATTTCGCAGCATCTCATGACGTAAGCTCTTCGATCAATTGAAATTTCAAATTAATCATCGACTACGTGAACCTTGACCTTGAACTTTCGTTATCATTCATCCTGCCTTCGTAAATTCTATTTGACAGGTCGCAACGCCTACGCGGGATCATTAAAACAGTATATATAGTACGTGTGACGAATATGTAAAGAAGGATATTTTCCTTTAAACGTCTTTGTCCCACTGGAAACACGCTTAAGCGACTGTAATTTTTATTAGTCGTTTATCTGACATTATACCCCTAGCATCGCCATATGGAACTAGAGATGAAACACAGAATCCAAACGTCACTGGGCGGATCCGCATAGAATTGTAAATAGACACATTCTTGTCGACTAATTGAGTATAAGTTTTTTGAAAGTTAAAATAACACAGCTTACAGGTCTCTACTATATATATATATATATATATATATATATATTTACTTACACGTGCTTACACGTGAACATAAGACATACGAACTCTCGTAAAGTTTGAGGATAATTTCGTGTTAGGCTCGTGCATCCCATATAACGCAATGGACTATTATCGAGTTGGCTCTAATCGAGTCGCACGCGTCTAAATTGGTAAAGAGAAACAAATAGGAACCGTTACGCTACTGGTTTTAAACTTAACGCGCTACTTCCTGAATATCCCACCTACTACCGCCAGAGCGCGCACGTGGTCTGCTGTCTAATAATAAGCAGTAATAAAGTACATCTAGAATGCTTGTAAATACCTAGCTACTTCCTATTACTTCCTAGCTACTATAAGAAATACAATAATAAAGACCGCTATTACGTATACGTAAGACGGTATAGAAAGTGAAAAAGAAATACTGGTATATATATATATATATATATACACATATATAAATATCCATAGTCTTCCTTAGGCGCCTTCGTATTAAACTCGTGTCAACATCGTAATTGACATATGGATTTCGCTGGTGTCCATCGCGAACGACGGAGGTCGTTGGCGTGGACGATTCTGTGAAAACTTTAAACAGACCTAAAACCAGAATTCTCAATCGATTCTCGAAACTTCCTTTCTCTCGCACTTTATGCGGTTACGCCTAGCTTTATTTTCTTTTTTCGTTCGCCTTGCTTCACTTTGGCCGAGGCCCGCTCCCGCTTACATAAGCCAATTAGGGAGAAGGATGAAAAGTGAAGGTGGATACGCAAAGTGACAATTATACCACGGTGTCTTGGTGAAATCCCCTCCCAAGCGAAAGTCAGGAAAAAGAAAAAGAAAAGATTTATTCACATATTCAAAAGGATATTTTCATTGGCACTCGCGAAGCAATCATAGATTGTTACCAAAGATGATTATAGATGATTACGAAAGTCGCCTAAGTCACGAGTATGAAAAAATTTCGTTAACCAGTTAAAAAAAAATGCTTGTTAGATTACACAAACACGAAATTCTAAAAATCTAAAAAAAAAAAGAAATTTCAATTACGTTATCAATTTAACGTATTGTTTAACATCGGTTGCCACACACCACTTATTGACACTGTGACTGGAATATACCTATATATACAAATTTTCCTGTCAAAATGCTGTTAAATTTGACACCTCGTTGTTTATAGTATTTACACAACAGCCGACGAGCAAACTGATGATATACAATCGTTATCAAAGATTCCTCTTTTAATGAGGACACGGTCAACAAATACGGTAAATATCAGGAGAAGCGTCAAGGTGCCACGTATTGCATATCTCTTTAAAATGCAAGCATCCTGGGACCAATCAATGCAATAGCGACAGTGTTTGACTTTGGGCCCAATGCCAAAGTAGCAGCGGATTCGCACGACCCAGACTAGACATTCTAATCAAGGCTGCGCGCAACTTGTCGCCTTCCTTCAATCCTCGATCAACCTTCCACCCATTTAATTAGGAAATAACGGGACACAATTGGCGTGTGGCCGCGGTCTCGACCGACTCTTGCAAAAGTCTACTACATGGTCACAAGGGAATGTGAGAACTCGGTACGACCGAATTTCCGTTGGGACTTACAAGCACGCGCGTAAACGTTTCACGTGTTACATACGGGCTAAGGATGTTCCTCAAATGATAATCCCGCTGCCAATAGTGTAAAATAACATAGAACGCGCGAGGGCTCATGGGATTTCTCTATGCTACTTACACCAGCGAAATCCCAGATGTAAAGCGAATGACATGTAGGCATTGAGCTTTCAATGTAATGGAATACAACGGTTGCCTGAAAAGTTATCACCATAAATTCGAGCGAGTCTTGGATTCCAATAGGATTGTGTCAAGTCCATAAGTATAAGTTGCATCATTACCAGTTGCTACTAGGAACGGTCGCTGCCGCCCACTTCTATGCAGTAATCGCGATACGCGCAGTGTACGCTGGGTATCTCACTGTATACCGTGTATATCTATATACGCGCCGCCTCGGGAGTCAAAGCGTTCGGTAATTTCGTCACGACGACGTTTCGCCGCGTTGTCAAGAAATAAAAATAAATCTGACATTGGCAATGGGCTGAGAGGTATTACGAGCGGTATTAACGATTAACAAGAACGTGATAAAGCGAAAGGTGTTCATGTCCGTTGGAACTGTGTTAGCGTTAATGAATTCAATTAATGATACCTCGTGAAACAAAATGATGTCGTTATAAGTATCGGTTGACTATGTTAAGGACGAAAGGCAATGATACGGAAAAAAGTAAAACCAGACTCGAAGGCCGTAGCAGCCTAATATACTAAGCACGTGTGCGAAAAGTGGCGGCCATTGCTCCCCCCCCCCCCTGCCGTTGCTATGCTTCTTATCCGTCGTGCTCACTAATTATTTTATCAAGTCGTCTGTCTGGACAGACAGATATACGCAATATTTGTGTATTGTAACTGTGTGTTGCTTATGAGTACACACGTTATACTTATAAGCGCATGACGATTGAATTAAAAGTACGATCAAATGTAAGATAGTTCAGTATACGCGATATCCCCATTGCAGCAACCTACCTGAGTTCACTTTCGGATAAACGTGCTGCATTTATAAATGACATGTCGAGATCAAGATGTATCTCAAATATATTATATTATTTGACTCGGATGAGTTTGCACGTGTTGCTATAAATGATGTAGGAACTTTTCGAGTATCTTTTTTTTTCCTCATCCGGTGATAGCCACGACTGTCTATCTGGGCGGTTTTTTTAATTGGTCTCTTTTTTAAATCATTTTATCTCTCTCGTTCTCTCTACTATTTCCCTCGAGTGATACCGCATGTCGCAGTTGCCCGGTGTTTTCTAAGTTGATAGGCCAATAGTGGATTCATGATGCGACCAATACGATTTGCAGGCGAGGAAATGGAGTAGAAAAAGAATACAGGGAAAAAACGTACCGAGTAAATGATTAAAAGCATGCTAAAAATAGACATTGCCAATTATTGTGTATGTTGCTATAAACAATGAGCGATTTTTCGAACGGGTTTCGGACAAGCTGAATTTAAGTCGGTCAGCTTTAAGGAAGATGACAATGCTCTCTTTCTATGTGGACTTTATCGCGAGCTTATAAACGCTCCTCGGTATTTCCTTTGCGCTTGAAAATGGCCGCCCTGCCGTTTCTCATGCACATTATCAGTCGATTAATGTCGACCAACGTAGTACGCGGATGCTTTGCAATTAAAAGTAGAAAAAAATAGGTACGAATAAATCAGAACCAAAGAACCCGACGGACGTCGCTACGCTAAATCAAATAAGTCAAAAACGTCTCTCAAGCTTGACCTAAGAGTGAGGCCATCTTGTTACCGACCAGATTGCCTATAACTCAGCGAAATATGTAAAGGCAAAGAAACTCTGTATAACACATACACTAGTTACCCGGACGTGCATGCATGATAGCAACTTCCATGAATGAAATTTTACGAAAAGATAAGCAATACGAAGCAAGGTTCTCTTGTAACATTGGAGAGGAATAATGAAAAAAGAAAGTGTAAGTAAAAAAGATGATCCACAAAAAGCTCGTATAAACTGTCTTACTGCTCTGAAATATGTATGAACGTAAACACACGTGAAAAGACATAAGCATAACTACATAACGTGGACGTATATAAACTGAGTCAAGGCACATGGTCGAGACTAAGAAAAAGTCGAGAAATACAAATAAAATATTTAAAAAATTATTCTATATAATCACCAATGACGTCAAAGATCGTGAAGTAAAATTGAACTTTTGTATCTTTCGTATAGATTAAACTAAAGCAGCTTAATTGTAAGCGTGCGTGTTAAAGTATTCACCTGTGCTTGGGGAAGCACGTATGTACAGTTAATCTATGATTACATGTATATAAGATATATAGCGTGTACATATATATATATATATATACATATATACGAAAACACGTAGTGGGTGGTGAAGTGTGGTGAGGCCACAGTTTGCGCATACGCATCCAGATGAATAGTATTGCGAGCGTGCAAAGTAGCGAGGCCAATCGATAAAACACGCGAATGTCAAGCTGCACGTGAACCGACCTATATAGGCATTAGCCACAGAGCGCCATTAGCTCATAGCCCTACGGGATAAAGGGCGCCGGAGGCTTTATTCTTGTGAGATAACGGCACGCTATATAAATATACACGGTATACCCGCTGAACATTATAGTCATGCAGAAGCTTCGCCAGGAAGCGCGATTGACGCCCATGCCTTCCTTGGCATGACCACTGTCGTGTGGATACCCATTCCTTGCGATCCTACGTATACATATACTTAATATATCTACGGTTGCTACTCCTAGAAATATAGATATGGTCATTAGAGTGGATATGCGGAAACTGATAATTTTCATTCAGTTTCTCACTGGCGGTGACACTTTGATGCGGTACGTTAAAAATCGTTGGTTTGTGACACTGAGAAATTTTGTTATCGTTATCTTCTTATACTTCACCCTATGCTCGGTCGACGTGAGTGCAGTTATCGTATCCCAATGATATGGGGATTACAAGATAAATCAATGGATTGTATGGTATGTGAGAGGGTGTACTATTATTTGGAGCGAATGGTCAATTTAAAGGAACTCTTTCGGATTAAACAATACAGTAATGGCAGACGATGAATATTCATCAAGGACGAGTATAAACCAATAGGCTATTTTCGAGAATGGTTCTATCCATTGCGGTCTATACATACCCTAGCAGATGCTTATGGCTAATCCTCTTGGTCGGTAATCCCCCGCAGTAATTCGCGACCCCGTAGACAAATTTAGCCTAAGATAATTTTTAGATAAGGGAAAAAGACAGTTTGGGAATTTAAATGGGGAATCTTAGAGGGGAGTGTCACAAATGATTTTTTTAATTGAAAGGAATTTTGCGCGGAGTCTATATATATACAGCCTTCTTTTCTTCAATAAATCAAATAATTCAATAGAGAATCTTTTGAGGCTTAATTTCTGTCAGTTACCTTCCTTCCGAATACATTGATATATACGGCAGCGATGTGAGCTCTAGGAATATCATAGATTCAATGATTTACCATGTCATGTGTATAGTACACATGTGGTCGCAAATACGCATGCGTGTATTTCCAAGATTGAATGCATTCTATAATTTCTGTACAGTAAAATGTATTTCCAACAGTTATGCATTAATATTCAAGTATTCCCATACTGGTGTGTCATAATACATAGATACATGTATCATGACATACATATATCAAGGGATAATGGGGTGTTTCCTCATCAGGATTGGTGTGAGGTCCAGGCTGTCCCTAGGGAACAGGACATTGTCCATTATTGTCCATTATTATACTTTTTATTGACAGATAAGCCCCCCCCCCCCCCACCACCACCACTTCGACCCTCTAAGAATTCTACATCACGAACAAGTTCAAGGCCGACAATAGAAAAAAAATCATATCACCCCAGACGTAGGATGCAGCACTGATTGCACTTACAAGAAATACGAAATTTTAATACGCCAAGTACTAGAACATGATGTTACAAATCTAGATATCCAGCCAACCTACAAAATTACACGACCCTCTAGCCTGTATGCTACATACAATTATTTTTCATTCAATCATAACAAACATGAAATCAATACTCGACGTTAAAGCAAACCAGAAGCTACCAATTGACTAAGAAATCAGACTCTAAAAACTTCTACAAAGGAAACCTCTCGTACAAGAATCTCCATCAATAAACTCTTAATGGCCAAACCATAACTCGTATATGTTCTCTTCCAAAGTTTACTTATCACAGATATAAAAGTCCCAAGGAAAGTAACGATAATCCAAACAATACAAAACTTATACTAGCAACGTATTCATCCAATGGGTTTTAATTATGTATACAAGACAATGGGCACCATTTTCGACTTTCTATATATACCATATCCAAACAGTATACGATATAGTCTTTATGAAATCTCTAAATACATAGGTAAGTATATATGTAAGTTCAAACACGATACATGTACGTACATATTTAATAGGCTTCCCCATGGAGTCTGGTGTAATCAAACGTTTCCTCTTCGACGCTCGAACCTCTATCCTCTATCCTATCCGCCGCTAACTATTTCACGCAGGGACATCGTGCGCGATGTCGACAGGACATTGTTCATTATAAAATTATACGTTTGCATTATGCTTTTTTAGTATAGCCCAATACAGTGCATAACAACAAGTTCGTCCGCGTGCGAAAGCTCCGGTGTATATGTCGTCTGACTTGATGCTGACGTCTCCGGGGTGATTATTAAATAAATAATTTACAACACTCGTACACGGAAGCACGCAAGTTGACAAATTACTAAATAATACAGAGAAACCCAAGGTCGCATCCTACATATTTGATGCCCAGTATCCCTGTCACATATAAACCAAACATTTCGCCTAACTCGTGGAGTAGCAAGTAGATACAATAATTGCTGGATTTGGGTAGGATCGACTGCGGCCATATAATATATGAGTAGCGACGATAACGGTTTCAAATGGAACTGACCAAGCGACACAATAAAAGTAACGCGCGAGTTAACGATTCGCAATTTTAAGATGAGTCCCCGGGAACCTTCTTAGAGGAATACCTAAGATCGGTTCGTTCTACAACTTTTTAACTACCTTCTGCATAGTGCAATAACGTATGTACATTCAAGGTTGCAACGAACGCGCGTATACTCGTAGGAAACTATCATTAGCTTAGTTTATAAATATTTCCTTATTATTCATACGTTAATTAAGCGAAAGACTACTCGGTTACTAAGAATTAATTTTGGTCCTCTTAGGAAGAAATCGACAAAAAGATGTATACACATTGTACAAGGTATGTCACGAGTGTACAGAAAAACATGTTGAAGACTTGGTACATAATACCAGCCGGTTAGAGACATCTATAGGTATAAATGCGTGCCAGCCTGAATCTACGTAACCTACTCGACTACGTAACACGCAGATCTGAGCAAAAACACGACTCGCCGCTGTTACTGATAAGGCAAATGTGACGTATCACTCGCGAATCGGTTTTATTGGCCAATTAAAAAGTAAGGCAGTGCATACCTTGACACGAGCACTCGGTTTTGAAGATTTTCAAATTACAGTCTATCCACGAGTAAAATTCAAAGTCTCCAGAACCCTTTATATGGAAACCCTTAATAGGATAGACCTTCGAAAACGTAAGTTACTCGTCGATAGACTGTATGATAGAAACGCATCCACGTGGCATAACGCAAGCACATATTGCACAACAAGGACGTCTGGACTCACCTAGTGGAATGATCAACGAACGAACCGCCGTCGAGTAAACGAAGTTTTGCGAATAATACAGCGCTCACGAAAGGCACGGCGGTTAGTTCCTCGAGGCCGACCTCCACGGAGAATTTGTACTTCTTCTTCTTCATCATGAAGGCCATCTCAGGTAGCCCCGGGCACTTCACTTTGACGAGCTTCGTTATTGGGAGCTTCTTTAAGAACCTTCGGAATTTCACCAAAAAATTTGTGTCTTCCTTTTACCCTCCTTCCGTTTCTTCCCCAACACACTGTTAACACACTTACCCCACTGACACTAGAATTATAGTTAAAACTAGCTCGTTGTTTACTAGCGGAACAGTTTAATTTACTCTTCTTTTTACAGCCTCTTCCGTACCTTCATTCACGGCATGACGACCAATTTCATTGGTTTTCACTCCCCAATTATTTTTGGACTTCTTCTTGCTGAATGCTCTTCTCAAGTCAATGATGATTATGATGATTACCCGGTCTATGAACCTTGACCTTCTAGAGGATGAGGAAGATCCTGACGAGGTGGTGTCGGCATACTGCTTCTAGGAACGTTTTGCGAATTTTTTTTTTAATGGCCATTTTTAATTGTGGATTCTTGTCTTTTACGATACATCATCGTCAGCTGGTTTACGCTGAAACAATTAATTCGATAATTTGATTAATAATCGTGAAATATAATAAGTTCAGTGTTATTATTATCCGACTGAAATGTTGAAATGAAAGAGGACTGGGGATTTACTTTCTAACCTCAAAGTGGACTATCGTAATTTATAAGAATATAATAATAAATTCTCGTGCACGCAGAATTTTACAAGCAGTATTGATATTTGTATGATACTTTTACGCAGAACAATTGCGAAATTAAAGAATGAGACGCATGTAATTTTTTGAGGTGAAAAATATTTATACAAAAGTTTTGCAAAGGCCTCGTTCCCTTATTTAGCAAATATTTCTTAAGAAAGTGGCATTTCGGTAACCATGGAACTTGCACAAATCTGCGTGCAGTCGAGTTCGATAAAGAAAATCCATTGATTTAGTGTAATTCGTAATTTTCGTCATTGTAAATTCAAGATAGGCGTTTGTACTCTACAATCAAGTTCAATAGATGTAATCAATTTCAAAATTTTCAGATCAATTTTAAATTTAAAGTTGGCATAGAACTTCTAAACGAACCCAATGAATCATTCATTTTACATTAATAAATCATACAAAAGACTGATAAGGTTTTAAGCGCGTGATAACATTTTCTCCTGAACACCGATAATCTTGCACACTTCGAGATTTCAAAAGACGTTTTCAAAAACGGTATGTGCAAATAAAAATTTGTTTTTAATTAAGAACAAGTTGATAGATATCCAACTTTAGTCTATCCGCAGGTAGAGAGTGATACTCAGGGGACACTAGTATATACTTTATACTGACAATGAGTCATGAGGAAATGGCCCCTCGACAAAAAAAAATGTAATAGGTAGACGTACTTCACACAGTGAAATTAGGAATCTAGATAATTATTGCACATCAATTAGTCATACGAAGCCAGCGTTATTACTGTACCGTCTTTTATTTCACTACTAATGGAATATTCTGAGCGCTTATAAACGATAAGAGTTCTGGAAGGTGTATGAAAGATGGTCACAATTATTTAAACAGTACAATAAGAAAAGCGTAAATGTACATCAAAGACGTGACAATGGCAATTGTACAAATCGATAGGAACCGTACTTGCAAACAATTAATCATAATACGTATATACGTAGAATGACAAATAATGGATGTACGAGAATGTCTCCTATGTATTAATTGTATTTCCGTTTTCTGTTTTTTTTTTCTTTTTTCTTCAATGCCATAAAACTACTTTCTCGTACATTAGGAGCAATAAGCGTGTCAGAACTAGATTATAGTGACCCGAGGTTAAGTTAGTCGAATGGTTTATATTATTATTGGCTGTCGCGTGATAGTTTTTGAGATGTAAATTCTCATCCGCAGGAAAACGCAGTAATTAGAACAATTAGTAACGAACGTCACTCACGTTAGACTGTATACACTAATAGCGGCAGTCATTGCATATTCTTAAACGATGGCGATAACACAAATAAAAAGTTAATTAACAGGTTGCCAATGGTTGTAAGAAAAATAGAGAAGGAGAAACACAACATTTAATATGATGCTGATCATTATTACCCGTTGTTTAATATGATTACATTATTGTTTACGATCGAAAATACAATTGTCATTCGGTAAGCAGAATAACGTTGCATCAAACGATAAACCAACATTCGTTACGTATGTACGATTTTCATAATATCTTCGGAAAGAAAATGGATGCACCGTTTAAGCGTAGATGAAATATCCACGTGCAAGAAATCAGTGAAAATTAAACGCGTAAGGCAGAGGAGGAGAAAGAAAGGAAGGCACTGCCAAGAGAAATGGACTTTCAGAACTGGAGAAAACTAGGAAACAGCTGTCCCGTGATGGCAGGTGCAGTCAGAGAAGTGAGCCATGGATTTTATAACCTAACATCGAGCCGCTGACGTTTGTCAATATGTAGAATGCCTTCAGCAAAGGAATTAAGAACTAAATGAATAAATCCCAGAGTGAGCAATCTAGAAGTAAAGGCAAATAAGATTTTGCTCTAGGAAAAGAGAAGATCTGTGAAAATCTTTAGGTAATACTTGAGCAAAGAAGGTGCCGTAAGTGATATCGAATTTCGGATGCTCTATATCTCTGTGAATCTTGACTTGGTGCCCTCAGTAACATAGACATAGAAATGAGTACGTATGCAGTCACATTAACATTCTATCTTCCGCAAAGAAATCCCTCTGGAGACAGAAGCAGCAGCAGCAACAGGAAAGAATAAAGCAGCACAGAACGGTTGTAAGCAGTGACAAAAAATTTCTAGCTCACCCGTACGAAATCTCCTGAAAATTATCTTTAGTGTACGTATATTTGGATCCTGTGTCTTTAGCCACATTCGCACTTTCTTGCATTCGACATAATTCGCGAGTTTCACGTAAAAAGAGTTCCCGGAACGCGACGCGAATTTGTCTCGCGTTATAAGCAGGTACGAAGTCGTCGAACACGTAGCGTTCGAAGAACGGCTGAGAACTGACGCGTCTTCGTTTTTCGTCGTGACTGTCGACACGGCTGCCATCTGTACTACACCTTTGGAAACTACACTTAAAGGCGGATTCCAAACGAACTCACTTTTAAATTTTCCTCGATGGTTCATGAATATCCACTTAAAATATGCGTAGATAGAGTTTTTGGAAATTACAATACGTTATGCAGATACATCTTTGGGAAATCCAAGAGAAATGTATTTCGAGTATATGCAATGACCAGGCTTGCAATTTTTATCCTGGTAATTGAAAAAACAGTGGTGCTACGATTTATCAGAATATGTTGCTTTGTATTTGCCGCTTTTTTAGGCACCGAGAGAGCGATACTCGATTTCCGGAATCTCAGTGACCAAATGGCTGATGGTGCGGTCATTTCTGTCAGTGTCCTACGTGTTCTATCCGCAGAAAACATGTAATTAGTTATTTAGGATCGAGTAAGTGAGCCGCCGTGCCATCAAACGAAACCTAATATTCTCGTAGGATGTTTAAGGGCGCGGTTCATTGATGTACGCGAACCACGGAATCTGTCCGAAATGTCCTCGAGGTTTGTCTGGTATTAACAGAGCACTATTAACTTTGACATTCGACGACGCTTCCTTACGCAGAATCGGCACATAGGGAGCCAAGAGAATCGTCGCCACGCGGGTATGACTGCATTAGAATGAGAATCAGATGATCTGATGAGACTTGGAGCCATTTACAACATTCTGGTGAGACTAGATCCTTGTGAAATATCAAAAGACATTCCAGTGTTTCGAATTATTTAAGCTCTTGTCTTTTATCTTTATTTATTTTTGCAAATGCACACATTACATTGCGAAATCTCTACTTGCTTGAAGCATTCCTTGAATTTTATCAATTACCATATATACTCGTGTTTGTCACTGATAAGATTTTTATCAAATTGTTTTCGATCGATATCAATATTTATAACAAGGCCTATATTTACTTCTTCTTGTGGGTGTGATTTTTTTAATACGATTCTCTTTCAAGATTATTTTCGTTCTTATAATTTATATGCTTATAAGCAATAAAAAACTGTCTGATTAAAATTTCTTAGCTTCTAATATTCTAACCACATTTCTATATTTGTCCTTCGGCCAATTATTGTGGTTTATATAGTTTTCACCGGATACCCGATATACCTCAACTGGATAATTCAAACTTTAACAAACTTAAATATTTTATTGCAAAAATGCATGGATCTCGTTTTTGTCCGATAAAATGCAGTCTGGTCTAACATATATACATATATATTATCCGTAGTGACAAAAATAAAATCATACTAAACATCCCGTATCCTTTCAGTGTTCTGTTAATTGTTCATCAAAAAATACTCCCACATCGGCAATGTGTCGTAAAATTGTTAAAGAGAAACAGCCCCCCCCCCCCCCCCCTATATGTTTCTTTTTATTTTTCTGTCCGCTATTATAGCTATGTATGTATTGTTATATGTATTAAAAGCGATACAAAACAGCCATCTAATACGTTTCACCATCACGTGTCGATTAACAATGTTCCATCATTACATGTATATCGTATGCTTTTCTTCCTACATATTGTCGTAATTCGCCATTATTTCATCCACAAGTTGCGTTGCCATAAAACTATACGTCCGGATAAATGCGTCATTCCAAGATGCGCCAATCGTCATTCCTTAGGATTCGTGTTTTCTTTGTCGACGCAATAATGCAACTCAACAGTACACAATGTAGATGCAACATAATAATGCGTGGGTTCAATGACAATAAACTTTGCAGGCTTAGTTATGGAGGATAGCATGAGCGTCAAGTCTATGGAATCAGTGGCGACCAGCGACGAGTATGAATTCGTAAGCGAAAAAGGAACAAGTAAACAACAACAGACATTGCCGGAACCGCCGACATTAAAAATTGCCAACAACGGCAATTTAGAGGATCTACAAAATAATCTTCGCGAGGTAACATATTCCCTTGGGATTCTTTGGATAACTAGGACTTATAATTGTTATGTTACTTTTTATCACTTTGTGTGCAATAGGAGATGGATTGTTTAGGTGATAAGAATTATCGCTACATCTAATACTTGATGTAGGCTGTTTTGATTGTTTAGTGAACAACTCTGATCATGCTTTTTTTTTTATCGAATGGTTTTATTACATTCCAAAGTTCATTTGCATTTAATAATCCACGTGATTGATCATAATTCGAAACGGTCTATAAATTTCAGGTACTGACGGAAGATTCGAAGATGGAGGCCAGCGAGGTTAAATTAATAAGCAGCGGTCAGTCACATCAAAAAGTAAAGAAAGTTGGTCAGAGTCAGTTTTATGAAGTGACACCATTCGCGATAACTCCAGAAAAGCAGGATGTTATGAAGCCAGATGATTACACGGAGGAAGGTATTACAAAAAGAGCAAATTGAAATTGAGCAAAGGAGATACTGTTTGGAAATTTCTAATTTAGTTGATATTTCAAAATGGCAATTCTGTTGTAGAAATGACTGCGATATCGGACATGCAGCAAGAATGCACTGTATTTAATGGCGTAACTTATCTTGGTGCAGCTGCAATAAATGCACCGAAGTCGGAATGCGAAATACAGCGGAATATGAATATCCTAAATGCTGAACAGACTCAAAATCTTGGAATAAAAGTATCAGTTTCTGTTCCAAGTAGTTCACAGGGCTGCGTGGTGTGAGTAAATTTAAAAAGGAAAACATTTTTTGAGACTGATAAATATGTACACCGAAATTCATATTATATATATATGTATAATTGCAGGCTCTACGATGCCGCTACACAGCAAGCTATTGCGCATTATGAAGTGCAGCGTATTTTATTTTATGCTCGCGGTGAAAATAACGGACCCTGTGCAGCATGTTTTGCGTTCACGTGGTCCCATGGCGATACTTTGGAATCCGCTATATTTCAATGCCACGTTTTCCGGTGTAATATCCCTGAAGCTGTAAGCTGATACTTCTTTTTTTTCAGTTGATCAATAAATTGTTGAGTAAATTATTCAAATGAAATATTTAATATTTACATTAGGTCGGGCAAGTGTCAGCATGCTTTGCAAAGGCCTTTCAGAGGATTCCTAGATCCATGACAAATTCTTTGACTGGAAGTGACTTCAACAATTTCAATGCCGGTAGCGAGAAAACCAATTCACGTGTATTCATTTTTGAAGTTTCCATGGAAATCAAGGAAGAGGACGGCAAGGGTGGCTTCAGCACAGTTCCCAAGGATAGAAATTGCTTTAAATTTCGTTGTAACGTAACAAAGCAGGTGTGTCTAAGCATTCAGCAAGTGTCCAGCAAGGAAGGCGGTGTCGCTCTTGAGGTAGAAAGATGCTTTGGCGTTCTTGTCAGCCCAGGAAGAAACGTAAAACACAGTGATATGAGATTGCTGGAGATGGTAAAGACTCTTATAAAGTTTTATAATATTCTTTTGTTTTATGATAATCGTACGAATGCAAGATTAATATTTAATTTCAGGAAGTAAGCACAGGACCAATAGCCCAGGAAAAACAGTGCTACAATATATATGGTCGGTGGGACCCTGCAGATCCTGCTTTAGAAAGTCTCAATTTGGAAACAACAAGAGAAGGGAAAATATTTATGACAGTAGCAGTAGATTTGGTCATACGTGGAATTCGCGATCCAGTGAGATTTGTCATAGAGACGCCCGTTAAGATATTCCCTCAAAACGAAAGATTTTGGTACTTCAATAAGAGGAATCTTGTGCAACAATTCTATCTGAATTCAAAAGAGGTCAGTGTGCCTATACAATGTGTATCCCTGATACTAATTTCATCAATACTAATTGTATATTTGTACAGATTATATCTGGGGACGGTGCAGATATTCATTATGAAGTTCAAAGCATAGAGACATCTGGCGAGTTAGATAGGAACAGATTGAATCTTGCTTTGAATTTGGCGTCTCTAATAAGATCCCCGTCTCTTACTAGCATCGACACTCTTACTCCTAAAGAAGAAATAGATTCTGGTAAAATATTATATATAGATTTTTAATAATTGTAACAGAAACGTCATACGATTAATTTTACATTCATTCTCCTCCTTTCAGATGGTGATGAACCTATGTTGAGCGGAACTGGTGAAGTATCTAAGGATTGCTCTGCCGACGAATTGGCTAGTTGGGCAGAAGTTCTCGACAGTTGGCACGTGAACGAACAGCGTCCAAAGTTATTGACAAAATTAACGAAACTAGGAATTCCTGAAGCACTGCGCGGGGAAGTCTGGCAGCGTTTAAGCAATTGCGACAACTCACTTGAAATGATGAATAAATATCGAACTCTCATTACTAAGGTAAGTAAGCCGTCGATAACGATTTGCGATATAACATGGTTATTGAAAAAAAAACTTTTTTCAATAGGAAAGCAGCTGCGAGAGTGTTATTCTAAGAGACATCAATAGGACTTTCCCAGCGCATGATTTTTTTAAGGAAACTGGTGGTCTGGGTCAGGATTCCTTATATAGAATAAGCAAAGCGTATGCTGTTCACGATGAAGAGGTCGGATACTGTCAAGGGCTCAGTTTTTTAGTCGCCAGTCTATTGCTACACGTAAAAACTTTCGAATCTTAAAAATACAAAAATCTCATAATCCAGACTAGAAAAAATAAATTATATTTGTGTACAGATGCCAGAGGAACAGTCTTTCTGTGTCCTAGTGAAACTCATGTATGATTATGGCCTTCGGGATTTATACAAAGACCGATTTGACAATCTTCATATGCGTTTTTACCAATTAAATCGATTAATGGAGGTACGTTATTACGAAATTGCTTAGCTTTAAAAAATACACGGTTTTTATTTAACATCACAAAATTTCAGGACCAACTTCCAGAACTCTACAAACATTTTTGTGATCGTGGAGTAGAGACGCATATGTTCGCCGCGCAATGGTTTCTCACGTTATTTACTGCCAGATTCCCTTTATTTCTGGTATTCCATATTTTAGACGTATTTCTACTCCAAGGACTTGATACGCTATTCCAAATCGCTTTGGCATTGCTAATGGTAAAGAGTAAAATTATCTAAATGTAGCAGAATATAAAAAGTAATACCTATTACGGTCAAATAAATTAAATTGATCTATTTTTCAGCTATGTAAGAAGGAACTACTTCAATTGGATTTTGAAAGTATATTGAAATATTTTCGTGTCCACTTACCAAAGCGTTGTCGCAACGAAGAAATCTCTCGTTACGTGATGAAGCTTGCCTGTTCGATTACGCTAAAGAAATTGAAGAAATACGAAGCAGAATTCATGGCGCTAAAAGGTAACTTCATCTTCTACGTTTGACGCTTGGTACCTCCTCGTCGTTCCTAAAATCCCATGTATTTTTCGTCCGCGTGCGTTTAAACCTGCAAAAAGACTTAAGAAAAACTACATGCAGTCCCATACCAAAACGAAAAATATTTAGAGTAGTCATCACTGAAAATGCGTAAAAGTCATTTTTTATTTATGACGGCTGTGAAAGTTGACGGATACTTTTGATATTTAAACTTTAGAGGACGAGTGGATTTTTTTTTAAATCTACCAATTTTGACTTGGAATCTTAACATGCACGCTAAATTCATACTGTATGAAGAAGATGAGGCCGCAAGATTGACTTCCTGTCTTCTAAAGGTTAAAAAACTTTGAAAGTTGAAGTATACTTTTGATATTTTTATACTCAAGACTCCATTGGTTTTAATGGATTAATTAATCGTATTATTAATGACCAACTGAAAAAGAAAAAAACCAAAAGAATTTCTCAAACAATTTTTGGCTTTGTAGTAAAGTCGTGTAGTACTTAGTCTAAGAATTTAGTATCTTCCTATCCTCCACTCTCATTTATTGGGGAACTTCTCGAAAAGTATCGATGATTGCCCGTAGTCATTATTGTTAAGATCTTATATAAATACCTTTCGTTTATTTAAACAAATAACATTAGAAAGGGCATTCATCGATTCTTAGTATCGTCTCGTAAAAGTAACTACTGTAGTAAGCTTAATCCCTTTGGTAGAATTAGTATGCATGTTTCGTACCATTGCAACGCTTCTTTAGAATTGTAAGAACAATAAAAAAGGACAATCTAGTCTCTAGACGTAAATAAAAATTAATTTCACGCATATGTCTCAGTTCACCAATGCAAATCAGATAAAGAAAAGAATCTGATTTCATCCTCGCTACGGCACACAATTACAGTTTAATCAAAACCCGATGGTGATGGACACGTCTGCTGGTGGATTCGTAATCTCGTAGGTTGCCTCACGTGAAAAAGGAATGCTTTTACGAAATAATTCGTGGTACATTTGTCATTTTTTTCTCTTCTTAGAGAATGAAAACTCTTTTGCAGAGCAAGGTTCAACAAACAGCGCCGGATATTCCTCCTGGAGCACAGGAGATATCGTCCGTATGCCGTTAGATAAAATTGAGAAATACGGCAGTCAATTAAGTAATTACATTAATCAAAGATTCAGTGGATATGATTTTCAAATGTGGAATTTCGAAATGGCCAATTCATTCTGACCAGAACTCATTTCTCTCGAATTTACCTCATGAAAGCATTCACCTACCATTCCCGCGTTTAACTTATTGACAAACGTACATATGTAATAACAATGTCCATCATTCCATATGAAAACATATATATTCATAAAAGCGCGCGAACATTCGAATTGTAAAGAAAAAAAGTTAAACCGTAAAACTCAACGTCAAACGATACTTGTACCTTTTTTTATTTATAATTTATTTATTATTATTTGTTGAAATAAAACAGTCCGTTCTTTTCGTAAGTCTCTTTGTAGTTTTATCAATCGCACCCGTTCTTTTTCTCTTTTACTTCGTACTGTCATTTCTCCTCGTTCCATCATCCTCCTGTGTATCCTATGGCTTTGGAATGTATATTTCATTTTGCATCATGGGGAATGTAAAGTGCATGATAAGTGTTATCAATGGACGAAGAACTTTCATTCATTGACGTCTACTGGGTGAACTAACTCACTAATAGTGATTGAATACTGCAAAGAAAAAAAATTAACTATCATTGGTTATGTATTCATTAAAAAATTGCGTCAGACGCTTTAACATTTACAGCCATTACGAATCGTTCGCGTCACTAAACGGGTACCAGGAAGTCGTTATTACTCAAAGTCTTAACAGCGTTGTAGATACAATGGATAAGGCATCCTTGTGATCCGCGCGAAACTTAAACATGCCAAATGCATTTATCTCTGTACTCGTAATAATGCACATTCAATTACGTTTCTGAACTCGTTGATATCTTCTTTCTTTACCTGCGATGGATATAAATTCTGCAGATATTCACGTTAAAGAAAACATTTCTATCACTTAATATCAAGAAGATCCTTCACGTATGACAATGCACGTGGCAATCGTTTGAAAAATTTTATAATTTCAAAAATCTGCAGTAAGTTGATCCAATGGCTGTTTTATTTCATTTTAAATACACATTAATTAACCGCTTCGATAATTTTTTTATCTTGTTGCGTGATCCTCTTTTCACCAACTATGCGAACGCGATTAATTCCTATTACGAAATGATCTTTACGAGTTGGGTGAAAGTAAAATAAAACGAGATTCAATAATGATTTGCTCTCTTATATTTTATGAATAACGTCGAGTAGATTCTCACTTTATGCGAAATTTGAACTTTCTTGCTGTTCCACATGCAACGGGATACCGAGGACGTATCTATCGGCTGCAACAACAGCAATTTAAAACGAGCCGATGTTCTCTTTCGCAATAGTGTAAATACACTGTGCGCCTTGACAGTGTACATACCAAACGCTCGATTAGTATCACTTGGAACGTATTATGATACGTACGCGACACGTATCCCGGACATGAGTTCGAGTTACGTATTGAGAATAGCCAGAATGAGTAAGAGATTGTTATTAGTATTATAACGTATATAATAATAGAGACACTAACAATAAGTCCAAGTTTCAGTTAAAAAAGAAAAGAAATATTTCATTTGTATGCATGTACCAGACACGACATTAAAACTAAAAATATATATTTGTACTGTATTCCCCGTTGCTATAGTGAAAATGAATAATTACCATCTGTAACCTCACGTTTTTATCGTTACTCGATAAGATTTATAATTATGAGAACAATGATTGTAAACGTATGTGACCAAAAAATATGAAACAGTTGAATGCGCAGAGACTAAATGTGGCACGTGAATAATTGCAGAAGCTCAGGAAGATGCCGACGAGTACAGCAACGAGGTGGAGCAACTTCGTGGCGCGGTCGCGAGGAACGAAGAGGAAAAACACCGGCTGGAGGCTGAATTGAGTCAAGTTAAGGAAATGCTACAACGTGAAGTAGCTAGTGCAGATGCTAACAATCGGCGTAGCGCAGTGATAATAGCAGAATATAAACAGGTAATTGTTTATGCATTGTTTGATAAACAAACAGACCTTCTGGACGTTGTTAAATGTATCTAATTACTGATGACGAATGAATTTTAGATTTGTCAGCGATTGGAGGATGATTACAATGCGGCCAAGAATACGCTGAGTGACCTTCGAGTGAGTCAATATAAAAATTATACAAATATGGAAAATCAATTAATGCACTTTTAATATTAAACTTCTCTGTAACTAGAGTAAGGTATCAAAATGTGATAAGTGCAGAAGTTCCATTACGGAATCAGCAAGTGTATTGGCAGATATATCACATCCACTGGAAAATCGAATAGACCCTATGTTACACCGTGCCCAGGAGAGGGTGCGGGAATTGGAATTGGAATTGGCCCAGACAAAATTAATGCACGTGGAAGCTGAGTGTAGAAATCAGGTAGAGGAACAATTGTTGTTCATGATATTTAATTACGTTCCTTTACAACAATTCCTACTACTGTTCATATCAATTTGTATCTAGGACTTGACTCATCAACTCCATGCAACTGCATCGGAGCTCCAAGCAGCTCGCAACAGCTGGCCCTGGTTAAGCAAAACGTTATCCAGTATAAAAGAGGCTGCTAACAAGAGGGAAGTTATGGGAGGTAACGTAGTGCGACGTGACAGTGCACCAGGAGGCGATATGCATCATCATGCGATACATTCTCAGAGTCGAGACAGTCTTAAGGAAGTGGTATGATGCAGTAATTACTCCTAGAGTAGTACAGGAACAGAGAAAAAGAGAGAAAGCAAAAGAAACACAAAGGTAAACAGAGCAAAAAAGAGTTAAAAAAAGAGGAGAAAATAACCAAGAATCTTAGAACAAGAGAGTAGTAATGAGGAAGATACACTTGATATCGGACGCTGAGTATTTTGAGTACAAGAAATAAAAGAAAACTATTGCACGTGTGACTTTCTGTGTCTTCTGTGTGTACTTGAATATGAACGTTTGCAGGTGCATCCATAAATGAGTGTGTTGGAATACTCAGTGGCTGGTAGCGAAATCGTATATAACGAGTACATGTTTATAGCTGCATGTAATAATGCCGTCCTGACGTACAAGTAGCAATAATGAAGTAAAAATGACGGACAAGCACGTGTACGTCAGTTTAGGCAGAGAAAACTTTGGTGTTCGCTTACGACGCAATCTCATGGCGAGTAAGAGTCAGTGCGGCTACACTTTATACGTTCTCTTATTGATATTATTCGAAAGACATTATCGTTAATCACTTTGTTACGTTTTACAATTATATTTCTTTTGTATCTAATACGAGACACGCGTATATGACTGTAAACTGTAATTGCACCGTGCGGCTAGTTTTAAGTATGATTTAAGAGTCTTGGGGGACGATAGGAAAAAAAAGATACGTTCTCTCTTCTTGTGGGACGAACGTATTATTTTTTTTTTCGGGCACTCTTGGGAGTATATTTGAAACTATTGAGTAAAAATTCCTAGGCTATAACCCGGACACTATTTCTTTTCTCTCATTTACTTTCCTTCTGGCGGAACTAGTCTGGCGACGCTGATGTCGAATTTAATATGGACGTAAGAGCACGCGTTTGAATTCCCTTTGCACGCTATAAGACAGATTTATTTAATTGTTATAGTACTTCTTTTTTTTAATATATATATATGGTTTTTTATATCTTTCTTTGATACTTCACGATAGGTCTCTGGCATTGTAAATTTGTTTCTTCATTCCTCTTACGATACAGATTTCACGACAAGTCTTTTTATGTTTTCTAATCGCTCTCAATCGTACGATAAAGAATTAGTATATTACACTACAAGGGCAGAAAACTGAACTTTCGGCACTGCTCGGTAGAATGCCCGAGGCGAAGCCGAGGGCCTTTTATCAAGCAGTTCCGGGTGCTCAGTTTACTGCCCGCGTGGTGTATACTATTTTTCTTGATCCCCAGCGGAAAATACATGATCGACGCATCGATTTCAGTGCAGAAAGCAGAAATTCTCCGATAGGGGTCTCCAATAGCTATACAGCAAAAATCCAAGACTTTCTGCACTGAAATCGGTGCGTCGATTATGTACTTTCGGCTGGGGATCAAGAAAAGTTATTTGGCACGATTCATGTGTAATAAATAAATAAATATTGATTTGTAACGATCACACTTCTCCTCACCGTGCTTTATATTATTTACAATACTGCTGTGTTTTGTACAATGTTTCCTATCTTTAGACCGTGTTCCCCGCGATTGACTAAATGTTCTTTATACAACAATATTAGAACCGTGCCATTCTAAGAATGAATCAACCAATTACACAATTAAACGTGCCAT
Source organism: Calameuta idolon (assembly GCA_030142285.1). NCBI lineage: Eukaryota > Metazoa > Arthropoda > Insecta > Hymenoptera > Cephidae > Calameuta > Calameuta idolon. The sequence continues at coordinate 18,198 of JARQSV010000043.1, read as the reverse complement.
TTCTTAGTAGATACAGATGATGAAAATATTTCAAATTGCAAAAATTCTCATACCAACCGAATCGTCGTCCTCCGCGTGTGTTTTTCTTGCAAAGCTACTAGTTCTCTTTCATTAGTTCGATCATTTATTAAAGTGAGATTATCCCATGTGCGTTGAACACTTGTCATTGCAATATTTAAATAAAATAAAATAAATATTCCGTTCTTTTTTTGCGAAAGCCACCATTATGTATAAAATATAATAATAATAACACTGTAATCGAGCCGATACCATAGCTATTATAAATAGTCGTATATCAAAAAAAGAAAATGAGACAGAGTGTGTGGGCGTATGAGTATGTACGAATGAAAATAGAGGAAAGAGAGAAAAAGAGGTAAAGGACCAGAAAGAACGAAGACAGCAGGAAAGTTGCGTTACTTCAATAAATAAACATGTAAAATCGATATGATTAAGAATAATCAATATTGACAAAAAAAAAAGGAAAACCATCAACTTTCTGTACATAAAGTTAATAAGAGATTAAGTGGGAGTTTCAATGTACACATGAAATGAAGTAAAATATATGAAACTTGAAATTGAACGGAGAAGGAAAGAAAAAGAGAGTCAAATGGAAGCTGATTAGGGCGATCATCAATTAAGGATGATTTCCATGACGTTAAATAGTATGCTAAAACTAATCAATCGTGTAAAGATTTAGGATAACCGCCTGTAAGGATAATGAAAAAAAAAAAAATGTCATTGAGAGAAGGAAAACAAAAAGCAGAAGTAATAACGAAAAAAATTAATTGTGACATTGTACACTCTGTAATTTCATTCCATTATTACTGAAATAAAGAAAAGTACCAAATGTTGCCTATGAGTCAATATATATATAATTTGTTTCATCATTTTCAGCCTCTGTAGGTTTTTATTTGTCGTTTTATTTATTAATCGTTATTTGTCATCATGGTTTTGTCTCTAGCTTACGTAACTCTTATTGTTATTGTTAATATTATTGTTGTTGGTATTATTATATTCTTCTACGATTAATCATACATTCGCTAATAGAACGATATGCAGTATCAGTCTTACGATAGAAGGTAAATTTTCTTTTAATCCGTTACCAATCTAGAAAACATTAGTCAAAATTTTCAATAATCTCAAGCATAACCCGCACGCACTTAAAAATAAAAAAATAAAAAATAGAAACATAGAGAGCAAATATATTTTGTATCGAGTCGTAACAAATTCATAAACTCTAACAAGTATCCACTTTTTCGTGGGAAAATAATAGAGTGAAAAAAAGTATGCAAATTAATGAAACGTATATAATATATAGTATACATATATATCTTCACGCAGATAAAAACTATAAGCGCGCATTTGCACGCAGAGAAAAACTAGCGATATAGAAAAAATGGATCCATGATCGTACGAAAATATATTGTATCGAACGAGCGACTTTGTCATCTTTGGAATATTTTTTTAGTTTGTCTTTCTTTTCGCTCTTTTTTTCCGGTTCGCCATAGGCGCACGCGAATCGTTTGATATGTCTTATGTGCTGTTCTTAATTATACGTTTAAAAAATACAAGAAAAGAAGACTGTAATAACTAACATGTCAGTATCGGCTAATTTTTCATTGCTTTGGAAGAACATTCGTACGCAGTTAATCAAACATTTTTTCAGAAGCTCGCTAAACGAGGGCAAGATCTTTTCCGTGGATAACGATTAATTATTTATTCCTGTAAACGATCAATCGTTATTATAGTTAATATAGTTAATTGTTATCCAAGAACGTGTATCGCGCATTAGAAAAAAAGATGAAATGGATACCGTGTATTTCGTGTAATACGAGCTTTCAATTATCGACTATGACAGTTATATTTATATTATATTTGACAAATACCCGCTAAATGAGCTGCAATCTACTTTCGTATATTCATTGATCATTCAAACTCTCTGACGTGTTGTCAAATTCTCACGACATTCACACAACTCGAAAAGTTGAGCTATAACAAGATCAAACCTTTGACAGTAACAAAGAGAATATCACATCGCTTTTAAAAAGAAAAGAAAGCCAAAAGCCTTCGCTTATGTACATACAGGATTAGGGACAGGTTTTCTGTGTAAAGGATTCCAACGAGATGTTTCAAGGATCTCCACCAGCTCCCCAGTCTCTTGTTGGATTTCCTGGATCATAATCTTCTGTGTTATCACTACTTGGTGTCGTTGCATCGTCCACATCGTCATCGTCATCCTCATCATCCTCCACTACGCTGTCCTCTTCGGAGGAACTACTATCGAAGCCTTCATCTAGGTCTAGATTAAGATCTGGTGCATCTCCACCTAAAGTATAAAAAATATATTCTTTATAATCCATGTACGTTGGATCAGGATCCGATTTATATACCTGCAGGTTCATCAGGTGGGTGTCGGTAATTTAAGCCACCCTCGACATCCACAGGATTAGCCATTTCTAAAATACGCAGTAGCCACATTGGAAATCCATTTTCTAGGACGTAAATGTCGTTCTCGTTCTCAAGATCATTTTCTAATACGTCAATCAGAGGCTGAAGATCTTCCAGATCGTTAATCTCTACGGCTATCATGTTATTTCCTTCTCCGTCTCTGTTGTTATTAGCGAGGTCACCATTTTCAACCTCGACTAGCTCTAGAAAAGCTGGCCTAGGTGCCTCCGCTATACTGGGTGATTCAGAGTCAGAAATCCTGTCGTGTGCAATACTTGATAAGTCGTTTTCAGGTGTTATGTCTTGTGCTGATGCTGAGTTTGGGTATCCAGAGTCCATAATCTCTGGCGAGAAACTATTTGGTGGTGTTTCTGAAGCTTCCGGTGAAATTGGGTTCACTTCGGCAACTTCCTGTTTTGGAACCTTTCTTTGGCTCGCACATGGAATTTTTGATTCCTTCGTTGATACAGTGTCCATGATAAAAACATTTTTGGAACACGTTTGGCAATTACTTTGATTGTTTTCGGATTTCGCATCCTCTTCCGGAATGGATATATATTTTGAATCTTTTGAAAAATCATTTATGTTATTCGACATGGTGTTATTACCATCTTGACTAGAATTTTCGTCTAATTGACACTTCTGCGTTATAATAGTTTTACATTGACTATCAGCTTCCTTCGATTCAGACATTCCTAAAAATGTATCTTCAGGAACGTCACTGTCAGATGTGGTCTCTTCTGGTTTGTCAGAAAAATCATTTCCGCCTTTCAATGTCACACATTCTTGTTGATACATAGGGATACGCTCATTCTGATACCATTTTTCCATAATTAGACTACTGGATTCACTGGTATTACTTAAACCCAATAGAGAAGTTTGACTACTATTTTCTAATAAATTTTCATTACTGTTAGATTCCATTGTTGTTCTACTAGAAGAAAGTTGTGCTTGTTCTCTCTCGCATAATTGTTCCTCAAGTGAAGCTGTAGTATTCATAGGTTGCTTATCTTCTGATTCTAGGAGAACTCGTGGAGAACTAGTAAATTGTGGCTGCCCACTTATGTCACTGGTAATACTATTTAACGATAAACTTTGCATAGGATTTGCTTCGTGTTTTAAATGTGCGTCAGATATACAAGAATACTCAATAGATTCCCCATTTTTAATTGGCAACTGCTTAATGCCATTTTCAATATCAATTTCGTTGGAAATCGATTCCACAGAATTATCAATGGATTTGGACTTAAGCAAAATTGACGGAAATAGTAACTTAAGACCGCTACTCGTTGTCAATTGTAATGGCCGCTGTGGTTGGGATGTCATCCTGTCGTCCTGGAGGTTCATTTTATCCAAAGAATAACTTGTACCTCCATCAAAAATCTCCTCTGAAAGTCCTCTGTTCCTCTGGACGGCATCCTCGGATTCGTGTTTGTAAAATGGATCGTCTGTTGGTTCCGTTTTCAAGTAAAAACTTACTCTGCTTTCTTGTCCTGAGAAAGAATTCTCTCCGTAGCTAGAAAATGGCATTGATGTCATAACAATTGGTTCTGATTGTAAACTGGAATTTGAGATATCCAAATCATCCAAATCTATTTGATCCAAACCTATAGTTACGGAATTACTAGGTAATTCCTGCTCCTCTGAAATACTATGAAAATCAGCTGGAACAAAATCCTGTACTTCATGATTATCATCGTCATTACTAGGTAATTCGTGCTCCATCTCCATATAAGGATCAAACTGATTTCCTTCTTCAGTACCCTGCGCCTCATCGTAAGTCCTTTCTATGAGGAGTTCTTGGTCGAATTCATCCAAACCTTCATCATTATGATCATAATAATTAAGACTGGAACGATTCAATTCATCTTCTGCAAACCCGCCACTATATTGAACGTTAAAGGTGTCCTGCTCATCTATTTCGTCATCATCCCAATTTTCTTCAGGTACAGCATTATTATCATAGTACTCAGTGGGAGCACTAGATTCATCAGCGTTCCATTCATCGCCCCAACGCGGTCGCTCGTGGTCCAGAAAATCATCATCATCAAACGCAGATTCGGAGAACACGGAACGTGCGGGCACCAGTATAACAGGTCCTTCTGGTCGATCTACTACCGTCCAACCAGCGTTCACCAAAATTTCCCGAAGAAACTCAGTGGTGACACAAAAACTCACAAGTGAATTCATAAGTTTATCCAGAGCAAGTTCCTCCTCCTCTGTTCCACACAAATATCTAATATAATAGGTAGCTGCATCCAGCATCTTCTCTTCGTCAGAACGATTATCCATTTGAAAAGGATACTCATAGCAGGCAACTTCCTTAAATAATCCTTCTGATCCAAGTATCCACTCCTGATTGATCTCTTCTTGTCTGTGAAACACTGCCATTTGCGAACAAGAACCGCAGTGTTCTGTACCTGGAGGACCATCACCGATCCCTTGGATGGTCACCTCATAGTCTGGATACCTGGCGACGATGTTCTCCGCCCTGTAGATCAAATTAACCAATGATTCTAACATATCCTAATCCAGAGGATCTATTATTAATTCTTACCAGTCACGGAATTGTTCTCTGCTCCATTCAAACTTGTGATCAGGATGACGAAACCCACTAAAATTCTCGAACAAGACATTGAAATCTGCATTAGGAGTGGTCACAACAGCAACTCGAGGTTTGATGTATCCAAAAACATTATATGGGAAATCCATCAATGTATCTGGATAAAGATGTTCGATTCTGGAGTAAGAAAAAATTACGTGTGACTAACATATCTACTTCATTCTCTTATTGAATTCATTATGGCAGATAAATTCAATTTATGATTTCATGATAAAACATGACATACAGCTCTATGCAAATAACAGCATCACAGTTTTCCAACTTTCGATCAGCATGTGTCACACTTCCTTCATAAAGACGAATTGTCAATGGAACTGATCTGGTATGTAAGAAATCAGCATGAAGTGGCTCGACTCTATGTTTGTATATATTCAGTATTTCTTTATCTATGTCAACGTGTAAAATTTCTTGAATTCCAGGAGTATTCTTCAAATAGACTGAGAAGGCCAATTCTGCACAGCCAAAATCTACTACCTATAAGAGTAAAAGTACATCTAATTAATGTACCAAAGTAATAGTTTACTCATACAGAGTACAGTGACAAGTATAATCTTATTTACTTAAAGGGATATTTCCAATAAACAAATACACTCGAATAATATATTTGTTTAAGTGATATTCAGCATCTGAACTGGCATTCATCGTGAGGATAAAATAATTTTAAATGTAAGGAACATAAAGAAATAAGTTTAATTAGAAAAGCATTAAACAGGAAACAGTAAAAAAAGATATAATCGATAACATTAATTGTAAAAACAAGTGACAATTACAGTTCTTACGCATAATTAAAATTTATTACATCTTTAACAATTTTTTTTTAAAGTAAAAAGACTCCAAGGAAATACAATATCAGTAAAAAGAATCATACCCATCCAAAAATTCTAATTACGTTTGAAATACTGAAAATAACATCGTCTGCAAGCCGCCTAAGAACCCGCGAGCATGCGAAGGATGTCGGGTTGAGATTAAAAAGACAATGTTTTTAAAATCATAACAATAAAGTTGAATAATAAATAAGTACAATACCTTTTTAATCTTTCCAGAGTAACGCTCACTACTAAGTACATTTTGAACGGCGACATATCGCTGTACGTAAACCGGTGGATAAAATTTCAAACCCATAATTTCGCATTGATAGAACTCGTAATCAAAATCGCTCTCACAATCCTCGACACTATCCAAGCTGATCTCTTCTTTGATAATAGCAGCTCGTTTACTTTGAAAATTATTGTAAATGATTCTCCCCAGAAGATAAAGTACATGGAACAAAACGATTATCATATCTGCTTCAAATTCTTAGGGTATTCTCAGTTCGTCCGACAGCTCGACGTATATTTCTTTTCTGACATTTCTTTCAATGTATCACGGCCATGTTGTTGCCACTTCAGCTTTCAAACGTAATCGACAGAGTGCACTTGTACTCGTTTCTCGCTAGGGATCCTAGAAATACGTTCATAAAATTCTAGGGGTATTTTAAGTAATATCCATGTCTTCCTATTGGATGCCCGATGACAGAAGCATTTCGCAGTCTGCTCCAGTCTGCTTCTCAATGATAAGGGCAGACGAAAGTGCCGATAAATTGCAATATGGGAAGTGCAGATACAACGACAGTTGGCAAGAAGCTGATAAGTGATAATAATGATATTGTCGAAGAGTATGGACCGAATCTCAAGATATTGCCATCAAACGACCAGGTTAAGGAGTTGCAAACAATCTTGCGAGACAAGTGAGTATTAACTATGCATTCGTGATAAAATTATGATTCCACCTCACACTCGATTATTGCACGTCTGCATTTTTTATGTTAAATATTACTTTTCAACATATTTTAAATTCTATACCGGCTTTCACTCGTGCAGAATGTGGTATTCATGTAAGAGGATGGCATAAGTAGCACATGGCGCTGATATTTCCTGGAATATATATTACTAAGAAAAAAATGCATTCCTTGCTCTTTGTTTCTATTCCAGGAACACCACCAGAAGTGATTTCAAATTCTACGCTGATCGTTTGGTAAGATCAAATGAAGATCAGTCATATCCTTCAGGAAATTTGACTTATTAGGTTGCACTTAGTGATCACGCGTTTTTGTGTGTATGTGTGCATGTGTGTGCAATTTTCTATCTACTTCCTGCTTTTAATTCAGGGTCATTTTCGGTTCTACTGTTATGTTATTATTTTTTGCGATTTGAAATCTTTCATGATACACATTTTTTACTTCGTTATATAGTCTTAACTAAATGATATTCATTTATTATTAATTAGCTGATTGATAGCGCCGTACAATTGCATAATATATACGTCAATTGATCATTTAAATTATGCAATGATAAGTTTAATCTACAATTTAATTTATTTCACTTGCTTTTCTACTTAGTCATCCCTGAACGTGACCATGTGCTTGCACACACGGTACCAATATGCGTTTCATCTTTTATACTTGTTATTTACGCGAACGATGACTTTGATTAGGAATGCTAAATAAAAAAGGTTGTTTGCAGAAGTGTCTGCTGTTTGTATGCAAAATAAAAATGAAACAGTATTCGGCATAAGGTAAAGATATTTTATTTCCTAATGAAAATTCTCATGTTTTCTCATTATTTTATTGATCGTCCTATATTTATAATTACTTACATGTTAGATTTATTAAAGTAATTCGTTATCTCTTAACAAATATGTCAATGTACGGTATATGGTATTTGTTGACTTGAATTATCGAGTTTTCGTGTAAATCATTTAAATCATAGCCGACGCATTCTTTTTTTTATTACATAATCATTCATCAGTATGATGAGATGATCAGTCACTCCTGATTGCACATATTTTATTATTTATTATTACAAATAATTTTGTTTCAGATTAGACTCGTTATAGAAGAAAGTTTGAATCAGTTACCGTTTTCAAAATGCGTTGTAACTACGCCAACTGGAGCAAAGTACAAAGGATTAAAGTACCAAAAGGGAAATTGTGGAGTTTCTATAGTAAGAAGCGGGGAAGCCATGGAACAGGTACCGATAATAAACATATGTACAAATAAAAAAAGAAGAATGAAATTCCGTTATTCTAAAAAAAAGAACGTTTATTCGATAAAGAATCAACTAACATGGATGTCGTAAGTTAAAGAAAGTAGAATGTTCTAGCCAATTTTTTCCCGTTTATTGCAGGGCCTGCGGGATTGTTGTCGTAGCATAAGGATCGGTAAAATATTGGTTGAGAGCAATGCCGATACGCACGAGGCCAGAGTTGTCTATGCAAAGTTCCCGGACGACATATCTGAGCGAAAAGTGTTGTTAATGTATCCTATAATGAGTTAGTATCAGACGCAATAAGCAACATTAATTAGGATTAAAATATAGTTAGGGTTTCCGTATATTGGTTACATCATTAAAAAGACCAACGCCTGCGCCTGTCGTTCTGTTCGATTGTTCGACATGGCGCGTATAATTGCGTTGCTTATTCAAAATTTATAAACAATGTCTGATTATGAATATTTTATGTGAACAATGCGATGACCTTTGATAAGAAAAACTTAATAACGTTCCTCTTTAAAATGATTTTCAGGTACTGGGAACACTGTGATAAAAGCCATAGCTGTATTGAAAGAACACAATGTGCAGGAGGAAAATATAATATTATCAAATTTATTCTGTACACCAATAGCTGCCAAAACTCTAGTCACTGCCTTCCCTAAGGTATGTAAAATTATTATTACTTGTCAAATGGATTTTTCTTTGCTCTTCATTCTCATTATTAGTATCTTCGCCACACGTCACTACTCTGATAGATTCTAACCAGGCATCAACAAATGTATGCTTTCTTCTGCTTTTACTCCGTAGGCGCCACTATTTGAGAAAGTTACATGAATGGTCCAATAGAATACTGTTTCAAAAGATATTTTAGTTTGTCTTAGGCTCGAGTATCTTTTTGATTAATGCTAATATAGACCCTTTGAATCTTTACTGTCATGTAAATATGGTGGATTGTGTTAAACAATTGTTTGTTTCACCTCTTAGTTTGCTTCTTTCTATTTATATCACTTCACTTGGTCGTTTCAAATGTATATATATATTCTAATTTACTTTAATCATTTGAAATTCGCCTTGAGAATAAAGCTGAATATTCAATTTTCCAGATGAAGATCTTAACATCGGAGATCCATTACGTTGCTCCCAATAATTTCGGACAGAAATACTTTGGTACGGATTGAATTCATTCAATTAATTTGCTAGTGAGAATTTAAGCTAAGCTAGAATATAATTCATTAAGTATATGGATCGTACACGTAACGAAAGGGAAATTATCGAAATGTCAGCGCTAAAGCGGATTGGCGTCTTGTCGCAATTTTCTGCAAAGTCCAATATATAATAATATGATAGAAGGAAACAACTCCCACTACCTCTCAAAAGTGACAAAAGTAAAATACAGTCCTCAGGAAGCCATACAAAAAATTAAACGAGTTATATACTCGTATTTTTTGGGAACGCATTTCAATTTCAATATTTAAATATCCATTCATTCATTCGTTCATTCATACGCATACTTACCTCAAAGTGAATATTTTTTACATGATCTCAAATGGCAGACTATACATTATGCAGTTATTATACAACAGGGAATAACACAGCAAAGCTAGATATATTTCAAGAGAAAGTCAAAGATAAAGGCAAAATCCTATTATGGTCTCGCGTTATTTGTGTTTTCAAAATTTACTAGCAAACGTGCCTCCAAAATGTGTATTCCCTGATAAAGTTAAAGTATTATTTAATGAATCCGCAAAGTCCCAAAAGTAGCGAGTTGCGGTAGTTAATTATATTATTACTCTAAACCTTTTTTTTAATATTTATTTTGCACCTAAACGCATAGTACTGCGCTAGACTTACTAATTTTTTTTTAGTTCTCAGGGGATACATACATATATTTTAAGTCGCGTTCTCAGTACGCTATCGGGGTAACCCTTTTGCACTGTATGTCCTAAAAAGATGATCCCCCAACTGAGAATAATTTTTCTACCACAGGCAATGGCAGTTCTTACATAAATCTAAATGGAGGTCACTGTTTGCGAATGCATCTCATTAATAAATGCAAAGGACATTTCGATAATTCGCTTTTCCACGTAATAATATTTTGTAAGACTGTACGTAGTGTAACGTCACTTTGGGTCGACTCACGAGGAATATTTTCGAGCACAAGAGATTGAATAAATGAGGGAACAAATGTCTCCTGCAGTCTCAAAATGAATTAAACTATCTCAAGGTGAAAAGATTTGCGAATACGAGAATCGATTCGTTGACGAGAAAAGACAAAAGTAAATTTTGAAAATTTTTGAACTCTCTACATCAAGAATGCCACAAAGGTCCACGAGTCCTGTCTAATGGGCCGCTGTCTATGGCAATATGTCTTTAACGTGTTCCTTTCGTTCAGGCTGTCTGGTGGGAATATTGCTTTTGGACGAAGACAGTTAAATTCTACTTATGATTTTCTTTTAATTCATTTTATTCTTTTCGTTAGTCCTATTGACGTTTATTCCCGTATCATTTTATCAGCTATGAAAATGTATTCCTCGCGGGAAAGCTTTCCGCGATCGAAGCCACATCGTGTTTTTTTTTTCTTTCTAGTAAACATATACATATGAATAATTACGTGCAAGTTCCGGTAAAATAACGCAATTTGGCGTAGAATGTAAAGGCGCTATATATATATATATACACACACACACACACACAGAAAAGAAGTATACACCTTACCCTCGCGGTAAAACGATACTTGGCTTCGAAACGCATATACATTGCATTCGAATCGAATACACTTTTTATAGTATAATTATCACGACTATGTGAACACAACACTAATGGATTTTTCCTCTATTATTATTTTATTTGTCTTTATTCTTATGTTATCTTTTATTTTATGTTTTTATTTTTATTCTTCACATTGTAGGTCGAGGGTTGTCTTTTGCACGGGTATTTGTTAAACTGGCATAATATTATAAAGGGATAGGCCATTAATGGCAACTCGGATTTTTTTTACAGTATATTAGCATCGTATGCACGTTTTTTATTGAACTACATACACACAGGTGAAGATTGGAAGACTGTAAAGCATCACGTTTACATATTCACTCAAAAAACATATAGAAGAATTTCAAGAAACAATTAATACAAAAATGTTTCTAAATTATACGTCAAACGGAAATTAATTCAATGCTAAGTTAAATGGCAACAGTCTTTTTTTTAGAACGACTACACGGTATCCCGCATTCGTGTCTAAACTTCTATCGTTTAGTATTAATTAAGAAAATAAAGCAAGTGTTGAATCACCAGAATTTATAGTGATCTATAACTGGAAGTTACCTAACGATTTAAAAATGATAAAACGATTAAAAAAATATGATCTCCTGATCATACTACTGTATTATTCAAAATCTTGTTTTTTCTTTCTATTAATTATACATAGATCATTTTTTCTAAAGCACCTGACTAGTGCTAAAGTACCGAATAAAAAGTGTCAGGGAACTTTTGTACGAGCATAATACCGTTGGATATCATATTAAACCTTGAAAGCTTAACAAGAAAAAAAAAGCACAGAATAGACAAGGTCTTATTTTCTGATAATGCATAATACACGACTTTGCCCCGAATTTTTATATAGGAATTTGTACACGTTTTCAATGTCAAATATAAATAATTTTATAAGTCTTACCATTAGTTTCTATCAATCACGTGTGTACGGGTATAGTGTGTGCGTGCGCGTTGCCTTGTATCGCTTTTACTGTTACAGTAATAATAACAGCACACAAATTCAAACAATACACCGTGGACAGGCGTATAATATGTCCTGTATGTACCGTAGCCATTTATATACATATGCGTGAGGAAGAAATAGTGCGTGAAGGAATTTTGAAAAAAAAAAGGGACACGAAAACTAATTTAACGTTGTTCTTAAGAAACATTAAGAGTCAAAGCAAATATTAATTTTGGTATCTTTCTTTGAAAATCATACATACCTGAGACGCATATTCCGGTGTCTTCTCCAATCTAGATTGATTTCTTGATTTTGTTTTTTACCCCTTTTTTTTTATATCAACTCCTGTCGCAAAGAGAATTGTCACGCGTGTCATGTGTTCAGACGAGATGAAAATTCATGTGAAACAAGCATACGTGTAAGACGCATGAATCTGTACGAGTGTTCAATACTTTATTATAGCTTTAAGAATAGAGTCTATGTTGCGCAGCCTAGTATGTTCGTTTTCTTGTCCTGCATAGAATTGAAAGTAAAAATTTCAAAGGGAGAAAACACGCAAATACTCATTGCGTCTATTCCTGGTGATGACAATAGTTTGTCTTTTTGTTACATTTAACATTCTACACCAGTTTTAAATACTTTCTTATATACCCTTCTAAGCATATAGTCAAGGTTTTTTATTTTTGTCATGGAACGACATTTACTTGCATATATGATAGTACATTTTGTTCAGAGTGAATAAAACGAGTGTATCTTTATGAGAGCTGTCAGAAGAACATAACCACTAAAATTATTAAATCATACGTATGTCTGGCGACCTTATGAAACCTAATAAAATAAAGATAGAATAAAATTGAAAAATACAATTATCAAATACGACGCATTAAGTATTTGCGGATATTCTCTATGTAATTTAATAAGAATTCATAATAGTTGAATTATAACAATTTGTACGTGAAGGATTTAAGGCGTATCGCAACTTAGGAAATTCGTGACAAATTTGTCACATAAATAATTAGCATGTTGATCGGTCTTAAAATAAGATGTGCAAATAAAAGTGAAAAAGATAATGATCCAAATACTTGTATAAACACCTATACTCTACGTATCATTAATTTCATTGAACTTCGATAACTATTGCACACGCAGAAATTTCTTTTCATGAGAATCCTATTCTTTTCAAAGCCACAATTGCTTTTATCTTGAATCTAGTAATATCGATATAAATTTACCCGTATCGCTATTAGATAGTGTATCATGGAGTACTACATTTTCTAAGAAATATGTATGCTTCAGTTGTCGCAACTTATCAATTGATTTACAGGACGTATACGAGTTGGACACGTGGTCCAATTAAGAATGAAAAAGAACTTTTAATTCTTTAATCTCAGAAATTATAGATTGCATAAGAAAGAGAAAAAAACATGTTTCGCCATTGTTATTTTTCAGGCACTGAATATCACGGTGTAGAAGTTACGTCGAACATACAGAAGACAAAATTCGCAAGACGTTACAGTAGGGACTCGCATTAGTTGGCTATTTAATGATCAGCCTTCCTTTATCGTAACCATGTAGCTTTTGGTTCTTAAATTTTTGTTTTTCTTCGACATTACCTTGCTTTATGAGAAAAATTAAATAGAAATGAAGACATAGAAAAATACATCATCGAGAAGCTGAGAAACGGCACTGTAAAACTGGACCCAACGAACAATTTTAAATGGGAGATTGACATTACAATAATTAAGGACAATGTTGCAAAGATGTATTTTCTACGTATTTCTAATTTTCTGTCTTATCGTGAACAGAGTTTCTTTTTATGTCGAAAATATGAAGATGAATATGATTACGTTTTTCTTTTACATTTTTTACACCAAGTACGTGCAGGGTCAACATTCAAAATCATTTTTTTCTTTGCTACTTTTATTCTTCTTGTGTGGATGAGTGCTAAGAGAAACTTAATTGTTCAAATAACATGTTAAGTCTCAGTGAAACAAATAAGATACACAAGATCGTATGATTCTGCGTGATTAACTTGTATCGATGTATTTATTAGTAAATTCATATATGTATATATATAACAGTGATCCGTATGATACATATCAAATGTATAATGAACCTTGTAAATATATGCGTGTATATTTTCATAATAATCCAATGCGTCAAGAGTTTATTTCGTAGAACTTTTTTAAGTCTAACAGTCATTTTTTAAATTCTCTATTCATTCGTTACTCTTTCCCTTTTATTAGCGTCAGTCACGGTACGATGACTGGCGTATAAAGAAAAACATTGTTGAAATTCTATCACGTCTTTAGGCATTTAACATTATCAAAAGATAGAGAGGGAGAGAGCAAGAAAAAAACTAAGAAAACTTGGCTCCTCTTTTTTACTTCATTGCTACACCCACCTGTCCCATTAGATTCTGAAAAAGCTTTAGTTTTTTCTATCCTTCCTCTTTTTTTTCCTGTAACCTTAATTAGTTTTACTGTGTAAATCGATATTAAAAAATGTCTTAGCTTCTACTGGTAATAAATGTAGTCTATGTAGCATTCTTTCTCTATTTTTATATGTTTTATCATCTCTTTTGGAACTTCTTTTTTCCGCTCGGAGGCCATGCAAATAATTGGACATAAAAGCCAGGTGGGTTTACAACGGTATTTAAATTATAAATTTAATGGTAAACAAAATACGACTAATACAAAAGAAGAGAAATATTAATCGTATCAAATTATCGGGATACCAGATAATTATTTAAATAATAAGCAATACTATAAAATAATCAGAATATTCAAACGAGGTTATTTCTACAAAAGTTTTAAGAACGGATACGCCCGGATCTATCAGTTTATGATTTCTAATGGTGCGTGAAGCGATAAACGTACGTGTAATATGTATTTTCTGGCCTTTCTTTGTTCCTTTGTTAATATTCGTTATCAATACGTTCATGAGGCAGAATTATAAGGACTCCTGACAAATCTCTATAATTTTGTATATTCCTTTACGTAGAGCGATAATGAGTGACATCAATATCGTTTAAGAAGTATTTTTACTTGAAAAAAAAATGTTTGTGCATGTCATTGTTTTGCTTTTACAGTGAATACAGATATAAAGTATGCGGGAAGAGAATGATAATGATTATTATGATCGATTACTGAAATTCCTTTTTCTTTTACTATTTTTGATGCCGAAATTCGATCGTTACTATTTATGACGTGAATTTTGAAACCAACGATAAAAATGATTTTTTTTATTAAATTTATGGAACGAGAAAAGAGAGGATAAAAGAGTGATAAAAAACGAATTGAGAGAAAAGGTGGTATCTCTTTAAACGAATTTTTAGACAAAACTCGACGTATTTATTCATTTCCATACTCGTATTCGATTTGGAAATTCTTTTCGTAGTATTTAAAAACGTTGTTTAACCATAAAATCTTGAGCACCAAACATAAACTGTCTTGTACACGAGAACACGATCTAGCGTAAATGACGAAATCTTCTAAGGAACAGCGCGAAAGTATACAAATTTTAATCAGCCGAGACATACATATAGTACTTTTTTATAAAGCAAAGCATATAAATCTACACTGAGAAAATATTAGGGTAGGATACGTGTGAAAGTAATAATAAGAAAGACGAGGTGGAGAAGATAGGACAAAACTGTGGATAAGCAAATGAAAATCATTTTAAAAAAAAGTAATCAGTTAACTCTGTATGAATTTCGAATAACATTTTATGTGATGTGATAGAAATACTGATAAAGCGCAGAACAGTATTTAATAGTCTCTTAGGATATAAATCGACTTGACAACAAAACGCTGTCAACCCACCGCCATACACTTTTGAAAACAACGAGAAATCCTTGGAGACTGGGATATGTCCGTAGGAATTAATATAGATAACGAAATGATATAGAACGAGGTATGTTTTAAGAAAGCGGTTTATGAAGGTATCTCGCGTAACTAAACGGTACAGAATACAAAATGAGGATGCAAAATGGTTTCGAGATTCCCGTAAAAGGAACGAAAATACGAAAATAGAAAACAGAAAGACGTTTAGATTCAAGTTCGTGTCTATGCATAATTTGCAAATTAAACGGTTATTTGTATTCTCTGCAAGCCTACTTGTAGTCTCTTTTCTTAATCTTTTAAACTTTATCCGTGTGGTTTCATTTTTCAATAGTCAATAAATTTGAAGTGTCCTTTATCGCTGATTAAAAATCAGAATAAAAAAAAGCGAATAGTGCAGAGACAGCTTTATAAAATAAATATGATGAATAATATTAACGGACATCGCGAAATCCCAGCTTTTAACTTTAAAGTGATATTTACTTATCTACTCCTCCTTCTCTTGATCGTCGGATTTCTCCTCATTTTTATCGCCACTTTCTTCCATTTGTTCAGCTTCTGTCTCAGAAGTGTCTTTCGCGTCGCTTTCGTTAACCTTTGTATCGTTCTCAGGTTCTGCAGCAGCATCGACTTCATTAGGAATATTTATTTCGGTCTCCTGTTCCTGACTTGTCAGAGGTCTCCTCTCTGCCAAACTGTTTTAAATAAGGACATGAATTTTGAGTCCATGAAAATGTTTGCTGTCCTTAGAGTTTGTTAGTTTAAAATCTTTTTTCACCTTTCAGGCTGAACCGCAGTATCCTTATCTGTAGATGGCTGCAAAGATATAAATGAAATTATCAATCAAGATTAATTAACAGCAATTAAATAGAAATTTCTATGGCTTATATGAGATTATTTATATAAAGACAGGGAAAGAAAGGATATTTTAGGCTTCAAATTATACCGTTCGGATTGAATACATACCTCTCGACTGGATACATTTCCATTTTGCTGAATGTCTTTGCTTTGTGACTTATCCAGTATGATCTCTGCAGTACTAATAGCTGGTGTTATCTTCAAGAACTTTTCAAGTTCATCTATCTCATTGGCAAGATCAAAATCTTCGTAATCCTAATTAAATAATATTATACAATGATTTTACACATAATATACAAATCACAAAGCTGTATATTAAATAAATAAATAATATAGACTCAGGTCACTATCTATACATCATAATAAGGCAGAGATAAATAAACTTCAATTGAATCTGAATTACCCCACAGTATTCATCCTCGTTAAATATTTGTGGAGGCAGAGGGTGTTTACTGTCTTTCGCGTTACTATGAGTTTGCATAAATTCTTTTTCAGATTCTTTTCCTGGCTCAGTAATGTCAATCACAGTATATTCGACATTTTTACTTTCAAGAATCATCAAGACACGTTGCTGCCTTTTTTTTACCTGAAATAAATAAATTACATCCTGTACACCAAAAAAAAAAGTTATAGAGGATCTAAAACTGATTGAAGAAGCCCAAAAGGACACTCCAAAAACATTATAAAAGAAATATGAAACAAAAAAGTCATTGATTTATCGAAAAATCCGAAAAACGGCAAAAGTCATCCTTATCATAATAATCTCTTTGTGAGTAATAACTGACTATCGAAGCTTTACCACAATAGACTATGATTAATCGTAAGCTTCCTGCAATTAGATCTATAGTTATAATAACGAAAGTTGTAATTATCAAATCGATTGTAATCTGATCCACAAACATGTATCGTGAAATGTCATCATAACTTAGCTGCAAGGCCACGAATTGGCACTGGCCAAGGTTCTATCGCATTCTGAATCTGTATATCAATGAAACATTTTGGTTCCGCAGAAATTTGGCACTCACTTCTTTATTGCCGCTGATTCCCGATATGTAGACCTTGACGACCATCGTTGCCCGGGGTAATTCTCCTGTCAACCGGCACGATAAAGCACCCTCGCCGAACCTTCCTCACTGGCTAATTTATTGGTAAATAAGTAGTAGCGGTACCAAACGGCTAGTTATGGTCTGTCGACGGATCAGTAAGTAGCAAGTAGCACTTTGGCTCACCACGAAACGAAAGCCTAGCCTAGTATCTATCTCTTCTTCTACTACGTCACTGTCTCTCTCTGTCTGCTCAGAGGAGTACATCTGTTAGGCGAAGCTAATAAATGCCCAAGGTTGTTTTATGACGTCACAGTTTACTTTTTAAGATCACCCGTGAAAGCTGCTATAAGGTCCGTTCGTGCAATTATGTTCCGGACTATTATAATTGTATTAGAAATTGAGCCGAAAGCGCATAGTATGTACATCGTGGCGTTTCTGTTTATTGCATGGATTTGATTGAGATACCAACATGCTCTCAGCGCTCTCAGCTTATTTTCGAACACACCTATAGTGCTCCGGAGCACGTAAAAACCCTTGCACGAACAGACCTAATAATCGACTTTGGGTGCATTCGTGTTGGACGCTTACGCGCT
Source organism: Calameuta idolon (assembly GCA_030142285.1). Classification (NCBI taxonomy): domain Eukaryota; kingdom Metazoa; phylum Arthropoda; class Insecta; order Hymenoptera; family Cephidae; genus Calameuta; species Calameuta idolon. The sequence continues at coordinate 47 of JARQSV010000043.1, read as the reverse complement.
GTGAGCGCGCTTACATGTCGCTACCAGCGTTCGACTTGGCGCTGTGA